>CM077660.1:4425661-4455661 GCA_039707465.1 Rhabdophis nuchalis
GAGAGAGGGAGGAAGAGGGAGAGAGAGGGATGGATTAGGAAGGAAAGAGAAGGGGAAGGGAGGGGAAGAGAAGGGGAGGGAAGGATTAGGGGGAAGGAAAGGGTTAGGAAGGGAGAAAAGAGAAGGGAAGGATTAGGAAGGGAAGAGAAGGGGAGGGAAGGATTAGGGGGAAGGAAAGGGTTAGGAAGGGGGTGAGAGAAGAGAAGGGAAGGATTAGGGAGGGGAGGGAAGAGAAGAGGAAGGGAGGCAAAGAGAAGAGAAGGGGAGGATTAGGGAGGGAAGGGAGGGGAAGAGAAGAGAAGGGTTAAGGAGGGACAGAGGGGAAGAGCAACAAAGACGATTAAAGGCCTGGAGGCTAAAACATATGAAAAACAGTTGCTGGAATTGTAAAGTTTAAGGACCAAGAGGGACGCAAGAGCAGTCTTCCAATATTTGAGGGGCTGCCACAGAGAAGGGAGGGTGGGTGTCAATTTATTCTCCAAAGCACCTGAAGGCAGGACAGGAAACAACAGATGGAAATTAACCAAGGGGAGAAGCAACCTGGAACGAAGGAGAAATTTCCTAACCGTGAGAACCAAGGACCGGTGGAACAGCTTGCCACCAGAAATCGTGGGCTCTCCATCACAGGAGGCTTTTAAGACTACAGATTGGTCAGCCACTTGTTTGGAATGAGCAGGGGGCTGGACTAGAAGACCTCCAAGGTCCCATCCAACTCTGCTCTTCTGTCTTCTAGTCAAGCGTTTGGCCTCTGTGACTTCCTGGGGCTTTATTTATTTGCGTAGTAGCTTACCAAACTTGATTTACTGGCTTCTTTCTTTCTTTCTTTCTTTCTTTCTTTCTTTCTTTCTTTCTTTCTTTCTTTCTTTCTTTCTTTCTCTTTCTTTCCTTCCTTCCTTCCTTCTTTCTTTCTTTCTTTCTTTTTTCTTTCTTTCCTTCCTTCCTTCCTTCCTTCTTTCTTTCCTTCCTTCCTTCTTTCCTTCCTTCCTTCTTTCTTTCTTTCTTTCTTTCCTTTCTTCCTTTTTCCTCTTTCTTTCTTTCTTTCTTTCTTTCCTTCCTTCTTTCTTTCTTTCTTTTTTCTTTCCTTCCTTCCTTCCTTCCTTCTTTCTTTCTTTCTTTTTTTCTTTCCTTCCTTCCTTCCTTCCTTCCTTCTTTCTTTCTTTCTTTCGTTCTTTCTTTCCTTCCTTCCTTCTTTGCTTCTTTCTTTCCTTCCTTCCTTCCTTCTTTCTTTCTTTCTTTCTTTCTTTCTTTCTTTTTTACTTAAACAGCATTCGTTTCCACCCTGCATTGTTTGAAACTTCCGGCTGCAGCTTTGCAAGGGCATTCATCGTTGACTTCAGGGTGATTTTATCCCTCAGCCTAAAGCCACGGTTTCTTAAATAAACTTCCTTGGCTGGATTGTCATCCATTTAAGCCAGGCACAGTTCAGTTTATTTTACTGAGCCTTGGGCCAACCCAATACCTCCAAGGAGTTTATATTCCCAAATGGCGAATAGCGAAAGTAAACAACTCGGCTGCACGCAATAATAGTTGCAGCTATTTTTTAAAAAAAAGTCAAACTAGCGAACTCAGCAACAGCAATCATTGGACGTTGAACTTTTGCAAAAGTTGTATTGTTTGATTTGCTGTAAACACAGCACAAAGGCTGAAATAATACACACAAAGTACAAATAATTCTAATTAAAAAGAAGGGGAAAGAGACGGATCTATTTTTCCGCTTCTCTTTTTGTATAAAATAATATCATAGATAGATAGATAAGATTAAATAGAGATAGACATAGATAGATAGATAGATAGATAGATAGATAGATAGATAGATAGATAGATAGATAGATAGATAGATAGATAGATAGATAATTAGAGAGAGAGATAGAAATAGATACAATAGATTCGATAGATAGATAGATAGATAGATAGATAGATAGATAGATAGATAGATAGATAGATAGATAGATAGATAGATAGAGATAGATAGATAGATAGATAGATAGATAGATAGAGATAGATAGATAGATAGATAGATAGATAGATAGATAGATAGATAGATAGATAGATAGATAGATAGATATCGGTATATGGATTGATGGATAGATTGATAGAGCAGATGGATGGATGGATAGTGGTTGGTTGGATGGATAGAGTGGTTGGATGGGTAGACGGACAAACGGACGGATAGACAGTGATAGAGTGGATGAATAGACAGACAGACACAAATATAGTAGATGTATGTAGAGATTTAGAGCTCTTGCCTCACAAGCATGAGGCTGTGAGTTTGAGCCTAGGTAGAGGCAGATGTAGGACTCCTGCTTGGGCAGGGGGTTGGACTAGATGACCTGCAAGGTCCCTTCCGACTCTGTTAATGAGAAGATTGAATGGATAGTTAAGTGGGTGGGTGGGTGGGTGGGTGGGTGGGTGGGTGGAGAGAGAGAGAGAGAGAGAGAGAGAGAGAGAGAGAGAGAGAGAGAGAGAGAGAGAGATGGTAAGTAGGTAGGTAGGTAGGCAGGCAGACAGACGATAGATAGATAGATAGATAGATAGATAGATAGATAGATAGATAGATAGATAGATAGATAGATAGATAGATAGATAGATAGAGCGGATGAATGAATGGATGGATAAGAGTGGATGGATCTAAATAACTAAAACAAACCAGAACGATATTTTAGTTTGGCCTAGTAGTTTGTCATTCATGGGCTGCATTCACACATGCCTTTGCCCGAAGCTTGGCAAGTGTTGGGTTTCTCTGGTTTAGTGTGTTGTGCAAATCTACCCCCCCCCCCACAACTCAGACTTTGATTCTGTGCCTGAGGCCAAGGGATCCATTCAGAGGCCAAGCGAATGCCCGTGTTACCCTTCCAATGGGACTATGCCGGAAGGGGGAGTGGAGCTCCAGTCCCTTCTGCTTTCGTGGGGCTGCTGTTGCGATCTGGTGCATGGAGGCTTCCAGCAACCCTCCGAATGGTGCAATGCTCCCCGAGCCAAGACTGCAGGAGCCGTTGGCATCCTTGCCTGGTGCTTGGATGAGATTCCTGGGTCACCCGCAAGCAGGTGGCCAAGGGCTTTGTCACAACGGAAGAAGCTTCTCTGTCTTCTTCTGAGCTGGAGCCACGGAGGGAGGGAGGGAGGGAGGAAGAGGAAGGAAGGAAGGAAGGAAGGAAGGGGGAGGGAGGGAGGGAGGGAGGGAGGGAGGGAGGAAAAGGAAGGGAGGGAGGAAGGAAGGAAGGAAGGAGTTTATGGGTTTTAGCGCAGGATCAATTTAATCCATTTTTAATTTTGTATTTTGTATTTTGTCTGTGGTCTTATTTGTATTTTTAATTGCCTGTGCCCCGCCTCGAGTCCCCTTGGGGAGAGAGAGCGGGATATAAAATTAAATTATTATTATTAAATTATTATTATTATTAAGGAAGGGGGAGGGAGGGAGGGTGGAAAAGGAAGGGAGGGAGGGAGAAGGAGAGGAGAGGGAAAGAGGAAGGGAGGAAGGGAGAGAGGAAGAGGGGGGAAGAAAGAAAGAAAGAAAGAAAGAAAGAAAGAAAGAAAGAAAGAAAGAAAGAAAGGGAGAGGGAGGGAGGGAAGAAGAAGGAAGGGAAGAAAGAAAGAGGGAGGGAGGAAAAGGGAGGGAGAACGAGAGGGGAGGGGAAGGAAGGAAGGAAGGGGAGTAGGGAGGGAGGAAGAAGGAAGGGAAGAAAGAAAGAGGGAGGGAGAAAGAAGGAGAGAGGCGAAGAGGGGAAGAGGAAGGAAGAAGTAAGAGGGCAGGAGGGAGATAGGGAGGGAGGGAGAGAGAAGGGGTGAGGAAGGAAGAAATAAGGGAGAGAATGAAGAAAGAAATAAAGTAAGAGGAAGGAAGGAAGGAAGGAAGGAAGGAAGGAGAGAGAGAGAGGGAGAGAAGAAGGAAGGAAAGGAGAGAGAGAGAGGGATGGAGGGAGATGGGAAAGAAGATGAGAAAGAAGACAAGGTGAGGTTCCTGTCAACCACAGGAAAACAGGAATCAAGGCAGCTCAAATGAAGACAGGTTTATTGCATGTTAATTCTTCTCCCTTTTCACAACCCTGTAGTCCCTCAATTCAGGGTAGAATCAGGGCGACTGGATGGGGCTGAGCCTTGACTGGCCAGAGGCCCTCCCTGACGCCTCTGCGGAGTTCACAGCAGATATTTTTATGGTTTATGGTTTCCTTCCGTTGGAGGAAACATCTGCCGTCACCTGGGATTGAACCCTCCGCCTTGCAAGTGGGGGAGGCGAGCGTCTTCACCCCTAGGCCGCCCCCACGCCGCTGAGGATCGCACGCTAACGCTCCCTACAAGATTCTGACCTACTAACGGTCCGAGTAAATTGGTGGTAGATAAAGAATTCAAGGAGGGATGGGTTTAGATCTCTTTTGGGAGCGCAGGGACTCCAGGCTGATGATACGCTTCCCCCCCTCCTCTCCTCTTCCCTCGAGCATAGCCTGGTCACCTCCTACAATGCGACTGCGAGAGATTTCCTCCGACTGACGCGTTGACCCTCGCATCAAGTAGCGATCGCTTGCTTTTTTTCTGCAAACAGTTCACGCCCCGTCGCCCAGCGGTGAAGACGAGCGTCTCTTATGTAATTGTTTGCAATAGACCCTTCATATCCGTTCTGGTCAATTTGGGTTGAAACGCTGCAGCCGAACAGCCTTTGCACGGAAGGAGGAGGAGGAGGAGGAGGAGGAGGAAGAGGAGGAGGTTGAATGAGGCAACTTGGGATTACTCCCAGCTGTCAGCTTCCCTTTGGCCTCCTCCCTTCCTCTCCGAGGAAAGGAACTGATTCAGCAAAAAGCAGATGTCTAACTCAATCGTCTCCTTTCTCGCTACGCTGCTTAGAAGGCAGTTGATTAATAGCCATAATTACAGCAATTAACCAGACTGGACAAACAGAGATTTGGGAGGGGGGGAGAGGGGGAACCGTGCACGTGGAAATCTTCCTTCTAGGTTGCGTAAAAGACCGACAACAGCACCAGGCAGGCTGCGTGAGGAGATCCAAAGGGTTACAGTCCTAAAAGATGGAATTGAGTGAGCCAGTTGCTGAGGATTTGCATGTGAGAAAGACCTTGGGAGACGGGAGGAAGAGAAGCTAAGAAGGGAATTGACAGATAAGAGACTGCTTAGTTGTGAATGCCCCAACACTGGAAGTCGGATATTGGATAGCCATTTGGATAGCCATTTGTCTGAAACAGTATAGGGCTTCCTGCCTAGGCAGGGAGTTGGACTAGATGATCTCCAAGGTCCCTTCCAATTCTGCTATTGTATTTAATTTAATTTAATTTAATTTATTTAGATTTATAGAACTGCCCTTCTCCATCAAAATGGACTCAGGGCGGTATTTAGCCCCCAGAGCTGGATAATGGGAGGGGTAAAAGATTCGGAAGGGGCCAGTGGTGGCTTGCCAATTTTTTTTTTTTGACTACCAATTTCAGACTACCAGTACTACCTCTTCGAAATCTCAGTGTGTCTTATACTCCGGGGCGTCTTATAGTCCGAAAAATACGGTAATTGAAATTTCTGCAACCGGTTCGCCCCAAACCGATCCGAACCGGCTGAATATCGCCTCTGGATGAGATATGAATGCGGTCTCCACCTTGGTTGTCCGCGTGGTGTTTAGAACCTGGGCAGGTGGATTCGTTCAGTCCGTCGTGGTTGGGGTGATGCGAAATTTAGCCTGTGGGATGAACCCAACCAACGCAAACGGCCGATGGTCAACGGACAGACGTGGATGACTCTAATTGATCCACTGATGGATTGTGTGGCATCGAGGCATCGTTTGACGCTCGCCGACGCACGGATAGATTTTTCCATGATGATCTGGCTTCATCTTTGAGCTCTTCCACCAGCAATGGATCAATTCGAGAATGGATTCCTCTCTCACCGATTCAGGCCAGCTCTCCCGTTTTTCCCCCTCTGATGAGATTGTCGCTTTTGTCTCTCCTGGAGTTATCAAGACCACATTATTATTATTTTTAATCACTCCTGCAGCCTCCAAATACTTTTGCTCTTTTGGAAAGTCAACACCTGGTTGAGGAGACTTGGTTTGCTGAGTTATTAATTTAAGAATAGCCCCAAACTGTTTTTGGGGAGGGAGAGCGAGTGATTAAAGAGGATTAAATTGAGATTAAATTGATTAATTTTGCACATCGGGGAACTTCGACCCTTATTATTCGGTGTTCCACTGCAAAATTATTCGGCTCGGCCTCAAAAAAAAAAAATAGAATAGAATATCGAAAAGCTCTCCAAATTCTCAACCGTCTTCCTCGTTCGAAGGAAGTTTTAAAAAAAATTTTTTTTATTTCCTATGATATCATTTCGGCTTCCTGGCTGTCTTCCTATCCTTCCTATCGAAAAATCGACCCGCTCAACAATTTTGCATTAGATGATATTTTTTTCTCTCTTTCGCTCGCTCGTTCGAGTTTGACCAGAGAGGGTGTCGATCTGGAAGGAGGCGTTTTCATCGGGCTGTTTTTCCTTCCGTCTTTAATTGTCACTAATTAAAGCCACGCGGCATTTTGTGGGTAATGAAAATGGCTTTCGATGTCATTCCTCGGTGCCTTCCTCTGATTGAGATTTTTAAATGGGGCATCCTTTCTGATCGGCTCTGGATTTTTCAATGCGTTCTTCTCCCAGGCCTGGAAGTCTTTAAGAAGATGTTAGATAGCCATTTGTCTGAAATGGTATAAGGTTCCTGCCCACGCAGGGGGTTGGACTAGAAGACCTACAAGGTCCCTTCCAACTCTGCTATTGTATTGTATTGTATTGTATTATTTCAGGGGCAGCTCAGTCTAGCCGAAGATAAAACGCTCAAAATCAAAAGCAAATAGAAGCAGATTTTTCGTTAGATAGTCCTCGGCTGAACGACGTTCTGTTTAGTGACCGTTTGAAGTTTTAAAACAGCCCTGGGGGAAAAAAAGGCCCATTTTTTTGCACAGACAACCGTTGCAGCTTCCTCCGTGGTATTGTGATCAAAATTCTAGCACTGGTCATGTTACCTAGTAGGGTAATAAAACGTCTGCAAGAAAAGAAGCAAGGTCAAAGAGCACCAAGGATCTCACAGTCCTCCTCCTCCTCCTCCTCCTCCTCCTCCTCCTCCTCCTCCTCCTCCTCCTCCTCCTCTCCACAAACCCCACTCCTTTCTAGCACTGATCGTTGCCTAGTATGGTCATGAAAGGTCTTCAAGAAACCCACCAAGCTCAGAGAGCACCAAGGACCCCACAGTTTAACCCTAAGCTGCAAGTATTCTCTTCTGTTATTGGTGCAATATGTTTCCTTGAGCCTTGAGTCAAGCCACCCATTTCCCCAGGTCTGCATGACACCGCAGACCATCACTCTCATGTTCCTCCTAAGCCTTCTTCTCTCTAGACGAGCAAAACTCAAATCCTGCAACCGTTCTCCATATGTTTTTGTCTCGAGGAGACCTTCTATTATTTCAGACCAACGGCTGTCCAATCTCTTCTTAAAAGCCTCCAGTGTTGGGGCATTCACAACTTCTGGTGGCAAGTCGTTCCAGCGGTTAATCGTTCTCACTGTCAGGAATTCTCTCCTCAGTTCTAAGTTGCTTCTCTCCTTGATTAGTTTGCACCCGTTGCTTCTTGTCCTGCCTGAAGGTGCTTTGGAGAATAGCTTGACTCCCTCTTCTTTGGGGCAGCCCCTGAGATATTGGAAGGAAGGAAGGAAGGAAGGAAGGAAGGAAGGAAGGAAGGAAGGAAGGAAGGAAGGAAGGAAGGAAGGAGAGAAGGAAGGGAAAAGAGAAGAGATGGAAGGAAGGAGAGGCGGGAAGGAAGGAGAGAAGGAAGGATCTCTCCTTGATGAGTTTCCACCCGTTGCTTCTTGTCCTGCCCTCAGGTGCCTTGGAGAATAGCTTGACTCCCTCTTCTTTGGGGCAGCCCCTGAGATATTGGAAGGAAGGAAGGAAGGAGAGGAGGAAGGGAGGGAGAAGAGATGGAAGGAAGGAGCGGCGGGAAGGAAGGAGAGAAGGAAGGATCTCTCCTTGATTAGTTTCCACCCATTGCTTCTTGATGTACCCTCAGGTGCCTTGGAGAATAGCTTGACTCCCTCTTCTTTGTGGCAGCCTCTGAGATATCAGAAGACTGCTATCCTGTCTCCCCTGGTCCTTCTTTTCATCAAACCACCCAATGCCTGCAACCGTTCTTCCTATCTTTTAGCCTCCAGTCCCCTCATCCTCTTCTCTGCGCTCTTTCTAGAGTGCCAACATCTTTTTTGCAGCGCAGGGGGCGGAAAGACCACCGAAGCTTGCCCCCAGCCTTTATTTTTCAGGTTCTCTGCACCCTCTTGCAACCTAGATTTCAACACACACACACCCCGTCTTCTGAATAGCATCTCCCCATCTCCCTCCCCCCCGAGGGGTCTTGTTGCTGGAGAGGGAGGCAAGGCGAAGCCACAGGACTCTTGCCAAACCCTGCTGGCTGTAAGCAAACACCGCAGAAAACGCCTGGCCTGCTGCTGCTTAGTTTGACGAGCCCCTGGGGAGGGATGCATAGTTAACGCAACACTCCAAACATCATTATTGATTGCATGCATGGACTGTGGCAGCGGGCTGCATCAGCAAACCGGGGCAGGGGAGGGGAAGGGAGGGAGGGGAGGTGGTGCAGAAAGTGTGTGTGTGTGTGTGTGTGTGCCCGCCCGTGCGCATTGTGTGTGCATCCTAAGCCATGGACCCCTTCATCTATCTATCTATCTATCTCTATCTATCTATCTATCTATCTATCTATCTATCTATCTATCTATCTATCTATCTATCTATCTATCTATCTCTATCTCTCTCTCTCTCTCTCTCTCTCTCTCTCTCTCTCTCTATCTATCTATCTATCTATCTATCTATCTATCTATCTAAATAAAAAGGTAACTATGAGTTTGTTCAAAACCGCTCATCTCCGAAAGTCCTGCACCGATCGCTTCCAAATTTTTCACACAACGTTCCTTACAAAATACGGCACCAATGAGATAGATAGATAGATAGATAGATAGATAGATAGATAGATAGATAGATAGATAGATAGATAGATAGATAGATATCACACCTGTGCCAGGTACACGCAACGGAAATGTAAAAAAGGTAGGTAGATGGATACAGAGAGAGAGCAGTGAGCCACAGGATGACATAATACAAAATGTCATAATACTCTATCCATAAGGTTCAAGGAGAAATACAGTAGGTAGGTAGGTAGGCAGGCAGCTATAGGGATAGAGAGAGGGAGGGAGAAATGCGGTAGGTAGGTAGGTAGGTAGGTAGGTAGGTAGGTAGGTAGGTAGGTAGGTAGAGGGATAGAGAGGGAGAGGGAGAAATGCAGTAGGTAGGTAGGTAGGTAGGTAGAGAGAGGGAGAAATGCAGTAGGTAGGTAGGTAGGTAGGTTAGGTAGGTAGGTAGGTAGGTAGGTAGGTAGGTAGGTAGGTAGGTAGGTAGGTAGGGGGATAGAGAGGGAGAGGGAGAAATGCAGTAGGTAGGTAGGTAGGTAGGTAGGTAGGTAGATAGAGGGATAGAGAGGGAGAGGGAGAAATGCGGTAGGTAGGTAGTTAGGGGGATAGAAAGGGAGAGGGAGAAATGCAGTAGGTAGGTAGGTAGGTAGGTAGGTAGGTAGGTAGATAGAGGGATAGAGAGGGAGAGGGAGAAATGCAGTAGGTAGGTAGGTAGGTAGGTAGGTAGGTAGGTAGGTAGGTAGGTAGGTGGATAGAGAGGGAGAGGGAGAAATGCGGTAGGTAGGTAGAGAGAGGGAGAAATGCAGTAGGTAGGTAGGTAGGTAGGTAGGTAGGTAGGTAGGTAGGTAGGTAGGTAGAGGGATAGAGAGAGAGAGGGAGAAATACAGGAGAAATATAGGAGGTAGGTAGATTGCGGATTATATGGTGGTTGTACCGGCTGCCAGATGGTAATCGTTGTGTGTTGTTTTTTTAAAGGCTGCCCAGGTTGAGATGGATCTTTAAGAATATTTGGAACTTTCTTCCTTTTTTAATAAATGTTTTTATTGTACATTTTCCATTTATTCTATATCACAACTTCAATTTTGCAACAGCGGTATAGTGGTTGTATCAAGTCCTCTTTAAATATATAAATGATGTTATACACCCTAATCGTAACTGCTATTCTCTTAATCACTTAGTATAGTCCCTTTTTAAATACATGATATTGTACAATATTTGCAAGACAATGGTGGGATTAAAAAATTTTTTACTACCAGTTCTGTGGCCGTGGCTTGGTGAGCATGGCATGGCATGGGTTGGTGGGTGTGGCTTGGTGGGCGTGGCTTGGTGGGCATGGCAGGGAAGGTTACTGCAAAATCTCCCTTCCCTCCCCACTCCAGGGGAAGGATACTGCAAAATCCCCACTCCCTCCCCACTCCAGAGGAAGGATACTGCAAAATCCCCCTTCCCTCCCCACTCCAGGGGAAGGATACTGCAAAATCCCCATTCCCTCCCCACTCCAGGGGAAGGATACTGCAAAATCCCCATTCCCTCCCCACTCCAGGGGAAGGATACTGCAAAATCTCCCTCCCCTCCCCACTCCAGGGGAAGGATACTGCAAAATCCCCATTCCCTCCCCACTCCAGGGGAAGGATACTGCAAAATCTCCCTTCTCTCCCCACTCCAGGGGAAGGATACTGCAAAATCCCCATTCCCTCCCCACTACAGGGAAAGGATACTGCAAAATCTCCATTCCCTCCTCACTCCAGGGGAAGGATACTGTAAAATCCCCATTCCCTCCCCACTCCAGGGGAAGGATACTGCAAAATCCCCATTCCCTCCCCACTCCAGGGGAAGGATACTGCAAAATCTCCCTTCCCTCCCCACTCCAGGGGAAGGATACTGCAAAATCTCCCTTCCCTCCCCACTCCAGGGAAAAGATACTGCAAAATCCCCATTCCCTCCCCACTCCAGGGGAAGGATACTGCAAAATCTCCATTCCCTCCTCACTCCAGGGGAAGGATACTGCAAAATCTCCATTCCCTCCCGATCAGCTGGGACTCGGAAAGCAGAGAATAGATGGGGGGCGTGGCCAGCCAGAGATGGCATTTACCGGTTCTCCGAACTACTCAAAATTTCCGCTACCGGTTCTCCAGAACCGGCTGAATCCCACCTCTGGTACAAGAATGTTTTTAGCTTCCAACTGTTTGCTTTCATTTCCCATTCATATCACTTGGTGGTCTCCTTTTCCCTGCAGGGACCATGCGCCCGGTGAGGAGGAATTTCTACGACCCCTCTTCCGCTCCTGGCAAAGGGGTGGTGTGGGAATGGGAGAACGACAACACCTCCTGGACGCCTTACGACATGGACATCTGCATCACCATCCAGAACGCCTACGAGAAGCAGCACCCGTGGCTGGACCTCTCCTCGCTGGGCTTCTGCTACTTGATCTACTTCAACAGCATGTCGCAGGTCAACCGCCAGACGCAGAGGAAGCGGCGTCTTCGGCGGCGCATGGACTTAGCCTACCCGCTCATCATGGGCTCCATCCCGAAGTCTCAGTCCTGGCCCGTGGGCACCAACTCTGGCCACCCTTGTTCGTGCCAGCAGTGCCTGCTGGTCAACAGCACCCGGGCCGCCTCCAATGCCATCTTGGCTTCCCAACGCCGGAAGGTCTATTCGGCCAACGGCAACGGGACCTTGGCCGTCCGGCAGAGCAATACTTTCAACGGGACGGCCTTGTGGTCCTTGGGCGCCGTGCAAGCGGGAGGGATGTCCAAGATGGAGCAGTCGCGTTCGGCCAACGGGATGCAAGCGACCGCCGCCTTCTCGCGAAGCCAGAGCGCGCCGAACAATACCCAAGTGCCAGGTCAAAATAACCTGAACCGGCCTGGGACGCAGCGGGCGGCCATCTTGAGCAGCAGAGCCTCCATCCCACCGGGGTAAGTGTCGGAGATCTTGGTGTTCCTCAAAGCATCGAGGTCCAATGGTCAGGGATGAAAATAAGGAGGACTGTGGAGTCCTGGAGAGCTCTCTGAACTTGGTGGTTGGTTGGCAGACATTGGATTGCCCAAGTAGGTAACATCATCAGGATTAGAAGGGGGCGGGATTTGCAGGGAGGAGGAGAGGAAAGAGGAGGAGAAGGGTCTCTGAGGTTGGTTGCTTCCTTGCAGACGTTTCGTTACCCAACTAGGTAACATCATCAATGCTAGAAGAGTGTGGGGTTTGCAGGGAGGAAGAGGAGGAGGAGGAGGAGGAGGAAGAGAACTGTGGGCTCCTTGGTGCTCTCTGAACTTGGTTATCTTCGTGCAGACATTTCGTGACCGAATTAGGTAACATCATCAGTTCTAGAAGGGAGTGGGATTTGCAGAAAGGAGGAAGAGGAGGAGGAAGACTCTGGGGTGTTTGGTGCTCTCTGAGCTTGGTTGTTTCCTTCCAGACATTTCATTACCCAACTAGGTAACATCATCAGTTCTAGAAGGGAGTGAGGTTTGTGGGAGGGGGGAGAAGAAGAGGAGGAAGAGGAGGAGGAAGACTGTAGGATCCTTGGTGCTCTGAACTTGGTGATTTTCTTGTAGATGTTTCAATACCCCACTTGGTGCTTTCTGAGCATAGTAATTTGTTTGCAGACATTTTATCTCCCTACTAGGTAACCTCATCAGTGCTACTGAGTGTGAGGTTGGCTCCTTGTTTATATACAATAGCTTGTCCTGCCCATGTTGGTGGGGGTTTTAATTTACCCCTTAGTATTTGATTAGGATATAGTTTTCTTCTTGATTGTTTGTCTGGTGTTAATCCCTGCTTCTCTGGATATTGGCTGCTGGAGATTATGTGGTTTTGACTTTTTGTTTCCTTCCTTCTTAGCTTTTTATTTTGAATGGTGCGTAAATGTAACTTATCTCTGTGTGTCTACTGATAGCCGATTTGTCTGAATGCCAAGCTTCCAGGAACTGCCTAGAATTTTTGGATTTATCCTGGTCTGCATATAAACATGGTCTATATATATAAACAGGGAGCAAAACACCACACTATTGATGGTGTTACCTTGTTTGGTAATAAAATATCTGAAAGTGAACAACGCTACAGTTCAACCATGATAAGAAATCAGAGAGAGATGCAGGAAAGAGAAAAACAGAAAAGAAAGAATAAAGATACAAACCACTCATCAATTCTTTACATCAGTTATAAGCACAAATTCTCACTTTCTGTGGCTGAACATAATTACCCTTTTTCTATCATTTATCCTGTCTAATCATCAAAACAATAATTGATAACTTCATGAGGTTTTTTTCCTGCTTAAACCTTTGCGTGTTTTTCTTACTTTTCCTGAGAGTGATATTTTGGCAAAGTTTGTGAGAGGATGTTGCCTTTTGGCACTTCAAATGTATGCAGTTTTGACCGGATTTTTTTTTTTTTAATAATAGATGCTTTCTCTATTTTTGTGAGGTTTTTTTTACACATTGTGCTAGGCATATTTTAAAGCTGCAAAATGACACCATCAAATTTGGAGCAGAGGGGAAATGCACATCTTGGTATACATACCTGGCTGCTAATTTGTAGTTTTGGAAACTACAAAATCGATAAATTTATGGGGGGGGGGGGGAAAGAACGAGCTAGAATGAATGCAGTTCCTAGTTAATTGTATTTTGTATATATTTGCTGTGCCGTTTGGCCAGATTTCTCATCTTCTGCATTATTTATTGCAGGTTGCATTTTTTTAAAAAAAAAGAAAAATCTTGTTTTGTAATACTGTACTAGAACTTAACAGGAGGATTTCTAGAGCCGGGATCCCCAACCTTTGCAACTTTAAGTCTGAAGGACTTCAGCTCCCAGAATTCTCCAGCCAGTAAAGCTGTCAGTGTCAGGGCCTGGGCCAGGGGTCCCCAACCTTTGCAACTTTAAGTCTGAAGGACTTCAGCTCCCAGAATTCTCCAGCCAGCAAAGCTGTCAGTGTCAGGGCCTGGGCCAGGGGTCCCCAACCTTTGCAACTTTAAGTCTGAAGGACTTCAGCTCCCAGAATTCTCCAGCCAGCAAAGCTGTCAGTGTCAGGGCCTGGGCCAGGGGTCCCCAACCTTTGCAACTTTAAGTCTGAAGGACTTCAGCTCCCAGAATTCTCCAGCCAGCAAAGCTGTCAGTGTCAGGGCCTGGGCCAGGGGTCTCCAACCTTTGCAACTTTAAGTCTGAAGGACTTCAGCTCCCAGAATTCTCCAGCCAGCAAAGCTGTCAGTGTCAGGGCCTGGGCCAGGGGTCCCCAACCTTTGCAACTTTAAGTCTGAAGGACTTCAGCTCCCAGAATTCTCCAGCCAGCAAAGCTGTCAGTGTCAGGGCCTGGGCCAGGGGTCCCCAACCTTTGCAACTTTAAGTCTGAAGGACTTCAGCTCCCAGAATTCTCCAGCCAGCAAAGCTGTCAGTGTCAGGGCCTGGGCCAGGGGTCTCCAACCTTTGCAACTTTAAGTCTGAAGGACTTCAGCTCCCAGACTTTGCTGGCTGGAGAATTCTGGGAGCTGAAGTCCTTCAGACTTAAAGTTGCAAAGGTTGGGGAGCCCTGCTCTAGAGTCAGACATGAATCCCCAAACAAATTAATTTTAATAATAAATAATATAACACCCAGCTCTGTTTCTTTCTCTTTTCTAATTTAAACCTCTTTTGAGGCTCCCCCAAATGTGGCTAACGATCTAGAATGTTAACGGCAAATTCTCAGCAAGCAGAAAATATTTGATTTCTTTTTTTAGTTCAAATAAAAGTGCCCCAGTTAAGCTTCCTTGTTTAATCACCGAGTTCACTCAGAGGAGTTACAACTATCAGCCATAGATACTAATAGCCAATTGTTCCCGCAGCCTGTAATTATTAAAATGCGAACATCGTCCTTAGCATGTTTTAATAGGCCGCTGAAAATCTGGGATTTTTCGTGATGTTCTTTTTAAAACAAAAACCAACGTTCCTGCTTTATCATTACGGATGTTTTACATTTGTGGAATATTATGGTCCGTATTATTACTATTGCCACATGACTATTACTAGCAGTATTACTACCGGTACAGGTATTAGGAATAATGGTAAGCGCTTTGTGGGCAACGATGCTTTTCCGATAGTCTCTTTGGAAGTCTAATGCGGCTTGATGCTATTAATAATTTACTTTGTGGTTCAGCTAAATATTTAATTATCTATTGAACGTTTAATTTATTTTGCAAGAGATTAGAAGTTTTAACCTAATAGTTAAAGGGAGGGTGACAATCATCGTCGTATTTTTTAAAAAAACAGCAGGATTTCCCCCGGCTTGCTAGAAGTTGTGAGTGCTCCATCCCTGGAGGTTTTCAAGAACTGACCGGACACCCATTTGTCCATAACGGTATAGGTCTCCTGCTCAAGTAGAAGTTGGATTAGAAGAACTTCAAGATCTCTTCTAGCTTTATTACAATACAATACAATACAATACAATACAATACAATACAATACAATACAATACAATACAATACAATACAATAGCAGAGTTGGAAGGGACCTTGGAGGTCTTCTAGTCCAACCCCCTGCGTGGGCAGGAACCTTATACCATATCAGACAAATGGCTATCTAACATCTTTTTAAAGACTTCCAGGGTTGGGGCATTCACAACTTCTGGAGGCAAGCTGTTCCAGAGGTTAATTGTTCTAACTGTCAGGAAATTTCTCCTTAGTTCTAAGTTGCTTCTCTCCTTGATTAGTTTCCACCCATTGCTTCTTGTCCTGCCCCCAGGTGCCTTGGAGAATAGTTTGACTCCCTCTTCTTTGTGGCACCCTCTGAGATATCGGAACACTGCTATCATGTCTCCCCTGGTCCTTCTCTTCATCAAAGTAGACATACCCAGCTCCTGCAGCCGTTCTTCATATGTTTTAGTCTCCAGTCCCCTAATCCTCTTGGTTGCTCTTCTCTGCACTCTTTCCAGAGTCTCCACGTCTTTTCTACATCGTGGCGATGTAGAATGTATGTATTCTATATGGCTTCGAGATTGCTTACATTTGGGGGCAAGATGTTAGGTGAAAAAAAAGGACTAGGGGTGAGATGACAGCAGCCTTCCAATATTTGAGGAGCTGCCCCAAAGAAGAGTGAGGGGGTCAACTTGTTCTCTAAAGCACCAGAAGACAAGAGAAGAAGCAACGGGTGGAAACTCATCAAGGAGAGAAGCAACTTAGAACTAAGGAGGAATTTCCTAACAGTCAGAACAATTCATCGGTGGAACAACTGGCCTCCAGAAGTTGTGGATGCTCCAAAACTGGAAGCTTTTAAGAAGATGTTGGATAACCATTTGTCTGAAGTGGTGGTGGGTTTCCTGCCTGAGCCGGGGGTTGGACTAGAAGACCTCCAAGGTCCCTTTCGACTCTTGTTATTCTAAATCTCCTCCATTTACCAAAGATAGACATTTTTTTTTTCAGGTTGGCATACCAGAAATGGCCTATTTATATTTATTCATTAGTAAAAATGAAACTGAGGATGGTTTAGTTCCTTCTGCACCCAGAAAAAAAAAACCCAGCCACCTTTTAAAATTGTTTTCTGGCTGCCCTTTGCACGCACTTCCTTCTAAGGGCCGTTTGGATTTTTTTCTTTTCTTTTGTCTGTTGCGATTGTGAATGTTACGCAACGATTATTCCTCCTTGCAGGATCTGCTATGTCAACAACTAGGTAAGATGAGCCAATGGGAAAATTGCTCTCCGAGATTTATTGCTGCCAGCAACCCAAGATGACACTTGGAGTCAGCAGAAAGGAGTCAGAAGGGGAGAACGTGTGGGATTTTGTGTGTGTGTGTGTGTGTGTAAGAGAGAGGGACGCGGTGGCTCAGTGCCTAAGATGCTGAGCTTGTCGATCAGAAAGGTCTGAGATTCAGCAGTTCGAATCCCTAGCACCGCATAACCAGGCGAGCTCCTGTTACTCGTCCCAGCTTGTTTAGCAGAGCGATGGCGTTCGCTCTGTCCTTGTGTCTAGTTGTCTTGGTGTGCAGTGCCCTATAGCCTCGTTTTGAGGGTAGGAGTTGAAACAGTTGAAGTCCAGGATGCGAGGGGTGTGTAGATATTTTCCCAGCCCTCTTCTTGACTCCTGCAGTGTGCAGGTCCTCCATGGAAGGCAGGTTGGCAGCCATTGTTTCTTTCTGCAGTTCTGATTCTCCTCTGAAGTCTCCGTCTGTCTTGTTGGGTTGCAGAGCCAAAACAGACAGTGATGGAGGTGCAGAGGACAAGACTCAATCATTCCCATGCCTATAATTAGGCATTCTATCCAATGGCTAGGATAAAGGGACGATATACTTCACATTACACATCTTGACCGCAGCAAGAATGGCGTATGCGCCGCAGCGGAAGAGGGAAAACACCCCTTCAGAGGAGGAGAGGATAAGATACTGGTCCGTGCGGAAATGGAAAGGCTAATGCTAAACATAAAAGATAAAAGAGATACAGAATACAATGCTACCTGGAACAGATTCTACTAATGGTTAGAAACACGAGGTAGAAGTGGGAATGCGAAAGAATTGGGTTAGGTGGAAATGGATGTTATGTACGTATTGGAAGGATGGATGGATGGATGGATGATAGAGAGACAGACAGACAGACATGATACAGGCAGACACGAGCAGACAGACAGACACAATAGATAGCTGGATGGAGAGATGGATGGATGGAGGGCTAGATGGATGGATGGATAGATGGATGGATAGATAGAAAGATAGATGTAATGTAGAGATAGATATAAGATAGAGATAAATAGATGATAGACAGACAGACAGACATAATATAGAGATAGATATAATGTAGAGATAGATGGAAGATAGAACATAGATAGATGATAGATAAATAAATGTAGATAGATATAATGTAGATATATATATATATACATATATATAGATGATAGATGATAGTTAAATAGATGATAGATAGAAGATAGATAGATAGATGATAGATAAATAAAGGTAGGTAGGTAGGTAGGTAGATAGGTAGATAGATAGATAGATAGATAGATAGATAGATAGATAGATACTGTATAGAGATAGATAGATGATAGATAGATAGATAGATAGATAGATAGATAGATAGGTAGATAGATAGATAGATAGATAGATAGATAGATAGATAGATAAAGGTAGGTAGGTAGGTAGGTAGGTAGGTAGATAGATAGATAGATAGATAGATAGATAGATAGATAGATAGATAGATACTGTATAGAGATAGATAGATAGATAGATAGATAGATAGATAGATAGATAGATAGATAGATAGATAGATAGATAGATAGATAGAGAGATAGAGAGATAGAGAGATAGAGAGATAGATAGATAGATGACATTCTAGAATGTACAAAAATAACTGTACAACACTGGTACTGTTTAAAATAGTATACATGTTATTTGTTTTTGCTTTAGTTTTTCTGAGAAATGAAATGCCAGGGCAATTACACTGTATTCAATATATTTATATGTAGACAATAAAAATATATATTTTAAAAAAACCCTAGGAAAACACACGCATATGCGGTAGGCGTGTCTTTCTTTGAGAAAGACTTGGTGTAGTTGTCAAAACCAGTCCTGTTGGCAGAGAAGGGAAGTGGGGTTATTTTTAGCAGCTCTGCTTGTAGGACCATCTGGAGGGTTAAGAGAATTTTGCTGGGGGGGGGGGGGGCTTGATTGTGTTTCTGCTAGCCCCTCCAACGGAGAACCCCCGAGTTGCAGTGAAAATGTGGTCGGCCATCTGGTTGCGCTAGAGAGGAATCGACCGGGGTTAATCTTGCTGGTGACAAAGGAACAGTTTACTGATGAATGTTTGAGAAAGTCAAGGTTCTCTTTATTTGCTTATAATCCATGAAAACACCTGCATTGGAGAAAGAACAACCAAGATGATGCAGGGACTGGAGGCTAAAACATAGGAAGTACGGTTGCAGGAACTGGGCATGGCTAGTCTAGTGAAGAGAAGGACTAGGGGAGACAGGATTGCAGTCTTCCAATATCTCAGAGGTTGCCACGAAGAAGAGGGAGTCAAGCTATTCTCCAAAGCACCTGAAGGCAGGACAAGAAGCAACGGGTGGAAACTAATCAAGGCGAGAAGCAACTTAGAACTGAGGAGAAATTTCCTGACAGTGAGAACAATTAATCAGTGGAACGACTTGCCTCCAGAAGTTGTGAATGCTCCAAAACTGGAAGGTTTTAAGAAGATGTTGGATAATCATTTGTCTGAAGTGGTGTAGACTTTCCTTCTAGAGCAGGGAGTTGGACTAGAAGACCTCCAAGGTCCCTCCCAATTCTGTTATTCTGTTACGTTGTTATTCTGTATTTCTTAACCATGTGCAGCTTCCATCACGTGCCAGCAGCTAGCCTGATGCAAACATGCATGCTGACACATGTGTATCCATGCATATAACTCACCCACACTCACCCAACCATATATGCCCATAACCACATACATACATGTGTTCCTTCAAGGACTCCTGTTCAAATCTCCCTCATCTTTCTCTTCTAGAGTTCCTGCTCTCCCAGTGAAGAATTTGAATGGAACTGGTCCAGTCCACCCTGCCTTGGCAGGTAAGAGTAGTAAATGAAGTGATGCCTTTTTAGTAAAATATGGAAGTCAGAAAAGGTACTCCCTTCCTATTTTTAAAATATCTTTAATTAAGGCACAGTGAAAAACTTGATTTAACAGACTGTTTGGCAGGACAGAGGTCTGTTAAATCCCAAAGTCTGTTAAATCCAGAGGTCTGTTAAATCCAAAAGTCTCTTAAATCCAAAAGTCCATTAAATCCAGAGGTGTGTTAAATCCAAAAGTCCGTTAAATCCAAAAGTCTGTTAAATCCAAAAGTCCATTAAATCCAAAAGTCCATTAAATCCAGAGGTCTGTTAAATAATAATAATAATAAAATAATAATAAATTTTATTTGTTACCCGCGCTCTCTCCCCAGGAGACTCGAGGCGGGGCACAGGAAAATTAAAAAACAGTAAACACAACAGAATACATAATTTAAAATCACAATTAAACAACAAATCCTGCGCTAAAAACATCTATAAAAAACTAAAAAACTGTCCCTAAAACCCCTAAGCACTAAAACCTAAAAACCCCAGGACAAGGAGGCTATCCCAAGCCGGCCAGACGGAAAAAGTAGGTTTTCAATTTAAGACGGAAGGAGCGGAGGTCCGTGGTCGTCCTAATATCGGGGGGAAGGTCGTTCCAGAGGGCCAGAGGTTTGTTAAATTCAAAAGTCTCTTAAATCCAAAAGTCTGTTAAATCCAGAGGTCTGTTAAATCCAGAGGTCTGTTAAATCAGAACACATGGAATGAATTTTATTGGAATCATTCGCTTTCTCTGTTTCAGGAATGACCGGCATCTTGATGTGTGCAGCAGGTTTGCCCGTCTGCCTGACGCGAGCTCCAAAGCCCATCTTGCACCCCCCGCCTGTCAACAAAAGCGACATGAAGGCAGTGCCGGGCATTACCGGCATTTGCCGTAAAACCAAGAAGAAACATTTGAAGAAGAGTAAGCTGTCTTCCTCCCTGTCGTCTGGGGGATTAAAATGTGGGGTCGCACATTGGGCACTGCCTTTGGGACCCTTTTAGGCTCGGTGGCCATTTTGCGGCCTACCCAGGAGGGATGCTGCATCGTTCCCTGAGCACTGTGGGCAAAGGGTGCGTCTTATACTCTGAAAAATACGATAAGTTTTAGAGTTGTTTTCAAATGCACTCTGCGTGGGTGGAGCACATGTTTTGCGTCCGCTCGGCGAACACCGTTGTTACACCGGTTGAATCCCACCACTGGTGTGGGTGTATTCGTACCTTTGCGTCAGCACTGACTTTTCTCTTTCCCCCAGGCAGAAATCCTGAGGATGTGGTGCGACGTTACATCCAGAAAGTGAAGCACCCTCCCGATGAGGTGAGTTACCCCAATTTCTGTCACCACCAGTGTGGCAAAAAAAAAAAAAAGTGTAGAACATCCAGGCACAAGTGGAAGTGATTCTATACTAGTCTTCCTTTATTTCTTTGTCGGTAAATATAAATCCATCACTGGAGCTTTTCAAGGAGTGATTGGACAGCCATTTGTCTGGGGATGATATAGGGTCTCCTGCTTGAGCAAGGGTTGGACTGGAAGACCTCCAAGGTCCCTTCCAGCCTGATGCTTCTAGGTTTTAGTGTACTTTGCAAGGCTGTTGGGCAGTGGTGGATTTCTGCAGGTTCGCACCTACTCGCGAGAGCCGGTTGGTGAAATTTAGAGAACTGGTGAGAGGGGGTTCCACCGGCGTACCTGGAAGTAAATCTGGCCCGCCGCTGCCAGTGACCCAACGGGAAGGAAAGGAAAGGAAAGGAAGGAAGAAGGAAGGAAGGAAGGAAAGAAAGAAAGAAAGAAAGAAAGAAGAAAGAAAGAAAGAAAGAAAGAAAGAAAGAAAGAAAGAAAGAAAGAAAGAAAGAAAGAAAGAAAGAAAGAAAGAAAGAAAGAAAGAATGCATTTATCATCACAATTGAGTCCTAAATTTTGGTTAAGCAAGAGCGTTGTTAAATGAGTTTCACCACATTTTAAAAGGTGGCCACTCCCACCCTGTCACAGCACTGCCAAGCCACGCCCACAAAATAGGCCACACCTACAGAGTAGATTCTAAAAAATTTGAAACCCACCACTGCTGTTGAGGAGTAAAAAGGGGACAGTTCCTGGCATCTCGAGGTGTTTAAAAGAAGAGGAGGTTTGAGATGAAATAAGGCTTAAAAATAAAATCAAATGACTTGCTAGACGCGCGATCTCGGGTGTGTAATTTCCAGCAAGAGGACAGTGCTTACATTTGCACCAAGGTGTTGCCGTTATTATCATGAAATGGTTTGCGATACATTGCAGGATTCTGAGTCACTGAAAGGCACCGGTGACTGTGTGTCTCCACCTACGTACAGAGATTGCTTGAGCCTGTTCAAGGGATGAAGTCCATGTCAACCCCTGAAGCTGGCCAATCTGTGGCCCATTTTCCTTCTCGGTAGCTCTCTAGGGAGATTTCTCTTCTCATCGCTTCAGGGCCGACACAGCCTGGAGCGAGGGAGCCTGGGAGAGTGTAGAGATAGCTGGGGGGTTGTAGCCAAAACAAAATCATTTCCCCTGGGAATCAAGGACGTTCATGCAGGTGTTCGAATGGTGGAGACTGGAATCACTTAGCAACTGGACTATATGCTGATTGGACCATGTGGCTGGTGACTCTGGAAGGACGTGACAAAGTTTCACTTTTAATTGGGTGTAAAACCAGCAGGAAGTTAGAGCCGGTTTTCCACCAAGTCTGTGCCAAGTTGATATGTCCCAATAAAATATTTCAAGGGACATAAGTCTCTCACTCTCAACCCCTGGGATGTGACAGGGTTGTTGTTTGGGGGATTTAAGATAGGAGAGTTGGATCTACAGGTAATCTCTCCTTCTGGTTCATCCTTGGTGCAAACTCTCCAAACAACGATCTGTCTCTAGAACTGAATTAGAACTAGAGGTAGAAGTCGACTAGAAGACCTCCGAGGCAGGGATGAAATGCTACCGGTTCGGACCAGTTCACCCCGAACCAGTAGTAAAAATGCTGCCTATTCACCTGAACTGGTAGTAAAAATGCTACACATTCTCCAGAACCGGTAGTAAAAATAAAAAATGCTACCAGTTTGGACCAGTTCGCCCGAACCAGTAGTAAAAATGCTACCTATTCACCTGAACTGGTAGTAAAAATGCTACCCATTCGCCAGAACCAGTAGTAAAAATATAAAATGCTACCAGTTTGGACCAGGTTGCCCAAACCAGTAGTAAAAATGCTACCTATTCACCCAAACCGATAGTAAAAATGCTACCAATTCACCAGAACTGGTAGTAAAAAAAATGCTACCAGTTTGGACCAGATCGCCCGAACCAGTAGTAAAAATGCTACCTATTCGCCTGAACCAGTAGTAAAAATGCTGCCTATTCACCTGAACTGGTAGTAAAAATGCTACCCATTCGCCAGAACCGGTAGTAAAAAAAAATGCTACTAGTTTGGACCAGGTTGCCTGAACCAGTAGTAAAAATGCTACCTATTCACCCAAACCGATAGTAAAAATGCTACCAATTCACCAGCACTGGTAGTAAAAAAAAAATGCTACCAGTTTGGACCAGGTCGCCCGAACCAGTAGTAAAAATGCTACCTATTCGCCTGAACCAGTAGTAAAAATGCTACACATTTGCCAGAACCGGTAGTAAAAGATATGCTCCCAGTTTGGGCAAACTGACATTCAGCTTTTCTGACATTCAGCTGTGACGTGCAATTTATATTAGCTTGAAAGCGAGATTTCCTGCTTTAATAAGCCCGATTGGGCTTATTATCCAGGGAGGTCTTATTTTCAGGGAAACAGGCTATTTACACCCAGTGCTTTGCAGCTTCTTGGAATCCAAACTCCCTCCTTGTTAGTTATTGCTGACACCCCCTATTTGTTCCTCCCCGCCCCAACAGGACTGTACCATCTGCATGGAGAGATTGGTCTCTTCCTCGGGCTATGAGGGCATCCTTAGGCACAAGGGGGCCAAGCCGGAACTGGTAGGGAAACTGGGGAAGTGCGGTCACATGTACCACCTCCTTTGTCTCGTTGCCATGTACAACAACGGCAATAAGGTGAGCCCGGATTCCATTGGGTGGCTGGTGGGAATCGGGGGGGAGGGGAGGCATTATTGGTTTGGGGGCAGAGAGGCTGGAAGGTAGGTTATGTTCCACTATGTAGACGTAGACCCATTAAGAACTAGTGGCCGCTAATGTTGCCTAGGACAGAATGGGAGTTGTAAATTGGCATGGAAGTTTAAAGCAGGTTCTTGTTGGTGCACAGCACAAATTAGTTATCCATGCAGGTGTAGTTGATTTTTAATCTTGAGTTGTCTGCCTCATAAAATAATAGTTGTTCTGGTAACTAAATACCACTCTAAATTAAAAAAAAAGAACAAAAAAAAGAACAAAAAAAAGAACAAAAAAGAAAAAGAACTACTCATTGAGTACAGTTTGTGAGACAGTTACAAATCCATCTGGTGGTGATGCGATCTATCACATTTTTTTAAAGCTTCCCAAGAATAAGGTTGTGGTCTACTCTATCAAATGCCTTGCTGAGATCTAAGTACATTAATATCCACAGTATTTTGCTGGTCTATTAATTTAGTCACTACTAACGTTCACTAAAAATGAAAGGAGATTGTAAGTAAGTCCTACACCTCCTCAACGCCTTCTCGCTTCCTTCCGCCTCCCAGGATGGCAGTCTCCAGTGCCCCACCTGCAAGGCCATCTATGGGGAGAAGACAGGGACTCAGCCCCCTGGAAAGATGGAATTCCACATTATCCCCCACTCTGTTCCCGGCTATCCGGATTGCAAAACTATACGCATTGTGTACAACATTCCTGCGGGGATCCAGGTGAGAATGTATTGCAGGTAGCCGTTGATGTACGACCCCGAAATTTATATGACTAAGTGATACATTTGGGATGAGTGAGTTTTGCTCCGTTTTACGACCTTCCTTGCCACATTTGTTAAGTGAATCCCTGCAGTGGTTGAGTTAGTAACACGGCTGTTAAGTGAACTTGACTTTCCCTGTTGACTTGGCTTGTCGGAAGGCCGCCACAGGGGATCGTGTGACCACGGGACACTGCAGCCGTCGTAAAATGAATCCGTTGCCAAGTGAAAAATGGTCATGTCCCTATTTTCAGGGTCATTGTAACTCTGAATGGTCAGAAAACGAACTAAGTTGAGGACTATAGCAAGAGGGATAGCCCTTAGATTTATATACCGCTTCCCAGTGCTTCACAACCCTCTCTAAGCAGTTTATAGAGTCAGCAAATTTCCCTCAATAATCTGGGTCCTCATTTTACCCCCCTCGGAAGGAGGGAAGGCTGAGTCAACCTTGAGCCGGTGAGAATCAAACCTGTGGCAATGGGCAGAGTTTGCCTGCAATAACAATAGCACTTAGACGTATATACCGCTTCACAGTGCTTTCCAGCCCTCTCTAGGCAGTTTACAGAGTCAGCCTTTTGCCCCCCAACAATCTGGCTCCTCATTTTACCCACCTCGGAAGGACGGGTGGATGAGTCAACCTTGAGCCGGTCAGAATCGAACTGCCAAGCTGCTGGCAACTAGCAGTCAGCAGAAGTAGCCGGCAGTACTGCATTGTAACCACCGCGTGTCACCCTGGCTCTTACACGGCTACCTGTAATTTCTAATGGACGGTAACTTCATTGTAACTTCCACCTGGTTGCAAGTCAAGGATTATCTGTGCACCCCATCCCTAACACACCCATTTGTGGGACGGATCCGTGTTTTATTGCATCTTCCAACTTCCTTTGTTTTTGTTTTTGCTTAAGCAGGGCATCGAGCATCCAAATCCTGGGAAAAAGTTCACCGCACGAGGATTCCCACGTCACTGTTATCTCCCGGACAACGAGAAAGGCAGGAAGGTAACTGCTCCCTTTCCCTGACCTCAGTGGACTTCCAGTGGAACGTGCTTAGATATAGTCATAGTGGAAGGACCCGAAGACAGTGCTGGTCCAGATAGACAGGCAGGTGGTAGCCAATCAACCAGACATTAGGATAATAGACACGGACCAGACTGGTGGGCCAGATAGACAGGCAGGTGGTAGCCAATCAACCAGACATTAGGATAATAGACAAGGACCAGACTGGTGGGCCAGATAGACAGGCAGGTGGTAGCCAATCAACTAGATATAGTCGTAGTAGAAGGACCCGAAGACAGTGGTGGTCCAGATAGACAGGCAGGTGGTAGCCAATCAACCAGATATTATGATAATAGGCAAGGACCAGACTGGTGGGCCAGATAGACAGGCAGGTGGTAGCCAATCAACTAGATATAGTCGTAGTAGAAGGACCCGAAGACAGTGGTGGTCCAGATAGACAGGCAGGTGGTAGCCAATCAACCAGACATTATGATAATAGACAAGGACCAGACTGGTGGGCCAGATAGACAGGCAGGTGGTAGCCAATCAACTAGATATAGTGGTACTAGAAGGACCCGAAGACAGTGGTGGTCCAGATAGACAGGCAGGTGGTAGCCAATCAACCAGACATTATGATAATAGACAAGGACCAGACTGGTGGGCCAGATAGACAGGCAGGTGGTAGCCAATCAACTAGATATAGTGGTAGTAGAAGGACCCGAAGACAGTGGTGGTCCAGATAGACAGGCAGGTGGTAGCCAATCAACCAGACATTAGGATAATAGACAAGGACCAGACTGGTGGGCCAGATAGACAGGCAGGTGGTAGCCAATCAACTAGATATAGTTGTAGTAGAAAGACCCGAAGACAGTGGTGGTCCAGTTAGACAGGCAGGTGGTAGTCAATCAACCAGATATCGTGGTAGTAGAAGGACCCGAAGACAGAGCTGATCCAGACAGGCACTAGCCAATCAGCATGGTGGGAGGCAAGGACCAGAAGACAGGCGCTAGCCAATCATGCATACATTGTGGTAGTAGAAGGACCAGAAGACAGTGTGGTAATAGTTGTAGAAGTGCCAAGTGAGAGCAAGATCAGGAAGGAGTGCGAGAAGCTGGAGAAGTAGCAGGGCCTGAAGGAGGAACTGGAGAGGATCCTGCCCTGGACCCTCAAACTCCCAAGTCCCTGGTAGAAGACCGAGATTGAGGAAAAGACAGACCAACCACAAGAGTGAGAAGGCGTATTTTTTTAATATATAGATATTGCCTTCTTCTCCTTCAGATTTTGAAACTCCTCATTGTGGCCTGGGAACGCCGGCTCATCTTCACCATCGGGACCTCGAACACGACGGGTGAATCGGACACTGTGGTTTGGAACGAGATCCACCACAAAACCGAATTTGGCTCCAACCTGACTGGCCACGGCTACCCTGACCCGAACTATCTGGACAATGTCCTGGCTGAACTGACAGCCCAGGGGGTCTTGGAGGCCAACCTGAAGGACTGAGAAGATGGTGGTTTTGGGGGGCCTCCCACCACCCAACGTTCCTCCTGCCTCCATTTCGTCCTGCGCAGCTGTCTCTCCTCCATCTTGTCGGTCCGTGTCTTGTGTTCGCCGATTGGTGAGGCAGCCGTGTTTGGGATGGTTCCTTCCACCTTCCCGCGAGTCGCTTGGAATAGCTTGACTACAAAAACCATGGAGGATACAGGGTGCTTTCCTCCACCCCAGGCAGGATCCGCAACATGTTTCCGGGGCTCCCTCCCTGGAAAAAACAATCCGAAGCTTTGTGAGTGAGCAACCCGTGCAAGCTTTCTGCTCTTCTCTTCTTTTTTCTACCTACGTGTATAATTCTTGGCCGTTTCCCATGGGTCCAAAGTTCGGTACAACGAAACCCCCTCCCATCTCCGACTACTCAAATCTCGCAGCCAGGTTGCTCCTGCCTCCTTTGGTCTCTGTTGCCTTTGTGGCTCTGTCCAGAGAAGCAGGAAAGAAGATCCCAAGTTGATCACCTAACACAGGCAGATATTGTAGCTTCACAACGGGTAGTAGAGCAGTGTCGACTGGCTTTGTCGTCTGCCTTCTGTGCCAATTAAAAGGGCCCCCATCTCTTTGGTTCGGTCTCCCCTCCCAGCCTTAGAAGCGTCCTCTTCACTGACCAAAGTTTGCTCTCTAATTCAGGGGTCCCCAAACTCCCCCCACCCCCGGTCCGAGGACCGACACCGGTCCGCGGCATGCCAGAAACCAGATTTGCCATCTCTCCAAACATCAAAATACACAGTTTTGGACCTGTGTTTCTGGACCACTTGGGTGGTGATGGAAGAGGGGCGGATTCCTTTCTTCCTGCGACATCAAATATCCGCATGCCTTTCCCTATTCTACTTTTTTGGGTCCATCGTTGACAAGGGAGATATCCCATATTCTGAAGCCTAGGCGAGCATTTGTCCTCCTACATGGCCCAGGGATGGGATTCAGCCGGTTCGGCCCGGTTTGGGCGAATCGGATGCTAATTTTACATCTGGTTCACCGAACGAGTGGTTGCAAGGACTGGCTGGCCCCGCCCACCCCTCCCAGGAGTTTCCACACGCCCTGTTTTGGATGCTAGGTAGGTTCAGGGCCTGCACAGAGACTCTGGGAGGGCAAAAGATAGGCCTCCCGGAAATTCCAGAAATGGGCCCATTTCTGGCCTCCGGCGCTTGAGGGAGGCCATTGTCACCTTCCTGGAAGCTCGGGGAAAGCCTCCAGAGCCTGGGGGTGGCTGTTTCCACCCTCCCAGAGCTTTGAGAAAGACCTCTGGAGCCTGGAGAGAGAGAACCCCCACCCCGGCACTGTGCAGGAGGCTGAGTAGGCCACACCCACCATGGCCACTCCCGCCCAGCAACCAAGCAGATTCCAAAATTGCTAAATTTTGGAATCCCACCCCCAAATTGGAGTCTTGAAAGCAAAGCGCCAATCCATGGGGAGATCTCGGCGTGGGTGAAGCTCGGGGGGGGGGGCAATTGCTCCCCTTGCTTCTGCCACTCCTGAAAAGGACCAGGCTTCGGCCAATAAGATGCCACCTCCTGTCTCCCCTTGCTTGAACATCCGTGGGACAATTTGAGGTTCTCCTAGGTTGAAAGATGGGGAGGTGGTGGTGGTGGTGGTGGGGGAAAGCGAATGTCCGTTTCTGGTTTCTTGCAAAAGCGTACAACTGCCTGGATCAGTTCTGGAGATGAGATGGAGAGAGGTCCTTCCTGGGCCCTCTCTGGCAAACTTTCTTACCCTCCGCAAGCTTATGTAGCATGTTCAATTATCCAGATGTGAGGGCAAGGCTGGGACAAGTTGCCAAATTGGATGGAAGTGACTTTTACAGGAGAAAAAAACCACAAATGTAACTTCTATACACAGCTTTTGGTCCATATCAAGCAGATGCAATAACGACGAGAACAACAATAAAAAAAATGGGACGAAACAGAGCACAAATATGATTGGCCGTGGTGTCGCCCATGCAGGATTGGTCAGCACTCATCACGAGAAGCTCCAGAGGCCTCCCCACCCCCCAATCCTTGAGATTTTATTCTTTTGAAATAGGAATCTATGCACAGTCACCCAAAGCAGGAACATACAGATTAGGACCTTACTGGATGGGAAGATTTAAGAAGCATGAAATTATGGGATTACAAATTGGGGAAGGTTGCACCGATTCTTGAAATCAGGTGGATTAGAACAGGGGTATTCAACCTCCAGTCCATGGAGGAAAAGGTTTTCCTTCTCTAGTTGTGTCCTACTCTGGGGACAATATTCATCTCCATTTCCTAGCCAAGGGAGCTACCTGTGAAGTTTCCAAAAGATGCCCTAATTTACGAGCCTCGAGACAAATTTCAAAAGAAAGTCGTTCATTAGGAGCAACATTTTGGCATTTTCTGCTGCGGAGCCAAATCTGATTTCTGTTTAATGGCGTCGGAGGTTTACCCCTGGGTTTCCCCCTCCCCTCAGTCTGTGTCATAAATCACATCCACCAACGAGGTGC
Source organism: Rhabdophis nuchalis (assembly GCA_039707465.1). Taxonomy (NCBI): domain Eukaryota; kingdom Metazoa; phylum Chordata; class Lepidosauria; order Squamata; family Natricidae; genus Rhabdophis; species Rhabdophis nuchalis. Next base: position 4,454,988 of record CM077660.1, read on the forward strand.
AGCAGCAGGCTGTGAACTTTTGTTCCTCATATGCCTGCTGTAGAAACCTGAGATCCGACTCTGGTCGAACTATGCATGGAATTCTCCCTAACTTGCTCTATCCATCCCATGATTTAGGACCTGGATGTTAAAATTGGAGTCTTTCTTAACCTTATTTAGAAAGGAGCATCCTCTGACAAGCCAATCACAGTGACTTCCCATTGCGCCCTTCGCTCTTGCTTTTGCCACGTCAAAATAAAATTAAACCTTCGTGACATTTGGAGCGAAGGATGAGGGGAAATGCAGATGGACACTGGTTTCAACTCTCGGAAATAAAGGTCACACTGGAGACTGCAGCCCTTCTCTGCCTGGGGGATATTTTCTGTTTTGTTTAAATTAAAACCATCTGTTTAAGAGAGAAAGAAAGAGGAGGCACCAACAGATGTGTCTGCCTCTGGCCCTTTAAGCCTAATGTGGTGGCATGCTTCCTTTTAGCTGCTGAACTGTTTTGCTACAGGAGGAGGAGGAGGAGGAGGAGGAGGAGGAGGAGGAAGGATAATTGGAGGTGGCTTAAGTTCATTCTTGACATCGCTCACAATCCGTGGCACTGGACAAGTTCACGTCAGAGATCAGGAAATGTGAGCGGGGAGCAGAGCATACAGGGTATGTTTAGAAAGAAAGAAAGAAAGAAAGAA
>CM077660.1:4463161-4575661 GCA_039707465.1 Rhabdophis nuchalis
CATTGGTTGAGCTCGTTGACATTCTGCAAAAAAGAAAGAAAGATGCAAGGCAGATGACATTCAATGACCTAACTGGGTTACGGCATCCATGCTTGGGGATGGCTGAAAGAGCGTAACTCAGAACCAGAGGTGGTATTCAGCCGGTTCTGACCAGTTCTGGAGAACTGGTAGTGGAAATTTTGAGTAGTTCGGAGAACCGGCAAATACCACCTCTGACTGGCCCCGCCCCCCATCTATTCTCTGCCTGCTGAGTCCCAGCTGATGGGGAGGGAATGGGGATTTTACAGTATCCTTCCCCTGGAGTGGGGAGGGAATGGGGATTTTGCAGTATCCTTCCCCTGGAGGGGAGGGAATGGGGATTTTGCAGTATCCTTCCCCTGGAGTGGGGAGGGACTGGGAATTTTGCAGTATCCTTCCCCCTGGAGTGGGGATTTTGCAGTATCCTTCCCCTGGAGTGGGGAGGGAATGGGGATTTTGCAGTATCCTTCCCCTGGAGTGGGGAGGGAATGGGGATTTTACAGTATCCTTCCCCTGGAGTGGGGAGGGAATGGGGATTTTGCAGTATCCTTCCCCTGGAGTGGGGAAGGAATGGAGATTTTGCAGTATCCTTACCGGATCGAATACAGTCACCCTGCAAGCATAAGCCAGGCCTACCTTACACTGAATGTACATGGTCAACAGCTGGCCCTCCGTTTCTCTCGTCGCGATCTGCATCACGTGGGGCTGCTGGAAAGCGTTTTCATCCACCCGTTCCACAGCGCAGATTCGTTGAATTGGAATGGATGTACGGACCTGAGCATGGAGAAGGGGGAAAAAACGCTAGCCCTGCGATGTAGTCCAGATTAAAAGCACGCCCAGCAATACTCGCTCTAGGTTTAACTTACAACCGTTTTTTTCAATGACCCTTTGATGTTACACTTGGAAAAAGTGACTCTTGCGATGAGAGAGAGAGAGAGAGAGAGTGAGAGAGGGATGATAGACAGACAGACAGACAGACAGACAGACAGACAGACAGACAGACAGATAGATAGATAGATAGATAGATAGATAGATAGATAGAGATAGGGATGATAGATAGATTAGATAGATAGAGAGATAGAGAGAGAGAGAGAGAGAGAGAGATGCAATAGATGATAGGGAGGGAGGGAGACAGATAGAGATAGATAGATAGATAGATAGATAGATAGATAGATAGATAGATAGATAGATAGATAGATAGATAGATAGATGCAATAGATGATAGGGAGGGAGACAGACAGACAGATAGACAGACAGACAGACAGACAGACAGAGAGAGAGAGAGAGAGAGAGAGAGAGAGAGAGATAGATAGGGGTGATAGATAGATAGATAGATAGATAGATAGATAGATAGAGAGAGAGAGAGAGAGAGAGAGAGAGAGAGAGAGAGAGAGAGAGAGAGAGATAGATAGATAGATAGATAGATAGATAGAGGATGAGAGAGAGAGAGACAAAGAGAGAGAGATAGGAAGAGAGAGAAAGAGATGAGAGGTGGTAAGTAGACAGACAGACGAGAGACGATAGAGCAATCCTTACTTGCCACTCTGGAGATTTGGAATAGGAAAAACTTTCATGGCTCAACCAGAAGTAACGCTTTTTGAAGGTGAAACGGGACACCAGGTGGAGTCCCTCTGCTTTACGTTTCTGCAGGTAACCTTCTTTGATGATGGCCGAAGAGTGGAAGAGGGTCCAAGGTTGTTTTTCGCTTCCTTCTAGAGGCAGAGGGGAAAAAGCAATGGAGTGGAATGCCTCCATTGAGTGAAAACTTGCTTAGCTATTTCTGGTTACTTCTTCTTACTCATTACTTCTTGTCCTGCCCTCCAATGCTTTGGAGAACGAGTTAATCTCCTCTTCTCTGGGATAGACCTTCAAGTATTGAAAGTGTTGAAGGTGCCTTGGAGAATGGCTTGACTCCCTCTTCTTTGGGGCAGCCCCTGAGATGTTGGAAGACTGCTATCATGTCTCCCCGGGTCCTTCTTCTCATTAAACTAGACATGCCCAGTTCCTGCAACCGTTCTTCCTAGGTCTTAGCCTCCAGTCCCCTCATCATCTTTGTTGCTCTTCTCTGCACTCTTTCCAGAGTCTCCACATCTTTTTTGTATCGTGGTGACCAGAAGTGGATGCAGTGTTCCAAGGATAGTCTCACCACTGCAGTAGAGTGTAATATGGTGACTCACCCATCTCCGTGTCCACATCTATCAGCCTGTCGAGGAATTCTTGGACGCGCCCAATGCTGGCAAGGATGAAGGGGTGTAGAGGCTCCATCCACTGCTCCTTCCCATGCCCCAGCTGGAGCCCGAGATTGCCAATGCTCTGTACTGCCTGCCAGGGAGAGGGGCAAGAGAGGGAACTGTTGGCATAAAGATGCCAGTTGACTCCACACAAGAGCAACCCAACATATCAAAGATGAGTTAATAGTCTTCTGCATGGGGTAGCCCTTTAGTGACAATACCCATGGCCTGTGTTTCTTCCTTCCTTCTCTCTTTTTCCTTCCTTCCTTCCTTCCTTCCTTCCTTCCTTCCTTCCTTCCTTCCTTCCTTCCTTCCCAAGCTCTTCCTTTCTCCCTTCCTTCCTGTGCAGTAGTTAAATGGAGTATTGCAGGTTAACTCTACCAACTGCCAAGAGTTCACTGCTGACCAACTCAGGTTAACTCATCTTCCTTCCTTCTTTCCTCCCTCCCTCCCTTTTCCTTCCTTCCTCCCTTTCTTTCTCCCCTCCCTCTTCCTTCCTTCTTTCCCCTTCCTTCCTTCCTTCCATCCCAACCTCCTTCCTTTCTCCCTTCCTTCCTGTCCAGTAGTTAAATGGAGTATTGCAGGTTAACTCTGCCAACTGCCAGGAGTTCAATGCTGGCCAGCTCAAGGTTGACTCATCTTCCTTTCTTCTTTCCTTCTTCCTTCCTTCCTTCCTCTCTCCCTCTCTCCCTCCCTTCCTCCCCTTCCCTCCCTCTTCCTTCCTTCCTTCCTTCCTCCCTTCCCTTCCCTCCCCCTTCCTTCTCCTTCCTTCCTTCCTTCCTTCCTTCCTTCCTTCCTTCCTTCCTTCCTTCCTTCCTTCCTTCCTTCCTTTGAGAACTCCTGAATTCAAACGCTTCCTTTAAAGAAGTGTTTTTCAGTCTTGGGCATCTTAACATGGCTGAACTTCAACTCCCAGAATTCCCCAGCTAATATCTTTTAAGATGTGTAGAAGTCCCCCAAATAGCATGTGTTAAGATCTACAGACTTCAACTCCTAGAATTTCTCCAGCCAGAAAGTTTTAACTTGGGTGGACTTCAGCTCCCAGAATTCTCTAGCCAGCCAGCCTGCTGGCCGGGGAATTCTGGCAGTCGAAGTCCACCCATCTTAAGGTAGCCAAGGTTGAAAGAAAAACGAACGTTGGCTTGGAGGAACTCCGTGGCTAAACTCATCCGATGTACCTTGGCCAGAAGTAAGAGAGTCCGGCCGGTCTGGGTGTCCGCGTGATGGTCTCGGAGACTGAAGAGTTTGGGGGTCAGGATTGCCGGGGCGAAGAACCGTAGGAAGAGGAAGCCGCTGATGGCGATGTATTTGGCTTCCTGGAAGGAGAAGAAGGCACAGACAGAGTCCATCACCCTTTATGGGGGGGGGGGGGGGAAGGAAAGGGGGCCCTTGTCCTGCTAAATTTGAATTATAAATGTGAAAGCACCCAGAACAACTTCCCGAACTTCTGAAATGCCAAGCATTTGCACCCTTCCCCAAAGCAAGTTCTTTGGATCAACAACCTGGACCTAGCTATCTGCGGGATCGGATCCTGCCCCATACATCCTCACGGCCGATTCGCTCCCACAGAGAGGGACTTCTCCGTGTGCCGTCCACTAGACTTTGTCAGCGGGCGACGCCCAGGGGAAGGGCCTTCTCTGTGGCGGGCCCGGCCCTCTGGAACGACCTTCCCCCCGACATTAGAACAGCCACGGACCTCCGCTCCTTCCGTCCAAAATTAAAAACACATCTTTTCTGCTTGGCCGGCCTAGGGTAGTCTCTTTTTATGGTTTAGGGGATTTTAGTAATTTAATTGGGGGATTTTAGCGCAGGGATAATTGTTTAATTTGCCTTTTATCTAATTATGTATGTATATTTATTGTATTTTTAACTTCCCTGTGCACTGCTCCGAGTCCCCTAGGGGAGAGGAAGCGGTCTATAAATTAAATTTATTATTATTATTATTATTATTATTATTATTATTATTATTATTATTATTATTATTATTATTATTATTATTATTATTATTATTTCTAGCTCTTTCCCATCTTCTGTTGACTAGAAAACAAGACATGTCAAGAGTTTTTTTGGGATAGGTTATTTGTCAGCTGTATATAAACACACACACCCCTAGCATTGATGATGCTACCTAGTTGGGTATTGAAATGTCTACAAGAAAACCACCGAGTTCAGCAAATACCAAGGACCCCGCAGTCCTCCTCCTCCTCCTCCTCCCCCTCTTCTTCATAAACCCCCTATGCCTTCTAGCACTGATGATGTTCCTTAGTTGGGTCAAGAAATGTCTGCGAGGTCTACTGCTGTGGCCTAGAGGTGGGGCTCTCGCCTCCCAAGCAGGAGGTTGTGAGTTCGATCCTAGGTAGAGGCAGAGGTAGAAGTCTCCTGCTTGGGCAGGGGGTTGGACTAGATGACCTGCAAGGTCCCCTTCCAACTCTGTTAATAATAATAATCATCATCATCATCATCATCATCATCTTTATTGTCATTGTAAAAATTACAATGAAATTGGTTCTGTTCATCTGTTAAGAAAATAACCAAGCTTGGCGCAGAGAGGGGGCCCATTAATTTACCAACAAAAGGAAGTCGTCATCTTGAAGCAGATCCCAAAAAAGATTAGAGAGATGAGAAGGAGGTATTCCTTCTTATCCAAAAAATTGTTTGACCATGGGATTTGGTTTAAGTGGGCGATGCCGGAAGGGATGCTGGTGTTCTGGGAAGGAGGGAGAGTTAGGATTAAAACAGTTGTTGAGGCGGAAGCCTTTTTTAAGAAACATTCCTCAGTCCTGGGGGAAGATTCAGGGGGGACGGGGGGGGGGCACGGCCCCGCCCGCTGGGGGCCAGGAAGGAGAAAAAGAAGATACAATTGCCAAGAGACTTAGATCAAAAAAATGATTTTGCTTGTTTTTTTATTAATATACTTTAACCTTGTTATCTGGATGTTTGTATATGACTGCCAGCATAGAATTGAGAATTTAGGATGTATGCACTTATTTTCATCTCGTAGTACTTCTGAAAAATGTCTTTCTTAATGTTTTATTGTGAAGCCCAGGAAGGGCCAATGATCCCGACACAAAAGTTCTCAAAATGTTTCTGTATCCCTTACCTTTCCCTTTTGGAAAAATTGTAAAACTCAATAAAACTTTTTCAATATAAAAAAAAGAAAATAACCAATCTCAAAGAGCATCAAGGACCCGACAGTTCTCTCCTCCTCCTCCTCCTCCCTCCTCCTCCTCCTCCTCCTCCTCCTCCTCCTCCTCCTCCTCCTCCTCCTCCTCCTCCTCCTCCTCCTCCTCCTCCTCTCTCCACACACCCCACTCCCTTCTACCACTGATAATGTTCCTGAGTTGGGTCAAGAAATGCCTGCAAGAAAACCAACCAGTTCAGAGAGCACGGAGGACTCCAAAGTTCAACCTTGGCCTATAAATGTTCCCTTCTAGGGATTCCTACCTGGTTCTCTGCTTCCTTGAAGCGCTGTTCCACTCGCTTGTGCAGCTGTTTGAAAGCCACCCGCATGAGCGAAGGGCAGTTCTCGGCCGAACCCACCATGGCGTCCACGATCTCCCCCAAGTAGCCCTTCAGCACTTCCAGACTGCCGTCGCGGATCTGGGCCTCGGACAGGGAGCCCTTGAAGGAGATCCGCCTGAATGGAACAATGTTCCCAACGTCAGAAGGGAAGGGAATTAGAATTTAATAGAGAAGAGAGCATAAGAATTAATAGAATTAGAATTTAAGAATAGAATAGAATAGAATAATAATAATAATAATAATAATAATAATAATAATAATAATAATAATAATAATAATAATAATAATAATTAATAATAATAATAATAATAATAATCTTTATTGTCATTGTAATAATAAAATTACAATGAAATTGTATAGAATAGAATAGAATAAGAATAGAATAAGAATTAATAGGATTAGAATTTAAGAATAGAGAAGAGAGGAGAGGATAAGAATAGAATAGAATAGAATAAGAATAGAATAGAATAAGAATTAATAAGATTAGAATTTAAGAATAGAGAAGAGAGGAGAGGATAATAATAGAATAGAATAGAATAAGAATAAGAATTAATAGAATTAGAATTTAAGAAAAGAGAAGAGAAGAGAAGAAAAGAAAAGAGAAGAGAAGAGGAAAGAATAGGAAGGAATGGAATGGAATAGAATAAGAATTAATAAAATTAGAATTTAAGAGAAGAGAAGAGAAGAGGAAAGAATAGGAAGGAATGGAATGGAATGGAATAGAATAAGAATTAATAAAATTAGAATTGAAGAGTAGAGAAGAGAAGAGGAAAGAATAGGAAGGAATGGAATGGAATGGAATAAGAATTAATAGAATTCGAATTTAAGAGAAGAGAAGAGTAGAGTAATAATAATAATAATAATAATAATTTAATTTTATAACCCGCTCTCTCTCCCCAAGGGGACTCGAGGCGGGGCACAGGCAATTAAAAATACAAAGAACAAACTACAGAGTACAAACAACAGAATTAAAAGTAAATTAAATAATTCCTGCGCTAAAACCCATATACTAAACTAAAAATTACCCCTAAAAACCCCCTAACCTAAAAAGAGACTACCCAAGGCCGGCCAGGCGAAAAAAGTGAGTCTTTAATTTTAAGCGGAAGGAGCGGAGGTCCGTGGTTGTCCTAATATCGGGGGGAAGGTCGTTCCAGAGGGCTGGGCCCGCCACAGAGAAGGCCCTTCCCCTGGGCGTCGCCCGCTGACAAAGTCTAGTGGACGGCACCCGGAGCAGTCCCTCTCTGTGGGAGCGTATCGGCCGTGAGGATGTATGAGGCAGGATCCGATCCCGCAGATAACTAGGTCCCGAGCCATGGAGCGCTTTGAAGATGATAATTAACACCTTGAAGCGCACCCGGAAGACGACAGGTAGCCAGTGCAGCTCGCGCAAGAGCGGTGTTACGTGGGCAAACCTAGAGGTGCCCATAATTGCTCGCGCGGCTGCGTTCTGGACCAACTGAAGCCTCCGGGTGCACCTCAAGGGGAGCCCCATGTAGAGAGAGTTGCAATAATCCAGTCGGGTAGAGAGAAGGGAATAGACTAGACTAGAATAAGAATTAATAGAATTAGAATTTAAGAATAGAGAATAGAAGAGAAGAGAAGAGAAGAGTTGGAAGGGACCTTGGGGGCACCTTATGAAGATATTGAAGAGTATTGGGCCTAAGATGGAAACTTGTGGTCTCCCACTGCTTATTTCTCTCAATGTAGACTCACCTTATAGCCAGTCACAAGGAGACCCACACTTTGACGTGGGACCCCCACAGTCAAACCGAGGGGACGATACTTTGCCCCATTCATACAGAGTCTCAGGAGACACCATGTGTGGTGCCAACCCTATTCAGGATTATGCCCTGCTGATGAGCTAGTTCAAAGACTGGCATTCTTGACAGGGTTATTTATATGCCTTCTTATGTCTGGGCATTCAGCAAGCCATGGTTTAAGTTGACGGGCCTTTGTTCTGCCTGTCAGGCTTCCAAACAGCATCCAAAATTAAATCAGAGTCCTAGGCAAAGGATTCCTCAAAGTCCCAATTGGCTACATATCACCCAACTCCGTATTATCCCCCGCTCCTATTTTCCCACAGTAGAAAGGAGACAGTAGAAAGTCTAGCAGGTCTGAAGTCCAACATCAAAGATGGCTTGCAGGCATGCCGCGGCCAGTGCCCGTGGGGGTCAACCTAGATTTGAATCTTTCCGCTGATAAATGAGGATGGTCGCTGCGCATCCTATTCTCTTAGATTCCCGCCGAGGGGCTGGACTTGAGAACCTCAAGGACCCCTTCCACCTCTGGGATTCTAGGATAAGATGCTCCCTCCGCTATTTCACGGGCAGGCGGACCTCGGAAACGGGGTTCCGCTGTCCAGACCGCGACGGCGTGGCTCCCCATATCTCGGGCTACATCACTCGCGCCCCCGCGTGCCCTCGGCTGCGTCTGCAGCAAGACGGGTGGCTTTTCAGGGACACACCCTCTAGCGGCCCGATTCCCTTCCGCGCTCTCTTGATGCAGTGCCGTGTTCTTCCCCGCAGCATCCCGGAGACAGGGTTGCCTAGCAACCCGAGTGAAAAAGCATCCCAAGAACGAGGCTATCTTTGGAGGATCTGAAAATCTCGCAGCGGCGTGTTTCTCAGCCCTCCGCCCCGGTTGGCACTCTTTTTCTCGGAACGCCGGGCTGGGTGCCATCATCCCTCGCCTAAAATCAAGCGTGAGCTTCTCCCCCCCGACCAACAACCACAAACACTCGCAACACGAGCGACGAGGCCTGCATTTAACGGGAAGGTGATAGAAGAACAGATATTATTCCCCCCCACCTTAGAAAGACGAGAGTGCTATTTGATTTTTCAGTGGCTATCGTCTTTAAGAGTGGAGGGTTGCGTTCTCTTGCTTTGATTCCCTAGGGCAGGGGTCTCCAACCTTTGCAACTTTAAGTCTGAAGGACTTCAGCTCCCAGACTTCTCCAGCCAGCAAAGCTGTCAGTGTCAGGGCCTGGGCCAGGGGTCTCCAACCTTTGCAACTTTAAGTCTGAAGGACTTCAGCTCCCAGACTTCTCCAGCCAGCAAAGCTGTCAGTGTCAGGGCCTGGGCCAGGGGTCTCCAACCTTTGCAACTTTAAGTCTGAAGGACTTCAGCTCCCAGACTTCTCCAGCCAGCAAAGCTGTCAGTGTCAGGGCCTGGGCCAGGGGTCTCCAACCTTTGCAACTTTAAGTCTGAAGGACTTCAGCTCCCAGACTTCTCCAGCCAGCAAAGCTGTCAGTGTCAGGGCCTGGGCCAGAGGTCTCCAACCTTTGCAACTTTAAGTCTGAAGGACTTCAGCTCCCAGACTTCTCCAGCCAGCAAAGCTGGCTAGAGAAGTCTGGGAGCTGAAGTCCTTCAGACTTAAAGTTGCAAAGGTTGGAAAGCTGGCTGGAGAAGTCTGGGAGCTGAAGTCCTTCAGACTTAAAGTTGCAAAGGTTGGAGACCCCTGCCCTAGGGGTTAGTCCTTAAGCACCGTTTTGACTCGTGGGTCGCCCCTATTTGGATCACAAAAGGGTTCAGGGGATGACAATCTTTCCCCCCACCCCACCACTATCTCCTTCTGCAGAGAAGAGCAACCAGGATGATGAGGGGACTGGAGGCTAAAACGTAGGATGAACGGTTGCAGGAACTGGGCCTGGCTGGTCTAGTGGAGAGAAGGACCAGGGGAGACAGGAGAGCAGTCTTTCGATATTGGAGGGGCTGCCACAGAGAGGCGGGGGGGGGGGGCGAGGCTCAAGCTGTTCTCCAAAGCCCCCAAAGGCCAGACAAGAAAGAATGGATGGAAACTGACCAAGGAGAGATTCAACCTAGAAATAAGAAGAAAAAATTTGACCGTGGAAAAAAATCAACCGATGGAACCGAAGTTGCCTTCAGAAGGTGCGGGAGTTTCATCCCTGGAAGTTTTGAAGAAGAGACTGGACTGCTATTTGTCAGGAATGGGGCAGGGTCTCCTGCTTGGGTGGCGGGCTGGACTAGATGACCTCCAAGGTCCCTTCCAACTCTGTTAATCTGAATCTATCTAAGATGACCAAAGGTCCGGAGACTAAAACATAGGATGAACGGTTGCAGGAACTGGGCACGGTTAGTCTAGGGAAGAGAAGGACCAGGGGAGACAGGAGAGCATCTTCCAATATTTGAGGGGCTGCCATAGAGAGGAGGATGGGGGTCAAGCTATTTTCTCAAAGCCCCCAAAGGCCAGATAAGGAATAACAGATGGAAACTGACCAAGGAGAGATTCAACCTGGAAATAAGGAGGAAATATTTGACAATGAGAACAACCAAGCAATGGAACCGAAGTTGCCTTCGGGAGTTGTGGGAGCTTCATCCCAAGTCGACCCCTAGTTCTTTCGCTGTTCCCTTCGTCTGGCCGCTCTGCGCATGTGCACACTGGGAGCAGGCTCCAGCTGTTCCTCTGCCTCACTGCTGTCTAGCTCCAAAGGCAGCGGAGAACTGGCAGATGGCCCTGGCTCCTTCTCTGCCTCCGACGCAGAGCCCTCCTCCGAGCCTTCCCCAGACTCCAGGACTGGTCCAGGTTCCTCCCCAACCCTCCTCACTCTCTGACTCTGCTGCCACCTCGGGCCACAACAACGGTTTCTTGTCCTGCCCTCGGGTGTTTATGCAGCCTGGAACAACAACACACAACCGAGTATCACACCACTACCACACATCCTCCCGAGATCCCTCCCGCACTGGGAGGCCGCGCCTTCATTCCTAGAGTTTTCCGCACAATTCACATCGGAGCTGTGATTTATCTTTATCCAGGAACATTCTGTCCCATTATTTTTAGACTCATAAATCGCCTGCCAGGCAAATGTTGGGCCGTTTCTCTCTTAATTAGCTCGGTGGGGTGAGAGAGAGAAAAGCTACTTGTGAAGGAGGTCGGGTCCCCTACCCGGCTGTTTTAATCCTTTCTCGCTTCCCCCTGCCACCTCCCAGGAGAAAAAGGGGTCTGTCTTTTCTACAATCTCGTTCCAAATTTGCCACCCTGGAGATCGCAGCGCGCCGGCTGATTTGAGCGATCCCCTCCATGAGGCAGCGCAGGTAGTCCTCGGTCTTACGACCGCAAGGCCCCGCTCCCGCCCCCCAATTTCGGCTGCTAAGGGAGACATAAGGAGAGGTGGAAGGGAGGAAGTAGAGAAAGGGAGGGAGGGGGAAAGGAAAGGGAAAGGAGAGGAGGGTGGAAGGGAGAGAAAGAGAAGGAGAGATGGAAGGAAGGAAGGGGAAGAGTAAGAGTAGGAGGAAGGGAGAGGTAAGGGAAGAAGGAAGGGGAAGGAGAGGAGGAAGGGAGGAAGGGAGAGAAGGGAAGGAGGGAAAAAGGCAATAGGCTGACATTGTAAACCGCTTAGAGAGGGCTGGAAAGCATTGTGAAGCGGCATATAAGTCTAAGGGCTATTGCTATTGCTTTGTCTTCCTTCCTTCCTTCCTTCCTTCCTTCCTTCCTTCCTTCCTTCCTTCATTCATTCCCAAATGGTTGGGAGCAAGAAACTAACTCTGTAAACCGCTTAGAGAAGGCTGGGGAAAGCCACTGTGAAGTGGCATATAAATCTAAGTGCTATTGCTATTGCTTTGTCTTCCTTCCTTCCTTCCTTCCTTCCTTCCTTCCTTCCTTCCCAAATGGTTGGGAGCAAGAAACTAACTCTGTAAACCGCTTAGAGAAGGCTGGGGAAAGCCACTGTGAAGTGGCATATAAATCTAAGGGCTATTGCTATTGCTTTGACTTCCTTCCTTCCTTCCTTCCTTCCTTCCTTCCTTCCTTCCTTCCTTCCTTCTTTCCTTCCTTCCTTCCTTCCTTCCTTCCCAAATTGTTAGGAGCAAGAAACTAACTCTGTAAACCGCGTAGAGAAGGCTGGGGAAAGCCACTGTGAAGTGGCATATAAATCTAAGGGCTATCGCTACAATTACATAAACATTGTTGAATTCCCTTAAATGCATATGCGTTTATTTCCTTACTTGGCCCGGCTAGGTTCAATCTTGCAGGGATCGAGTTCCACGTACTTCTTCTCTTCAAAGATCCGGTGTATAATAACTTTGAAAACTCCGTGGAGGTAGGGCATCCCCACGATCTACAAAGGACCAGGAGATCAGGGAGGGGTGGAAGGCAAGAGAAAACACGTCGGTTAAAAAGCAAAAAAGTACAGTTAAAGAGTTGCTATTACAGAAGAAGGAATGTGAATACTCCAAAAACTTCTTTTAGTGCTATGAACAAACTTCCATCTCTTTGCAGGGGATAAAAGGCTTTAAAACTTCCAGCGTTGGAGCATTTACTACTCCTGGACGTAAAGTTTGTTCCACTGCATAACTGTCAGGAAGTTGCTTCTCTCCTTGATTAGTTTCCACCCATTGCTTCTTCTTCTGCCCTCAGGTGCTTTGGAGAAGAGTTTGACTCCCTCTTCTTTGGGGCAGCCCCGGAGATATCGGAAGGAAGGAAGGAAGGAAGGAAGGAAGGAAGATGGGAAAGAAGGAGAGAAGGAAGGGAGGGAGAAGAGATGGAGGAAAGGAGAGGCGGGAAGGAAGGAGAGAAGGAAGGATCTCTCCTTGATGAGTTTCCACCCATTGCTTCTTGTTCTGCCCTCAGGGGCTTTGGAGAAGAGCTTGACTCCCTGTTCTTTGGGGAGCCCCGGAGATATCGGAAGGAAGGAAGGAAGGAAGGAAGGAAGGAAGGAAGGAAGGAAGGAAGGAAGGAAGGAAGGAAGGAGAGAAGGAAGGATCTCTCCTTGATTAGTTCCACCCATTGCTTCTTGTTCTGCCCTCAGGTGCTTTGGAGAAGAACTTGACTCCCTCTTCTTTGGGGCAACCCCTGAGATATCGGAAGGAAGGAAGGAAGGAAGGAAGGAAGGAAGGAAGGAAGGAAGGAAGGAAGGAAGGAAGGAAGGAGAGAAGGAAGGATCTCTCCTTGATTAGTTTCCACCCATTGCTTCTTGTTCTGCCCTCAGGGGCTTTGGAGAAGAGCTTGACTCCCTCTTCTTTGGGGCAACCCCTGAGATATCGGAAGGAAGGAAGGAAGGAAGGAAGGAAGGAAGGAAGGAAGGAAGGAAGGAAGGAGAGAAGGAAGGATCTCTCCTTGATTAGTTCCACCCATTGCTTCTTGTTCTGCCCTCAGGTGCTTTGGAGAAGAACTTGACTCCCTCTTCTTTGGGGCAACCCCTGAGATATCGGAAGGAAGGAAGGAAGGAAGGAAGGAAGGAAGGAAGGAAGGAAGGAAGGAGAGAAGGAAGGATCTCTCCTTGATTAGTTCCACCCATTGCTTCTTGTTCTGCCCTCAGGTGCTTTGGAGAAGAACTTGACTCCCTCTTCTTTGGGGCAACCCCTGAGATATCGGAAGGAAGGAAGGAAGGAAGGAAGGAAGGAAGGAAGGAAGGAAGGAAGGAGAGAAGGAAGGATCTCTCCTTGATTAGTTTCCACCCATTGCTTCTTGTTCTGCCCTCAGGGGCTTTGGAGAAGAGCTTGACTCGCTTGGACTACATCAATGACCATCCGGATGCAATTAAACATTTTTGCAAGGGCTGCCCAGCCGTATCTTATGGTGAGATGTTTGCCACTTAATGCACCCTTTTCTCTACCATGGCAACGAAGCTGGCATCCAGCTTTACCCCATTCTACTCCCTCAAACCCCCCCCCCTCAAAAAAAGAGAAAGAATTGGCATGGGAATCAAACAGGAGGAAAACCTGGCACCCTCCATTCGAAACATATTCCGCGATTCACGGCACATTTTTCTTTCTAGAAATGGTTGAGACCTATCCTTCTGCTTCTCTGTCCTCCATCCTCATCGCCTTCTCGGTGTTCTTTTGCTCCTCACTCACCTTCATGAATTGCTCCATGGATTTGGAGGCCAGCGAGTTGGAACGGAAGAGAGTGTTGGGATCCACTGGGGGGTGGGGGGAGGAATAGAAGAAAAAAAAACACACAGAAATGTGACATTTAAACAGATGAACAAGAGTTGGAAGGGATCTTGCAGGTCATCTAGTCCAACCCCCTGCCCAAGCAGGAGATCTTACATCTGCCTCTGCCTAGGATCGAACTCACAACCTCCCTGCTTGGGAGGCAAGACCTTAGAGGTTAACAGAGGAACAAGAGTTGGAAGGGACCTTGCAGGTCATCTAGTCCAACCCCCTGCCCAAGCAGGAGATCTTACATCTGCCTCTGCCTAGGATCGAACTCACAACCTCCCTGCTTGGGAGGCAAGACCTTAGAGGTTAACAGATGAACAAGAGTTGGAAGGGGACCTTGCAGGTCATCTAGTCCAACCCCCTGCCCAAGCAGGAGATCTTACATCTGCCTCTGCCTAGGATCGAACTCACAACCTCCCTGCTTGGGAGGCAAGACCTTAGAGGTTAACAGATTAACAAGAGGTTTTAATTTAATTTAATATGTTTTTAATAGTATATATTGTTTTGTAATGGTTTTTAATAATGCCTGTGCGCCGCCCTGAGTCCTAACAAGGAGAAGGGCGGGGTATAAATTCGAAAAATAAAATAAATAATAAATAAAAGAGTTGGAAGGGACCTTGCAGGTCATCTAGTCCAACCCCTGCCCAAGCAGGAGATCTTACATCTGCCTCTACCTAGGATCGAACTCACAACCTCCCTGCTTGGGAGGCGAGAGCTCCACCTCTAGATTTCTCCTCTAATTATTTTAAGATGCGTAAGAGACGCCCGTCAGCCTCGTTCTTGATGGCGTTTGGCGTTCGACCACCACCACCAGCCAACTCATCGTGTGATCCCTGATGGTTTGGCGCTTAAAATAAGCATATCAACACCTCCCCATCACTCACTCTCAATTTCTTGGCTCACCACGTTTCATTTTCGCTCAGGATTTCTTAAAAGGTCAAGGTTCCCCTCGCACATATGCGCTAGTCGTTCCCGACTCTAGGGGGTGGTGCTCATCTCCGTTTCAAAGCCGAAGAGCCAGCGCTGTCCGAAGACGTCTCCGGGGTCATGTGGCCGGCATGACTCAACGCCGAAGGCGCACGGAACGCTGTTCTCTTCCCACTAAAGGTGATCCCTGTTTTTCTACTTGCATTTTTTACCTGCTTTCGAACTGCTAGGTGCCCTCTCAGCAAAACCAATAGTAAAGTGGCCATGCCCAAGTGGCAGTTGGAACAGAGTTCTTTTCAGATGGGGAGGGGGAGTAGAACGTCTAACTCCTTCGCATCAGAACACATTAATAATAATCATATAAGAATTACTAATGATCTGAGGGTCATTAAGGCGCACGGAACACTGTTCCCTTCCCACCAAAGGTGGCTCCTATTTTTCTACTTGCATTTTTTAACGTGCTTTCGAACTAGGTTGGCAGAAGCTGAGACGAGTCCCGGGAGCTCCCTCCGTTACACGGCGCTAGGGATTCGAACCGCCGAACCGCCGACCTTTCTGATCGACAAGCTCAGCGTCTGAGCCCCTGAGCCATCGCATCCTTATCAGGACGACTTAGGTTTCACATAATTTTAAACTAGCCACCCAGAGTCACTGCGAGAGCAGTAGGCAGCTGTATAGATTTTCTTAAAATAAACAAACCATGTCCCACAGACCTCCCCCCACCCCCCAAAAACCAAGTCTGGCTCATCTATTGCAGACCGTAGTTGGTCTCCCCTTGATGGCTGAGATCCTGGATCACACGCTTGACCTACGAAGGCGCTCACCTGTTCTTGAAATCTCGCGGAAATTCAGGTAATCCAAGAAAGGTAGCACCAGGCCCTGCCCAAGGAAGATCTTGACAAGCTTGGTAGATACGTCTTGGCGGCTCTCCACCAAGCATACTTCTTCCAGAAGGGCGAGTGGGGTAAGGTCCTCAGCCTCCTGTGAAGAGTCGCACAATACCTATCATTAACGTACACACACCTGTGTTTGTCTCCCTGCTGTTGAAAAAGGCCTCGAGGTTCCATCATTTGGTTGTGGAGGTTGATGGAGAAGTAGAACTGTACGTCACCCATCACGGGATGGCGAAAGCAGTTTTCGCCCTCCCAGAGGCTCCAGCAATGCCTCTGAAGCCTGGGGAGGGCAAAAAATAGGCCTACTAGAATGCTAACAGATTAACAGAATTGGAAGGGTCATCTAGTCCAACCCCCTGCATCAAGCAGGAGATTCTACATCTGCCTCTACCTAGGATCGAACTCACAACCTCCTGATTGTGAGTCGAGAACTCCCCCTCTAGGCCACAGCAGTAGGAGTTCACGGCAGCGCACCCATTGCTGCCATTTTTGAAGCCCACCCCTGGTTCCGTTCCGCTACCCACCTCTGGAGGACACAAGACAGATGCCACCAGGAGGTCTACCAGGGGTTGATAGTAGCTGGAAGGCAGGATCCGGTCTTCAGCGAGCTGGACCTTCAATCTTAGCTGACCCAGTTTCTCCCTGCAAGCAGAGCAGAGGAAGGCGTCAAGTCCCACCATTAATGTTTCCGCTTTGCCAAGAGAGGTTTACAAAGGAGGGCAACAGGTTTTAACATCAAGAGCTCTTGGGTGCTGATGAAGGTTGCGTTGAGTGGACACGTCAACCTCAGAAACATCAAGGTGATCAGACATCTCTACCTGGGCAACTTTAAGGCGAGTGGACTTCAGTTCCCAGAATCCAATGGGAAAGAGAGCAGAGCAGAGCTGGAATGGAATGGAACAGGAACAGGAATGGAACGGAACGGAGTGGAATGGAATGGATGGAACGGGAACAGGAGTAGAGTAGAGTAGAGTAGAGTAGAGTAGAGGAGAGGAGAGTAGAATAGTAATAATATAGAGTAGAGTAGAGTAGAGTAGAATAGTAATAATATAGAGTAGAGTAGAGTAGAGTAGAGTAGAGTAGAGTAGAGTAGAGTAGAGTAGAGTAGAATAGAATAGAATAGAATAGAATAGAATATTGGAATGGGAACAGGAACAGGAACGGAACGGAGTGGAGTGGAATGGATGGAACGGGAACAGGAGTAGAGTAGAGTAGAGTAGAGTAGAGTAGAGTAGAGTAGAGTAGAGTAGAGTAGAATAGTAATAATATAGAGTAGAGTAGAGTAGAATAGAATAGAATAGAATATTGGAATGGAATGGGAAGCAATTAGAATAGAATGGAATGGAATAGAACGGAACAGAACAGGAACGGAACAGAATAGAATATTGGAATGGAATGGAATGGAAAACAATTAGAATGGAATGGAATGGAATATTGGAACGGAATGGAATGGAATGGAGAATGGGATGAGATGGGATGGAATGGAATAGAATAAACAGGGTGCTCCAATCCCCCAACCACTGTATGTGTCACAAAAAGACCACTTCATATTTACCCAGCGTCCTCTCCTGCGTTGGGCAGGGGAAGCAGGCGGAACCAGTCTTTGAGGACGGCCTTCTGCACCGAGCCCAGAGAGAACTTGACCTGCACGGAGACAAGAAAAATGCAGAGAAGCCCAGGGATCGGCGTCAAATCGCAGCTACGGAATGCTTCTTTCCTTTTATTGATTTACTAGCTGGATACCCGTGCTTCGCGACAAAACTATGTGATCGGGCAATGGAGAAAGGAGAAATCTGGTTCACTTTGGTTCAATCCATTGGCTCAGGGGTGGGATTGAAACACATGAGGGAAAATTGTTCCCGCCATCTTAAGTCCGGAAGCGGTTCCATAGGTGGAAGGCGTAGACATTTTGATGAGGTACCGATGTTTAGTACATCAGGACCGCTCCTGAGTGAAGGAGTGGAGCGTCTGCCAGTTTGAACTGAGGTAACGGAATGTGAGGCAACTGGCAGTTGGAACAGAGCTCTTTTCAGGTGGGGAGGGGGAGTAGAACTCCTTCGCATCACAGCGTGTTAATTACTGTATAAGAAACACTCATGATCTGCTGGCCATTTCGAAAAATCCTTTCTTAGCGAGCACCTAGAAGCCAAGAGGAACATACGGGCCAAATTTCAGGTTTGTAGGCTTTATGGTTCTGGAGATTTTGTGATGAGTGAGTGGTACTTGGCTTTTAGATAAATAGATAGATAGATAGATAGATAGATAGATAGATAGATAGATAGATAGATAGATAGATAGATAGATAGATAGATAGATAGATAGATAGATGATAGATAGATAGATGATAGATAGATGATAGATAGATAGATAGATAGATAGATAGATAGATAGATAGATAGATAGATAGATAGATAGATAGATGATAGATGGATGGATGGATGGATGGATGGATGGATGGATGGATGGATGGATGGATGGATGGATGGATGGATGGATGGATAGATAGATAGATAGATAGATAGATAGATAGATAGATAGATAGATAGATAGATAGGGAGGGGGAGGGAGAGGGAGAGGGAGAGGGAGAGGGAGAGGGAGAGATACATAGATTTGCCTCTGCAATCACAGACCAAGATCAAAGATCTTGAACGTTCTCCCAGGTCTCCTTCCCAATAGAGATGCTCAGGCCAAGAGTCAATCTCCTTCATCCATGAGTCCACTTTGTCCTTACCTGTCCCAGGAAGTCATTCTTGCCCACCATGTCCCAATCCCAGACTTCTACAACAAGGGGCATCTCGGAATCTGCCCCCTCTTCCAAGACAAACTCCAGCATCTCCTCCCAACGTGGGAAACGGGTCTTCTTGATGATCTGAAGAGTCGTAAGAGAGGGGAAAGGTGAGCTTTCACCTGAAAGCCTGGCGCCCCCCCCCCCACCCACCCGCCCACCGATTATCAACTCGTGACTGGCTGCTTAGAAGAGTCCTGCAGATGCTTATGTCACATTTTATGGTGTGTTTTTCCTTAAAAAAAACAAACCCGGCATCTATTTTGGGTTTTTAGCAAAAGGTCCCACAGGAAACTAAGCGATTCGCTTAATGACTCATTTATCCCCACTGTACATTCACTGCAAGGACAGGTTTCATTAGGTGAGGACTGCTTGTATACTTTCTATGAATGGAATTTTCTTGGACTGTGAAGGTGAAGTATTTCCAGACTTGCAAGATTCCATTAATGTTACACACCTCTCTCTCTCTCTCTCTCTCTCTCTCTCTCTCTCTCTCTCTCTCTCTCTCTCTCTCTCTCTCTCTCCCCTCTCTCTTCCTCCCTCTCCCTCCCTCTGTGTGTGTGTGTGTTCCAGCATAACTCTGGAGCAATTCCAACCAAGCTTGGTACACCGATGAGTTACTCTCTGGAAACAAATACTGTAGGGGTAAGACACCCCTAACGCCCCTTGGGGGTATGTGTTCTGTTAAGATACAGCCTGTTGTGCCTTAAAATGGCTTCTACTGCAACTAGCTTTAGCTTTAAGGAGGTGCATGCCCAGTGGATCTCTTGGCCAGTGGATGTCTTCCCAACCACTGCAATGACTCGTAGGTTCCTCTGCCGTTCAAAACTGCTCAACCTCGCTGCCCTAGCCTGCAAAGTATATATCCAAAGATACTCACAGCTGTTTCCAGGATCTGCCCATTAAACAGCACGCGGGCAAAGGGATCGGAAGTTCCTGAGAGATCACGTGGCGCTAGATCTCTAAGGGGAAGAAAGCAGGAGCAGACCGAGGGCGTGAAAAAGCAGATCAAAAGCCAGAAAGCGAAAAAATTAGCACAGTCATATTTTTCCCCCTGCAATAATAAGCCACTCATCAATGAATCACAATCATTGATCGTGATTCATTCCAGCGAAGGCCTAGTGAAACCACAATTTTCTGTTGCATTACAAACTTTCTCAGTTATCTGCAAACAGGATATGGATCCTAGCTTGTTTGGAAATGGTTAACCACTGTTTCCCAGTTTGCTGGGCCCTGTTGTGGCTGGCCACTGGAGGTGGCAGCAGATTCAGAGAGTGAGGAGGGTTGGGGAGGATCCTGGGCCAGTCCTGGAGTCTGGGAAGGGTTGGGGAGGATCCTGGGCCAGTCCTGGAGTCTGGGGAAGGCTCGGAGGAGGGCTCTGTGTCGGAGGCAGAGAGGGGGCCAGGGCCCTCCGACAGTGATCAGCTGCCTTCGGAATCAGACATCAGTGAGGCAGAGGAACAGCTGGAGCCTGTTCCCAGAGTGCACATGCGCAGAATTACCAGACGAAGGGAAGAGCTAAAGAACAGGGGTCGACTTGGGAGTAAAGACATAAGTGGACGATGAACGGCCCCTCCCAGAGGAAATAAAAGAGGAGCGACAGGGGAGTGGAGTTTGCAGGAGACCATTAGTTCGCTTCATTAGTTCGTGACTCTCCAAGACTCCTTGCCAGGTTTTGCAGATCTCAGCCTGGCAGCTCTCCAAGCCAGATAAGGTCTGTGACCGTAAATCCTCCCTGGAAAGACTTTGCTGGATGTGAAGTCAATTAATAAAGGGTTTTTTTTTGTCGGGACCAGGAGTTGGCTTCAGGCTCCGTCAGAACAGTTTGCCCGTAAGAGAAATGACCTAACTTTCAAAGGACAAGAACAAGCGACAGAGCAGCGAAGAGGAAGAAGTTACGACCTAAGAAAGTTGCACATCCTTTTGAACGTGGGGGGAAAAAACCCCCGAGGTCATCTCCATCCATGATTGCAAGTTCTTGGTGGAAAAACCAGGTGTGATCTCCATCAAAAGTTCCGTCAAACCACAGGGATTTTGCAATTAACTTTCCATTCTCTCTCCCACCTCTCGCCCTGCCAAAAATGTTCACGGCTCTTTTTTTTTTCTTTTAAGGGAAAAAAAATCACAAACTGTTAATTATCTCACTTTCCAAAGGAGACGGAGAGAGAGAGAAATTTTTTTTTTTCAAAAAATAAAATAAGCATCACACTTCCTTTCAGCAACCTCAACACCTTTCTACGACAGCACCTTCTAAATTTTCACGGATCGGGGTGGCAAACCCCACACCCACATCCTTCGCTTGTCTCAACTTGAGAAGAAGCGCTGGCAGATTGTCCTGCTCAGGTAGGTTCTCGTTGGGGGCCCAGAGAACTTCAGATCTGGTCTCCAAGAGATCAACAAAGACCATCCAGACAAGGCCATCAAAGAGGGAGGGGAAGGAGAGAAGAAGGAAGGTTAGAATATAGAATCACAGGGATAGAATCAAGATCACGTGAAGGGTTAATACAACTTTATAAGGCCTTGGTAAGCCACACTTGGAATACGGCATTCAGTTTTGGTCACCACGATGTAGAAAAGATGTGGAGACTCTAGAAAGAGTGCAGAGAAGAGCAGCAAAGAGGATGAGGGGACTGGAGGCTAAAACATATGAAGAATGATTGCAGGAACTGGGTAGGTCTAGTTTAATGAAAAGAAGGACTAGGGGAGACATGATAGCAGTCTTCCGATATCTCAGGGGTTGCCACAAAGAAGAGGGAGTCAAGCTATTCTCCAAAGCACCTGAAGGCAGGACAAGAAGCAATGGGTGGAAACTAATCAAGGAGAGAAGCAACTTAGAACCGAGGAGGAATTTCCTGACAGTGAGAACAATTAATAAGTGGAACAGAAGTTGCCTCCAGAAGTTGTGAATGCCCCAACACTGGAAGTCTTTAAGAAGATGTTGGATAACCGTTTGTCTGAAATGGTATAAGGTTTCCGGCCTAGGCAGGGGGTTGGACTAGATGACCTCCAAGGTCCCTCCCAACTCTGCTATTGTATTGTATTGAATAACCTAAGTGTAGTACACAAAATTATCTGCTACAACGTCCTTCCTGTCAACGGCTACTTCAGCTTCAACCTCAATAATACTCGGGCAAACCATAGATACAAACTCAAGGTCAACCGCTCCAAACCCGACTGCAGAAAAGACGAAAATAAAATGACTTTACCTGGCTTCCAGGACGTGGCAGCAAAGTAGCCGTTGGTGGGCTTCCTCCACCAGCCGCAGCTCCAGCGAGATTTCCCCCTGCACCTCTTCGTTGGGGTCCACGGGGCTCAGGTTGATCCAGCTATCGATTCCTGCCGCGGAGAGAAATCAGGGCCACCTAGCTTCTCCTTCATCACCTCCGTGGCGCTCTAATCATTTGCCACCATGCCCCTTAACGCCAAGAAAACTTTCCAAGAGCCAGCAAAAGAAGATTTGTTCAAACAGGAGAATTTGGGCAACTGAAGTTCGAGGCTAAATGGGCGCCAGATAAGGGTCAACGGGAATTCAGGAGATGTCCCATTCAAACCATTGGCGGCGATGTAATGACTCGAAGCTGATAACCTGCTTAACTCCACCCCCAGCTCTGCCTGCTCTTCTCCCACATCCCTTAACCAGGGATGGGATCCTACCTGTTTAACAACCGGTTCACTGAACGCATGGTTGACACCTGCACTGTACCGGTGGAAAGGTACAGTGTAGGTGTCCACCGAACCGGTTTACCACCAAACCGGTGGTAAAAAATGCTACCGGATCGCCCGAACCGGTAGTAAAAAATGCTAATGGATCACCCGAACCGGTAGTAAAAAATGCTAATGGATCACCCGAACCGGTAGTAAAAAATGCTAATGGAGAGACTTAGATCGAAAAAATAACTTTGCCTTGATTTTTCTGAACAATTTTGTATAATATTTTCTGGATTTATTGTAAATGTCTGACAGCATGGAACTGAGAATTTAGGTATATGTACTTGCTTTTACCTTGTAGTGTTATGAAAAATGCTTTTTTTTTGTTATTTTTTTATTGTGTATTTTGAGGTCTCGGAAGGGCCGACGACTCTGACGTGAATGCTTTCAAAATTTCTTTGTATCCCTTACCCTACCCTATAGAAAAATGTAAAACCAATAAAACTTTTTCAATTAAAAAAAAAATGCTAATGGATCACCCGAACCGGTAGTAAAAAATGCTAATGGATCACCCGAACCAGTAGTAAAAAATGCTACCAGATTGCCAGAACGGGTAGTAAAAAATGCTACCGGATCGCCTGAACCAGTAGTGAAAAATGCTGCTGGATCACCCAAACTGGCCCCTGTGGGCTGGATCCGGCCCCCGGGGCCTTGTGTTTGACACCCTTGCTTTAGTAGTAGTAACTCCCAGGTCACTTACCCTTCGGCTGTGCCGAAATCTCGTCTTTGCTCAGGGAGATTTTGCCGATGACGTCATCGTGTCTGCAGAGAAGGAAGCCGGAAGAGAGAGCTGAGGTCCCAACGGTTGGCCCGGGAAGGAAAACGAATCCAACAATACCTTTGCTCCCTTCCTTCGTTCTACAAGGAACTCCGCACTTCAGGGTCTACGGGAGGGTGGGGGGGCTGCCCTTGAAGACTATCCGGAAGCTTCAGCTAGTGCAGAATGCAGCTTCCTTGGAGGCCCCTCAGGGAGTCCATGTTGCACTGCTAGTCTGAGAGCTGCCCTGGCTTTCCGTTTGCTTTCATGTCCAATGCAAGGTCGGTCGGTCTGTCTGTCTTTCTTTTTCTTTCTTTCTTCCTTCCTTCCTTCCTTCCTTCCTTCCTTCCTTCCTTCCTTCCTTCCTTCCTGTCTGTCTCTTTCTTTCTTTCTTTCTTTCTTTCTTTCTTTCTTTCTTTCTTTCTTTCTTTCTTTCTTCCTTCCTTCCTTCCTTCCTTCCTTCCTTCCCCAATTTCGTTGTATAATGATGTACAATGACAATCAAGGCTTTGACTTGACTTCTCCCTCCCCCTCCCTTCCTCCTTTTCTCTCCCCTCCCTTCCTTCCCTCCCTCTTCCTTCCTTCCTTCCTTTCTCCCCCCTCCCTCCCTCCCCTTCCCTTCCTTCCCTCCTTAACCAATTTCGTTGTATACATAATGTACAATGACAATCAAGGCTTTGACTTGACTTTTCCCTTCCCTCCCTCCCTCCCTCCTTCCCCCTCTCTCTCTTTCTTTCTTTCTTTCTTTCTTCCTTCCTTCCTCCCCCCCACCCTCCCCCTCCCATCCTTCCCTCCTTAACCAATTTCGTTGTATACATGATGTACAATGACAATAAAAGCTTTGATGACTTTTCCCTTCCCTCCCTCCCTCCCTTTCTTCCTTTCTTTCTTTCTTCCTTCCTTCCTTCCTTCCCTTCTCCCCCACACCCCCCCTTCCTTCCCTCCCTCTTCTTTCCTTCCTTCACCAATTTCATTGTATACATGATGTACCATGACAATCAAAGCATTGACAACCTTCCTTCCTTCCTTCCTTCCTTCCTTCCTTCCTTCCTTCCTTCCTTCCTTCTTCTTGCGTTCCACTCACCCAATGGTGTCTTCATCCAAGACATAGAAAGAGAGATTGTGGAACCCCGTGGGAAGGTGCAGGGTATATTCTTCCCCCCAGAAGGGGTTGAGATTCTTCCAAACCGTGGCCGTCCTGAAGGACAGAAGGAAGGAAAAGAGAAAGTCTTTTGACTTGCTTAAAATGTCACAGCGGCCATCCCAAGGTCAGTCTGCCATGAACCCTGAGGGACGGGGAGGGGGAGGGACCAGCTCAATCATAAAAGGCAGCTGGAAACACAATTCATTCCCTTTTGCTTTCCTTTGCTTCCTGATTGCCACTGAGGAAGAAGCTGAACCTGAAGACGGAAGAAGTATCGTTGTTTTGACTGACTGTAAGATAACTGTGGTTTTGGTGAAGGACTGATTATTGTTGGAGGAGTTAGTATCACTGTTTGGAAGAAGTAATTTAGTTACACCAATAGTAAAGACTATTTGTTTTCTCTACTATCAGTGTTTGATAGTTATTTGTGTGCTTTAAGCAACGTTATCTCTTGCTGTCCGGTGTATTTCACTATTCCGCCTTTGTTTTCCAACGGGGGTGTTTTTTTTTACCCCTAATAGGAACGTTGTCTTCGAATTTGAATTGATTCGATTTTGAATTTGAATTCTATTCGATTTGTAAACCGCACCAATCTCCGTCGAGACAGACTCTGGGCGGCGCACAGGAAATTAAGACCAAATAAATCGATAACAACAAATACAATAAGTTAAAAAGAAATTAAATTGCAAACCTGCGCTAAAATTTCCCATTAAAAACCTGTCAACCATTTTCTAATTTAGCTGAAGCTCTATCGTACCTCGGTCTGAATTCTAAGCTAGTCCAGCTTCGAAGAGAAATAATAGGGCCTTTTTATTTTTCTTCCTGTAAGCCCTTGACAAGCACGCACACATTCTTCCAACACACAACACACAAATCCCATTTCATGCTCTTCGGTGCCCGCTGAACATTTCCTGCAGGGAAGAGAAGAGCGGAGCGGCTGCCAAGTGGCCACACCTTTCCTTGCACTTACCTGGCCACGATTTCATTGTCTACCTTGATGATACAATAGGGATCGCTTGTGCCAGACCTGGAGGGAACGAAACAACACGATAATTTACAAGCACATCGACAAGTCCCGAAGCAAACTTCTTCCGCCTGGAACAACTTCGCAAACCTACGACCATGGCTGAGCACCACCTGTCCCTGGTTCGGTGGGTTTTGTCCCATTTTACGACCTTACTTGCCACAGCGGCTAAGGGAATCCCTGCCGTTGTTCAGTGAGCCGCACGGCCGTTAAGTGAAAACCAGCTTCCTCCCGTTGGCTTGGCTTGTCAGGAGGTCACCAAAGGGGAATCAGGTGCCCCCCCACCCCCGCCAGAACCCTGCGGCCGTCAATATCGTAAAATGGGCAAAACGTCACAAATGTTTCACTTAGCAACGGAAATTTTGTGGTTCGTTAAGTCAAGGACTCTCTGTAAAGCCGCCTTTTGCAATTGACCGAGGGGAATTTGGTCAATGCCGATGAGGTTCAAAGGCGGCTCCAGATGTTTGGGGTTTGCACCCAGGGCAGCTATTACTGTGGGTGCTATCTTGGCTTCCTTTTGAAAATAGTCGTTCTATTCGTCTTTACACGTCTGTTTGTATAGGATGGAATAGAATAGAATAGAATAGAATGTAGAATAGAATAGAATAGAATAGAATGTAGAATAGAATAGAATAGAATAGAATGTAGAATAGAATAGAATGTAGAATAGAATAGAATAGAATGTAGAATAGAATAGAATAGAATAGAATAGAATAGAATAGAATAGAATAGAATAGAAAAAAATAGAATAGAAAAGAATAGAATGTAGAATAGAATAGAATAGAATGTAGAATAGAATAGAATAGAATGTAGAATAGAATGTAGAATAGAATAGAATAGAATGTAGAATAGAATAGAATGTAGAATAGAATAGAATAGAATGTAGAATAGAATAGAATAGAGTAGAATGTAGAATAGAGTAGAATAGAATAGAATGTGGAATAGAATAGAATAGAATGTAGAATAGAATAGACTAGAATAGAATAGGAAAAAGAATGGAATGGAACAGAACAGAATAGAATAGAATGTAGAATAGGGATAGGGATAGGGATAGGGATAGGAAGAAAAGAGGAGAAGAGAAGAGGAAGGTACCTTGGAGATCTTCTAGTCCAACCCCCTGCTTAGGCAGGAAACCCAACATCACTTCAGACAAACGGATATCCAACATTCTTCTTAAAAACATCCAGTGTTGGAGCATTCACAACTTCTGGAGGCAAGCTGTTCCATGGATTGTTTGTTCTCACTGTCAGGAAATTCCTCCTTAGTTCTAAGTTGCTTCTCTCCTTGATTAGTTTCCACCCATTGCTTCTTCTCCTGCCCTCTGCTGCTTTGGAGAATAGCTTGACTCCCTCTTCTTTGGGGCAACCCCTGAGATATCAGAAGACTGCTATCCTGTCTCCCCTGGTCCTTCTTTTTATTACACTAGACATACCCAGTTCCTGCAACCGTTCTTCCTGTGTTTTAGCCTTCCGTTCCCTCATCACCTTTGTTTAAATAGAACAACCCTTCCACATTGGTGGAGGGCATTTGATTTTCCTACGGAGGCTGAGAGGGGGCCGATTCCAGAGAGATGAGGTGCAGTAGGAATTCCTGGATACGCATCCCTGAATCCAAAGCAGAGCTGCGATGTTGCCCTAATAGGTTGTTGTGGTGGTTGTCGGTTTTCTTTTAATTATCTATCTATATATAAAAAAGCACTTTGGGCCGCCTGGTTGTGTTTCTCCAGCTTTCGCATGGGCACCGCACGAAAGCATCCTTGGCTAGCTCCATGGAAACGGTGAGTGGACCCACGCCAGGTTGTAAGTGTGTGCGTGCGCACGTCAAAGACAAGCCTCTGTTGTGATGCTGGGAAAAAAAGGATGGAGAAGGTTTTCCTCCTCTGGGCATGGATCCGATTCTTTAGATCCTGGGGCCACTTCAACGGAAGGAGAGGTGGATCCCATAGAACCTCTGAAAATCTGCTGGCAACAAGCGAGGCCAACCACAGCGGTGGAAAGTGGTAGAAAGTCTGTTCCTTTGTGGCTTTAGGTGACAAGCCAATATTGGGGTGTCTGTCTCAGCCAAGAGAGGGGGGTCGACCTATTCTCCAAAGCCCCAGAGAGCAGGACAAGAAGGAAGTGATGGAAGCTGACCAAAGAGACACCCAACCTACAATGAAGGAGAGATTTCTTACCAGTGAGAATAATGGACCAGTGGGGCGACTTGCCTCCAGGGTGCTCCATCACTGGAGGCTTTCAAGGAGAGGCTGGACAGCTGTTTGTCAAGAAGGGTCGGCCTGTTTGATCAGGAGGTTATTAGAAAACATGGAATAATAGAGTTAGAAGGGACCTTGGAGGTCTTCTAGCCCAAGCAGGAGATCCTATATACCATTTCAGATGAACAGTCATCCAGTCTCTTGTAGAAAGCCTCCAGTGATGAAGCATCTACAACTTCTGAAGGCAAGCTGTTCCATTGGTTCATGGTCCTCACTGCTGGGAAATTTCTCCTTAGTTCTAGGTTGCGTCTCTCCTTGGTTAGGTTGGACTAGAAGACCTCCGAGGTCCCTTCCAACTCTGTTATTCCATGTTCTAATAACCTCCTGATCAAACAGGTCGACCCTCTGTTATTCTGTATTCTGTACAAATAGCACGTAGACTTATATACCGCTCCATAGTGTTTCTGCAGCCCTCTCTAAGCGGTTTACAGAGTCAGCCTCTTGCCCTCCAACAATCTGGGTCCTCATTTTACCCACCTCGGAAGGATGGGAGGCTGAGTCAACCTTGAGCTGGTCAGGATCGAACCTCTGACAGTGGGCAGAGTTTGCCTGCAATACTACATTCTAACCACTATATCACCTTGGCTCTATATTTACACCTATATAAATTATACAGAGAGAAATATTTCTCTCTCTCTATAAATCAAAGCTTCATTTGTAGGTGTGGCCTCTGCCACATGGAATGAGTCAAAGGATCCAGAGGATTCCATCCAAAGAGAGGCATTATGGGAAGGACGGTTTACTCAAGAGTTGCTTGTTCCCAGGGTCCAGTGACGATTAACTCATATTGGCTGTGTTTGCAGAGAGGTCATAAAAAGACATAAGAAGTTATTGATATAATCAAGCTAGTATTTGCTTAGAGCTTCGGACTGCGTTATTCAAGATTAGGAGTGGGGTTCTTTTTGTAGTACAAGGTTGGCGATTGTTTTAAACCTAGTGTGTAGAAATAAACTACTCGGGATCAGAGGGCAGGATGAGTAACGAATGCAGGCTTGACAAAGTGAGATTCAACTAGAGAAATTTACAATTTGTCGGGCGTGCAGTCATCGTTTCTTTTGGGTCTGTGGCCTGCCACGCTTTCTATTATTCTACTATGCGTTTTCTATGGTGGGAAAATGGGTTAGACGATATGTAGCCATAACAGCATTCTTTCTAGAAAGCCAAGGTCATCCTTTGTCTTTGCACCTCTGCACTTGGCCGGAACTGGATGGGTGGAAGCTGCCAGCGGGGCAGTGGGAGATTGGACCACGGGATGGACTTGCCTTCCAGAAGTTGTAGGCTCTCCATCACTTTTCAAAAATAGACTGGACAATCAAACAGAATGGTATAGTCTCCTGCCTTTAAGATGGGGATAGATAGAGAGAGAGAGAGAGAGAGAGAGAGAGAGAGAGAGAGAGAGAGAGAGAGAGAGAGAGAGAGAGAGATAATAGATAGATAGATAGATGGATGGATGGATGGATGGATGGATGGATGGATGGATGGATAGATAGATAGATAGATAGATAGATAGATAGATAGATAGATAGATAGATAGATAGATAGATAGATAGATAGATAGGATATAGATTCCAGCCCTTGCAATTTGTAAGACACCCTCCAGCAATTCTGGAGATAGGGGGCACTTTGAGATCTTGTAAATCAGGGGTCAACACGAGTGGTCCACAAGAAACTTTTGGTGCTCTGTAGAAAAATCGTTTGCATTTTTTTTTTACTATTGCACTAAATACCATTTCTCTTTTTAAAAGATTCCTTTTAGTGGTCCGCGGGATTTAAAATTATGCATTTAGTAGTCCCTGAGGTCTGATTGTTGCCCTGGGGCAATTTTGTGGGCCTGACCCCTTGCCACTAATAAACAGGAGGTTCAGAATGGGTATTTTGCAACAGGTTGGCTTCCTGCTTCAAACTTTCAGAATAACTCTTTTCCAAAAGGTCAGGCGTGGGAAACAGCCTGGAGGGGTGCATTGAGAAAGTACCAGGAAGCAGTACCGATTTCCTGCAAACGCTATTTAACTTACGTCTAGTTTAGCAATTAGGGGGATTGGTCAATTGTGCTTGGTTTAAACCTCGATTGAACAAACCACGGCTTAATGAAACCCTCACCTTAAGCCAGTATCCTTGGGGGCAAGGAGATTCCATCGTGCTAATCAGCACAAATAAATAATAATAATAATAATTTAATAATAATAATTTTAATTTATGGACCGCTCTCTCTCCCCGAAGGGACTCGAGGCGGTTTATCGCACAGCTAAGGGAATTCCTTAGCATTGTCAGTGATGCAATTTAATGACACATGCGCAATACCTAAAAGGGCCGTGGTGGCTCAGTGGTTAAGGCGCCGAGCTTGTCGATCAGAAAGGTCGGCAGTTGGGCGGTTCGAATCCCCAGGGCCGCGTAACGGAGGGAGCTCCCGTGACTCGTCCCAGCTTCTGCCAACCTAGCCGTTCGAAAGCAGGTAAAAAAGGCAAGTAGAAAAACAGGAGCCACCTTTGGTGGGAAGGGAACACCGTCAGCAAGCGAAGTCAACGGAGGAAAGCCAGACACGCTTAATGGCGGGGATTCACTTAACAACTGCCATGACTTCCACCGCCAGCCATCCTAACTGCCAGTGGCAATCAGTTCCACAATCCTCGCTAGGGATTTTTTTTTCTCTTGACACAATTTCCTTGAATGTTGAGGTCGTGAGTCAGGGCCACGGAAGGTCACTTTGAAAAGAGCTTTTCAAATCTTGGCATCAGCCTGGCTTGGTTGCTGCCTCTAATCCTGTCTTCCATGCCGTGTTTGCAATCAGCGGGTTGGGTGCATGACTCCCTAAAGCCATTGGTTTGGCTTCGGGGGCTGATTCCCTATTCAGTTATTTCAAAGAGGCATTAACTGTAATGGGGCTCCCCGAGGCTGCTAGTCCTCACCGACGTTTTTGCAACGTCGGTGCCTGGTGAGCGTGAATAAGAACGGATTTGCCCTTTTTCTATTAAAAAATGTGCAAGTTCTTGCGTCCTTCTTTCGTTTAGATTTTTGCGGGGGGTGGGGGGAAGAGGAGAGAAAAGTTCTGTCTCGTTAAAACCTCAGCCCAGTTCAAAGTCGAACCGCCCAACAGACATGCAGAATAACAAGAGTTGGAACATTTACCGTGATCTAAAAGACAGATCGGCAATCTGCAGCTCCAGAGCCGCATGTGGCTCTTTTATCCCTTTGCTGTGGCTCCCTGTCGCCTCTCTTTCTCTCTCTTTTTTTCTTTCTTTCTTTTTTCTTTCTTTCTCTCCTTTCCTTTCCTATCTATCCTTCCTTCCTCTCGCTCTTTTTCTCTTTCTTTCTCTCCTTTCCTTCCTTTCCTTTCTATTCTTCCTTTCTCTCCCTCTCTTTCTTTTTCTTTCTTTCTTTCTCTCCTTTCCTTTCCTATCTATCCTTCCTTCCTCTCTTCCTCTCTTTTTTTGTTCTCTCCTTTCCTTTCCCTCCTTCCTTCCTCTCTCTCCTTTTCTTTCTCTCCTTCCTTTCCTTTCTATTCTTCCTTCCTCTCTATTTCTCTCTTTCTTTTTCTTTCTTTCTTTCTCTCCTTTCCTTCCTTTCCCTTCTATTCTTCCTTCCTCTCTCCTTTTCGTTCTCTCCTTTCCTTCCCTTCCTTTCTATTCTTCCTTCCTCTCTCTTTCTCTCTTTCTCTCCTTTCCTTTCTATTCTTCCTTCCTCTCTCATTCTTTTCTTCCTTCCTTCCCCAGTTTTCCAGAACTCTGACCTAAGCACAAGTCCAATTTCTAACCGCGGTAGTGTCCTTCTCTACAGAAAAGCAGAATGGGTCTCCAAGCAACTGGGCCAGAGATGAAGGAAACTTTTGAGGAGGGGGAAGAGCTTTGGCCCCTCCTACCTCCACCCTCCTCCCCATCCTCTTGGCATGAAGAGTCAACCTCTCTACTTGGAATTGACTCTCTCGCTGTTTCCAAGCAAGCTGACTCTCCCGCACCTGGGCACAGGCAGTCATTTCAAAGAATTGGAGAGCTCGGCGTGCTTTTTAAAACCAGGATTAGATTCAAGATAGAGGCGTTTGCCAGCCTCCATCAAGGTCAGCCTCTCTCCAAATTACCGCTCTCTTTACTGAAGGACAAATCCTGGTTCAACTCCTCAAAACGAGGCTGTAGGGCACTGCACACCAAGACAACTAGACACAAGGAGAGTTTTTTCCACACACACACACCCCGAACGCCCTCACTCTGCTAAACAAATAATTCCCTCCACACTGTCAAACTATTTGCTAAGGCTGCATTACTATTAGTCTTCGTCTTCCCATCGTTCCTATCACCCATCTCCTCCCACTGATGACTGCAGGACTGGAACTTTGTTGCTTATGATTTATATTGATATCGATGGCTTCCTGATTGCTTATTTCTACCCTATGACGGTCATTAAGTGTTGTACTTTATGATTCGTGATGAATGTATCTTGTCTTTTTATGTACACTGAGAGCCTCTGCACCAAAGACAAATTCCTTGGGTGTCCAATCACACTTGGCCAATAAAGAATTCAATTCAATTCAATTCAATTCAATTCAATTCTATTCTATTTATTCCATTATTATATTATATTCTTTATTCCAATATTCTATTCTATTCTCCTTCCTTCTTATTCTATTCTATTCTATTCGCCTTCCTTCTTATTCTATTCTATTCTTTATTCCAATATTCTATTCTATTCTCCTTCCTTTTTATTCTATTCTATTCTCCTTCTTATTCTATTCTATTCTATTCTCCTTCCTTCCTATTCTATTCTATTCTATTCTTTATTCCAATATTCTATTCTATTCTTTCCTTCTTATTCTATTCTATTCTATTCTATTCTCCTTCCTTCTTATTCTATTCTATTCTATTCTATTCTTTATTCCAATATTCTATTCTATTCTATTCTATTCTATTCTATTCTAATCATCTATGGTGGATGTGGTCCAGATGCTGCAAGAAGAAATGGGAACCTAACCTTTTGCGTTAGGAAAAGGTTAGAAGGAAATAAATAAATAAAGAAGAAAGAAGACAGCAGGAAGGAAAGACAGAAAGAAAGATGGAAAGAAGGAAAGAAAGAAGGAAATAAAGAAAGAAAGAAATAAAGAAGAAGACAACAAGGAAAGGAGGAAGGAAGGAAAGGAAGGAAGGAAAGAAAGAGAGAAAGAAAGAAAGAAAGAAAGAAAGAAAGAAAGAAAGAAAGAAAGAAAGAAAGAAAGAAAGAAAGAAAGAAAGAAAGGAAACACTTCCCTCTGCAAAGGCGGCTGGCCACTCTTCTTTTTTTCAACAGGCACCGATTCCGCCCTCGAAGGCAAACCGAGCCCCTCCGTCTAACGGAGCCCCCTAACTCCCATCCGCTCCGCGCGCCCCCTCCCCAATTTGGGATCCTGCCCGTCCAGGACAGGAGCCGGCTCCAGCTCTTGGACTCGCCCCTTGCCCCTTTGCCCCGTCGGTCCCTTTCATGCCACCCCCTCCCCGGGCTGCTGACGATGGGCGGGGGTCCCCCAGTGCCAACCACTCACACATCCTTGGCGGGCAGTTCGCGTCCCTCCACCACGCGGAAGTGCAGCGCCGTGTTCCTGGCCATGAGGGCGGCAGGTGAGGGCGGGCGACAGGTTGCAGATTCCCCCGGCGACCCCCGGGAGAAGACTCGGGGCAGGGAAAGAGGCTGGACGGGCAGGGCGCTTAAAGTCTTGCAAGCCGGAACGTTGCAAGCCCCCCCTCCCCTCTCTCTCTCTCTCCTTGCAGGGAAGCCAGCGAGCAGAGGAACCGGTCCGGCCAGCTGGCGAGCTCCCGCCGGCTCCAGCGCCTCCTTGCCAGCTGGCGCTCGCTCGCTCGCTCTGCCCGCCTCGCACCGGGCGGCTGCGAGGCTCCAGGTTGCCCAGGCGAGGCGGAGGGCTGCAGCTCTTCGCTTAAGAAGAGGGGGAAGGAGAGGAGCGCCGGCGAGCTCAGCTGCTAAAGCCCGCCCAGTCCATGCCTCCTCCTCCTCCTCTCCACAAACCCCACTCCTTTCTAACACTGATGATGTTACCCAATGGGGTCGCGAAACATCTGCAAGGAAACAACCCATTTCAGAGGCCACTGAGGACCCCCACAGTCGTCCTCAAACCCCGCTCCCTTCTAGCACTGATGAGGTTATCTAGTTGGGTAATGAAAGGTCTGCAAGAAAACTGCCAAGCTCACAGAGCACCAAGGAGCCCACAGTCCTCCTCCCCTCTGCTCCCATCGAGTCCTGATGTGGTTACATAGTTGGGTAGTGAAAGGCCTGCAAGGAAACAACCAATTTCAGAAACCATTAAGGACCCCCACAGTTGTCTTCCTCCTTCTAATCCTCCTTCCCTTCTCCCTCCTCCTCCTCCTCCTCCTCTCCACAAACCCCACTCCCTTCTAGCATGGATGGTGTTACCTAGTTGGGTAGTGAAACGTCTGCAAGAAAATAAGCAAGGTAAGAGCGCACCAAGGATGCTACAATCCTCCCCCCCTCCTCCCTCTTTCTGAAAAACCTCACTCCCTTCTAGCACTGATGGTGTTACCTAGTTGGGTAATGAAACGTTTGCAAGAAAACAACCAAGCACAGAGAGCACTAGGGACCCCGACAATCCTCCTCCTCCTCCCCCTCCTCCCCCCCCTCGGGGAGATAGGCGCGGTATAAAAATCAAATAAATCTAAATCCTCCCCTCCTCCTCTCTGCCCCACTCCCTTCGAGCACTGATGATGTTACTAGTTTGGGTAATGAAACGTTTGCAAGAAAACAATCAAGCACAGAGAGCACTAAGGACCCCACAGTCCTCCTCCTCCTCCTTTCTGAAAACCCCACTCCCTTCTAGCTCTGATGATATTACCTAGTTGGGTACTGAAATGTCTTCAAGAAAGCAATCAACTCAGAGACCATCAAGGACCCAACAGGTGTTGTTGCTTCTTCTTCTTCTTCTTCTTCTTCTTCTTCTTCTTCTTCTTCTTCTTCTTCTTCTTCTTCTTCTTCTTCTTCTTCTTCTTCTTCTTCTTCTTCTTCTTCTTCTTCTTCTTCTTCTTCTTCTCCTCCTCCTCCTCCTCCTTCCTCTTCCTCCTCCTTCTTTCTCTTCCTCCTCCTCCTTCTTCCTCCTCCTCCTCCTCCTTCTTCTTTCTCCTCCTCCTCCTCCTCCTTCCTCCTCTTCCTCCTCCTCCTTCTTTCTCTTCCTCCTCCTCCTTCTTCCTCCTCCTCCTCCTTCTTCTTTCTCCTTCTCCTCCTTCTCCTTCCTCCTCTTCCTCCTCCTCCTTCTTTCTCTTCCTCGTCCTCCTTCTTCCTCCTCCTCCTCCTCCTTCTTCTTTCTCCTCCTCCTCCCTCCTCTTCCTCCTCCTCCTCCTTCTTTCTCTTCCTCCTCCTCCTTCTTCCTCCTCCTCCTCCTTCTTCTTTCTCCTTCTCCTCCTTCCTCCTCCTCCTCCTTCTTCTTTCTCCTCCTCCTCTTCCTCCTTCCTACTCCTCCTCCTCCTCCTCCTCCTTATTTCTCCTCCACCTCCTCCTCCTCCTTCTTCCTCCTCTTCCTCCTCCTCCTCCTTCTTTATCTTCCTCCTCCTTCTTCCTCCTCCTCCTCCTCCTTCTTTCTCCTCCTCCTTCCTCCTCTTCCTCCTCCTCCTCCTTCTTCCTCCTCCTCCTCCTCCTTCTTCTTTCTCCTCCTCCTCCTCCTCCCTCCTCTTCCTCCTCCTCCTCCTCCCTCCTCTTCCTCCTCCTCCTTCTTCTTTCTCCTCCTCCTCCTTCCTCCTCCTCCTCCTTCTTCTTTCTCCTCCTCCTCTTCCTCCTTCCTCCTCCTCCTCCTCCTCCTTCTTTCTCCTCCTCCTCCTCCTCCTCCTTCTTCTTTCTCTTCCTCCTCCTCCTCCTCCTTCTTCCTCCTCCTCCTCCTCCTCCTCCTCCTCCTCCTCCCAATTTTTGTCACCATACTCCAAAAAAATAAGATGTTCAGACTTTGCAAAAAAAATAAGAGAAGGGGGAAAACAAAATAAGGAAAGTCCAGTTGCCCTCTTGGAAAAGCCATGACCTGGATGATGGAGAATCTCTACAGAAATTCAGAGAAAGAGCAGCTAAGATGATCAACTGCCTGGAGACTAAAACCTATGAAGAACGGCTGCAGGATTAGGGTTTGGCTAGCCTAGGGAAAAGAAGGGACTAGGGGAGACATGATAGCGGTCTTCCAGTATTTGAGGGGCTGCCACAAAGAGGAGGGGTCAACATTCTCCAAAGCACCAGAGAGCAGAGAAGAAACAATGGATGGAAACTAATCAAGGAGAGAGAAGCAACCTGGAATTAAGGAGGAATAATTACTGCCATCTAGCGATTGGGGGGCAGGAGGGGAAGAAGAAGCAGGAGGAGGAGGAGGAGGAAAAGAAGGAGGAAGGGAGGAGGAAAAGAAGGAGGAGGGGAGAAAAAGGAGAAGGAAGAGGAGGAGGAAGGGAGGATGAAAAGAAGGAGGAGGAGAAGGAGAAGGAGAAGAAGAAAGAGAGAAAAGGAGAAAAGAAAGAAAGAGAGAGAGAGAGAGAGAGATCTGGGGTCTCAAACTAGAAGGCTGAAGATGCCACTTGGACTGCTACGTAGTCCGAACTTGGCCGGACTCTTGGGGCCTCTGAAAGCCACGTCCTAAATCCCGGGATCCCTGCTTGATCTTCAGCCGCGATCGCCTGCTAAGCCCAACACCTTCCTGGATCCTGGAGTCGTTGCCAGTCCCCTTTTTGCCAGCTTCAGCTCCACAATCTGGCTGCCGTTATCCATGCCTGAGTAAACACCCAGGGCAGGAGGAAAGGGCCCTCCGGCTAAGGTTCCCTAGCAACTGGGACTCAGAGTTAGCCTGCCTCTCTCCTACTCCGCGGAGAAACTCCTGGCCTTCGCCTTTCTCAAAACTCTGGGTTGGGGCGAGAAGTGAAGTCAGGAGAGTTGCTACATGCTCACTCAGCCAAAGTCCTAGGACCCCCCCTCACCAGGATGGGCTGTGGCCAAAATGTCAGCTCTTTTCTTTCTTTCTTTCTTTCTTTCTTTCTTTCTTTCTTTCTTTCTTTCTTTCTTTCTTTCTTTCTTTCTTTCTTTTTCTTCCTTCCTTTCCTTCCTTCTTTCTTTCTTTCTTTCTTTCCTTTTTCCTTCCTTCCTTCTTTCTTTCTTTCCTCTTTTCCTTCCTTTCTTCTTATTTATTTATTTATTTCCTTCTTTTCCTTCTTTCCTTCTTTTCTTCTTTCTTCTTTATGTCTTTATTTCTTTCCTTCCTGCTTTCTTCTTTCTTATTTACTTCTTTCCTTTTCTGCTTTTCTTTTTTCTTCCCTTCTTTCCTTCCTGCTTTCTTCTTTCTTCTTTATTTATTTCCTTTCCTTCTTTCCGTCCTTCTTTCTTTCCTTTTCTTCCTGCTTTCTTCTTTCTTTCTTTCTTTCTTTCTTTCTTTCTTTCTTTCTTTCTTTCTTTCTTTCTTTCTTTCTTTCTTTCTTTCTTTCCTTCTTTCCTTTCCTTCTTTTCTTTTTTTCTCTCCTTCTTTAATTTCTGCTTTCTTGTTTATTTATTTCCTTCTTTCCTGCTTTCCTTCTTTCCATCTTCTTTCTTTCCTTCTTTCCTTCTCTCCTTTCCTTCCTTCTTTATGTATTTATTCGTCTGTTTCTTCTTTATTTCTTCCTTTGTTTTTCCTGCTCCTTTCCGAGCGTTTTAAAGAGTTCAAAGGGGCCAAAGGTATTGCAAGAGTGTTTAAAAACACCTCCTAAAAAAAAAAAAAACCTGCTTTTAGAATGCAACCTATTGGCCAAGCAGGAAATGTCCCGAGGACAGCAGAAATCCCTTCCTGCGGGACAAGGAGAAGCCAGAAAAACAAGCCAACGGGAGGGCTCAGGACAGAGACTCCCATTTGTTGTAAGCCAGACCATTGGCTGGGGGAGGCATGGGCTGGGGTGGGGGCTCTTTATTCTAAATTAAATGCTGCTGTCTGATTGGCTCATGGACTCAGAAGTTAGGCAGAGTTTCTGCCTGGACACCTTGGTTTCCAAGAATAAGTCTCTGTGTGTGGAAGAGAGGGAGAGAGAGATGGAGAGAGAAAGAAGGAAAGAGATAGACAGAGGAGAGACACGGAGACAGAAAAAGAGAGAGCAAGAAAAAGGCTGAGAGACAGACACACAGAGAGAAAATGAAAGAGAGAGACAGAGAGAGAGAAAGGGAGAGGGAGAAAGACACAGAGAGAAAGAGAGAGAGAAAGAACAAAAAGAGAGAAAGACATGCAGGCAGAAACAGAGAGAGAGATAAAAAAGAGAGAGGCAGAGAAAGACAGAAGCAGAGAAAGAGAAGGAGGAGGTAGGGAGGAGGAGGAGAGAGGGGAAAGAAAATGATGGGTAAGGCACAAATATGGTGTATGGAGAGCAGAAGAGCCCTCTGAGAGTTTTCTGGGTGTTGATGGTAAAATGAAATGATGGTAAAATGGAATGATGTAAACATTTAATAATATAATATGATGTTGGCTAAGTAACAGTATATATGTTGTTATTTACTTTGAAAACCGAAAATAAAATAAAAATATCTATTAAAAAAAAAAAAGAAGCAGAGAAAGAGAGACAGAAAGAACAAAAGAGAGAAAGACAGGCAGGCAGAAACAGAGAGATGAAAAAGAGAGGGAAAGAAAGACAGAGCCAGAAAAAGAGAGAGGAAGGAAGGAAGGAAGGAAGGAAGGGAAAGAGAGAGAGAAAGAACAAAAGAGAGAAAGACAGGCAGACAGAAACGGAGAGAGAGAAAGAGAGAGAGATAAAAAGAGAGGCAGAGGAAGAGAGGGACAGGGAGGGAGGGAGAGAGAGAGAGAAAGAAAGAGAGAGAGAGAGACAGAGAGAGACAGAGAGAGAGAGAGAGAGAGAGAGGCAGGCCATATTCAGCAAACGGACTGTAGAGCTGTGCATTTCCCACATTCCTTTATCACACATCTCACCTGTGAAACTGATGTGAAAAAGATCCAGGCTTAATTCACACAACGCGTTTAACTAGGTCAGGTTAAGATTTTATAATACTCCTCCCCAATTGCCAAAAAAAGGTGTTGAGACTTTGGAGAAAGTGCCAAGAAGAGCAACCAAATCCCTTCTCATCCACCCCACCCCACCCACTCAAGGCAACAGAACCTATACCAGGGGTGGGCAAACTTTGCAACTTTAAGTCTGAAGGACTTCAGCTTCCAGCCAGCTTCCAAAGCTGGCTGGAGAATCTGGTAGCTGAAGTCCTTCAGACTTAAAGTTGCAAAGTTTGCCCACCCCTGACCTATACCCTTCTGGAGAAATGGCTGTCCAGCCTCTTCTTAAAACCTTCCAGTAATGGAGCTCTCACAACTTCTGGAGGGAACTTCTGTTCCACTGGTTAATTGTCCTCACTGTTAGGAAATTTCTCCTTAGTTCCAGGTTGCTTCTCTCTTTGTTCAGTTTCCATCCACTACTTCTGGCCTTGCTTGGAAGAAGAAAAGCTATTTAGCACCACCGACAATGCTGCTAGCCTTCAAAAAGACCATGTGTCGGAATGGTCAAACCATCGGCAACTCCAAATCCCAACCAACAAATGCTTCCGATATCTCAGGGGTTGCCCCAAAGAAGAGGGAGTCAAGCTATTCTCCAGAGCACCTGAGGGCAGGACAAGAAGCAATGAGTGGAAACTAATCAAGAAGAGATCCTTCCTTCTCTCCTTCCTTCCCGCCTCTCCTTCCTTCCATCTCTTCTCCCTCCCTCCCTTCTCTCATTCCTTCCCATCTTCCTTCCTTCCTTCCTTCCTTCCTTTCTTCCTTCCTTCCAATATCTCAGGGGCTGCCCCAAAGAAGAGGGAGTCAAGCTATTCTCCAAAGCACCTGAAGGCAGGACAAGAAGCAATGGGTGGAAACTCATCAAGGAGAGATCCTTCCTTCTCTCCTTCCTTCCCGCCTCTCCTTCCTTCCATCTCTTCTCCCTCCCTTCCTTCTCTCCTTCCTTCTCTCCTTCCTTCCCATCTTCCTTCCTTCCTTCCTTCCTTCCAATATCTCAGGGGCTGCCCCAAAGAAGAGGGAGTCAAGCTATTCTCCAAGGCACCTGAAGGCAGGATAAGAAGCAAAGGGTGGAAACTCATCAAGGAGAGATCCTTCCTTCTCTCCTTCCTTCCCGCCTCTCCTTCCTTCCATCTCTTCTCCCTCCCTTCCTTCTCTCCTTCCTTCCCATCTTCCTTCCTTCCTTCCTTCCTTCCTTCCTTCCTTCCTTCCTTCCTTCCTTCCAATATCTCAGGGGTTGCCCCAAAGAAGAGGGAGTCAAGCTATTCTCCAAAGCACCTGAAGGCAGGATAAGAAGCAAAGAGTGGAAACTCATCAAGGAGAGAAGCAACTTAGAACTGAGGAGAAATTTCCTGACAGTGAGAAGAATTAATCGGTGGAAGAGAAGTTGCCTCCAGAAGTGGTGAATGCTCCAACACTGCAAGTCTTTAAGAAGATGTTGGAGAGCCATTTGTCTGAAACAGTATAGGGTTTCCTTCCTAGGCAGGGGGTTGGACTAGAAGACCTCCAAGGTCCCTTCCAACTCTGCTATTGTATTTGTTGAGAGAAGATGAGAATAGAGAAGAGAAGAGAAGGGAGAAGGGAAGAGAAGAGGGGAGAATAGAGAAGAGAAGAAAGAAGGGAAGTGAATAAAGAATAGAGAAGAGAAGAGAAGAGAAGAGAAGAGAAGAGAAGAGAAGAGAAGAGAAGAGAAGAGAAGAAGACTGCAAGTCTTTAAGAAGATGTTGGACAGCCTGTTGTCTGAAACGGTATAGGGTTTCCTTCCTAGGCAGGGGGTTGGACTAGAAGACCTCGAAGGCCCCTTCCAACTCTGCTATTCTATTCTATTCTATTCTATTCTGAATTCTATTCTATTCTATTCTATTCTGAATTTTATTCTATTCTACTCTATTCTATTCTTTTTATTCTACTCTACTCTACTCTATTCTATTCTGAATTCTATTCTATTCTATTCTGAATTCTATTCTATTCTATCTACTCTATTCTATTCTTTTTATTCTACTCTATTCTATTCTGAATTCTATTCTATTCTACTCTATTCTATTCTATTCTATTCTGAATTCTATTCTATTCTATTCTACTCTATTCTACTCTATTCTATTCTGAATTCTATTCTATTCTATTTTATACTATACTATTTTGCATTTTATTCTATTCTACTCTACTCACAAAATTACGCATATACCCACATATATTATGCATTCATGTGGTTCTACCCCTCTGTGGATGCAGCCTAGAATTCTATTGGCTTTTGGGGCAGCTGCAGCACATTGCTGGCTCGTATTTAAGTGGTGATCCATTCGGCCTCCCAGATCCCTCTCCGAGCTACTGCTATTGAGCCAGGGACACTGAATTATGGAAGGGGTTTTTCCCCCACTTCTCCAGATTACGATGAAATCCTTTATGTGCAGTTAGATTGAGACGATAGAATCAGGGATCAGGGGCTGTGAAGGTCAAGGGTGCAACTTCGCACACGAGGGTGAAATCTCTTCTCAAGTTTGGCACTTGTCTCACCGCGATTAAAAACGCCTCTCGGGATCAACGCGAAATACATTTTGGCAGGGGAGGGAAAGTGGGGGGTGGGGGGGTGGGGAAACCCAGAGTGTTTAAAAGTTCCCTTTTTTTTTTTCCTTCTTGCAAAACATCACAGGGCTGGAGGCTAAAAGCGAGACGGAAGTGTTTCAAACTGCCCCTTCTTTCACAGCTCCACTGTGTGTCACCCGCAAAGTGGACAAGCAGTAAGTGTGCAATGTTTGGGGAGAGCTAACGGGGAAAGTGGCACAGCCAGATGTGGCTTTCTAGCAAGTCTCTTCCCCCCACTCCTTTGTTTTCCCCCTCCCATCTTAGAAATAAGATTGCTTTTTTTTACATTGAGAGCCATCAACCCATGGAACATGGAGCGTTGCCTTCAGAAGTTGTGGGAGCTTCATCCCTGGAGGCTTTCAAGAGGAGACTGGACCGCCCACTGTCAGAAATGGGGTAGGGTCTCCTACTTGAGCAGGGGGTTGGACTAGATGACCCACAAGGTCCCTTCCAACTCTGTCAATCTGTTATTATTCTGTTATTCAGAAGTTGTGGGAGCTTCATCCCTGGAGGCTTTCAAGAGGAGACTGGACCGCCCACTGTCAGAAATGGGGTAGGGTCTCCTGCTTGAGCAGGGGGTTGGACTAGATGACCTCCAAGGTCCCTTCCAACTCTGTCAATCTGTTATTATTCTGTTATTCAGAAGTTGTGGGAGCTTCATCCCTGGAGGCTTTCAAGAAGAGACTGGACTGCCCTCTGTCAGAAATGGTGTAAGGTCTCCTGCTTGGGCTGGGGATTGGACTAGATGACCTCCAAGGTCCCTTCCAAGTCTGTCAATCTGTTATTATTCTGTTATTCAGAAGTTGTGGGAGCTTCATCCCTGGAGGCTTTCAAGATGGGCTTCCCTCGATCAGAAATGGAGTAGGGTCTCCTGCTTGGGCTGGGGGTTGGACTAGATGATCCACAAGGTCCCTTCCAACCCTGTCAATCTGTAACATGGAGCTGAAAATGGCTTTGAGGTTGGCTGCGGGGCCCTTCCTTAC
The DNA here is from genome assembly GCA_039707465.1 of Rhabdophis nuchalis. Lineage (NCBI taxonomy): Eukaryota > Metazoa > Chordata > Lepidosauria > Squamata > Natricidae > Rhabdophis > Rhabdophis nuchalis. The sequence goes on from CM077660.1 coordinate 4,504,849, forward strand.
AACCTGGGCGAACCAAGGCACCATCCGATGGACTTGCGGGTTTTTTTCCCCTCCAGGTTGTGTGAACGCAGCCCTCTCTGCCCTCGGGCACATCCGAGTTGTGGCTTGCGCGAGTGGTTGGCAAAACCCACCCAACTCCGCGGCAGAAAGCAGCCGGTTCAACGCAGGCTGCGCGAGAGGGGGGGGGCGCGTTTGCTCAGCCCGTCGGACGCGTCGTCCCGGCAACAGAACGTTGTGCTGGCCGTCTCCATGGCAACCGCCCGGGAACCGCTCTTTCCTTGCAAGCTGTGGCTTCGCGGGCCCCTTTGGGGTTGCTCCGGGGCGGCTGGTGGGGAGTGGGAGGGGGGGAGAAAGAGGAAGCGATGGCTTCGGATTTGGAGGAGAGGGTCCGCGCCGCCATCCGGGACAAGTTGCAGACGATGTAAGGCCGGGGAAAGGGCGGCGGGGGAAGCAGGAGGAGGGGAGGGGGAGGAAGAGAGATTCTGCAAAGTTTTACCACTTGCAAAAGGAGTGGATTTTTTTTTTTAAGGTAACCAGTGGAACGGCTTGCCACCAGAAGTTGTGGGTAGTCCCAACGCTGGAGGTTTTTAAGAAGAGACTGGGCAATCCTTGGTTTGGAATGGCGTGGGGTCTCCTCCTCGAGAAGGGGCTGGATGAGAAGACCTCCAAGGTCCCTTCTAACTCTTCTCTTCATTCTGTATTCTGTTCTATTCTATTCATTCTTATTCTATTCATTCATATTTTATTCTATTCTATTCTATACATTCTTATTTTATTGTATTCTATTCTATACATTCTTATTCTATTCATTCATATTTTATTCTATTCTTATTTTATTCTATTCTTATTCAATGCTATTCTATTCTATTCATTCTTATTCTATTTTATTCTATACATTCTTAACCTATTCATTCTTATTTTATTCTATTCTATACGCTTATTCTATTCATTCTTATTCTATTCTATTCTATTCTATACATTCTTATTCTAGTCATTCTTTTTATTCTATTCATTCTTATTTTAGTCTATTCTATTTATTCTTATTCTATTCTATTCTTATTCTATGCTATTCTATTCTTATTCTATTCTATTCATTCTTATTCTATTCTATTCTATACATTCTTACTCTAGTCATTCTTATTTTATTCTATTCTATTCATTCTTATTCTATTCATTCGTATTTTATTCTATTCTATTCATTCTTATTTTAGTCTATTCTAATTATTCTTTATTCTATTCTTATTCTATTCATTCTTATTTTATTCTATTCATTCTTAGTTTAGTCTATTCATAATCTATTCATTCTTATTTTATCCTATTCTATTCATATTCTATTCATTTTTATTTTATTCTACTCTATACATTTCTATTCTATTCTATTCTTGTAGTTTCTTGGTGTGCAGTGCCCTATAGCCTCGTTTTGAGGGTAGGAGTTGAACCAATTGATGTCCAGGATGCGAGGGGTGTGTAGATATTTCCCCAGCCCTCTTTTTGACTCGTGCAGTGTGCAGGTCCTCCATGGAAGGCAGGTTGGCAGCCATTGTTTCTTTCCGCAGTTCTGATTCTCCTCTGAAGTCTCCGTCTGTCTTGTTGGGCTGCAGAGCCAAACCAGGCAGTGATGGAGGTGGAGATGACAGGCTCCATCCTTCCTCTGTAGAACAGAATCAGCAGCTCCTTTGGGCGGTTGGAGCTTCCTGAGGTTGCCGCAGGAAGAATATTCTTGGTTGTGTGACGTTTTTGATGTTAGGTGCCCGTTTTAGGTCTTGAGATATGATAGACCCTAGAAAGTTGAAGGTCTCTACTGTTGATACTGTGTTGTCTAGTATTGGACTGGCCTAATTTCCGAGACTATTTTACCGACTGATTTTAAATTAATTTATAGTTTTAATAAGAGGGTTTTAAATTATTTTTTTAGCACAGGGCGTTGCTTATTTAATAGGATTTTATATTGACTACTTACGACGTATTTATTCTTGTATATATGTTTGCATCCATATTTTATTCACCTGTGCACCGCCCCGAGTCCCTTATGGGAGAGGGCTGCGGTATATAAGTTTAATTAAATCTAAATCTATTGTAAGGGGTGGTAGGATGGGAGGGTTTCTCCTAAAATCTACCACCATTCCTACGGTTTTGAGCGTGCCCGGTTTCCCGATTGTTCCAGTGGTCTGTATGTGGTCTCATCCTTGTCTCGAACGAGACCGATCCCTGTGATTTCCTCTGCTAAAAACCAGTTTGCTCCTTTCCCAGGAAAATCCCGGAGAAAGAAAATAACTTCTTGCCCTCATCTTGCTGCCTCTTGGAGAAGCAAAGAGAACTGGCAGAAGTGGAAAAATCTTTCTGCGCTGCCAAAGAGGTAAATCTGAATAATCCTGAAGGGCGCCAAGAGGCGTGGACTTCATTCATTATCACGTGAAGTGTTAATGCCACTGTATAGTGCCTTGGTAAGGCCACACTTGGAATACTGCATACAGTTTTGGTCGCCACGATGTAGAAAAGACGTGGAGACTCTGGAAAGAGTGCAGAGAAGAGCAACCAAGATGATTAGGGAACTGGAGACTAAAACGTATGAAGAACGGTTGCAGGAGCTGGGTATGTCTAGTTTGATGAAGAGAAGGACCAGGGGAGACATGATAGCAGTCTTCCGATATCTCAGAGGGTGCCACAAAGAAGAGGGAGTCAAACTATTCTCCAAGGCACCTGGGGGCAGGACAAGAAGCAATGGGTGGAAACTAATCAAGGACAGAAGCAACTTAGAACTAAGGAGAAATTTCCTGACAGTTAGAACAATTAACCTCTGGAACAGCTTGCCTCCAGAAGTTGTGAATGCCCCAACCCTGGAAGTCTTCAAAAAGATGTTAGATAGCCATTTGTCTGAAATGGTAGAAGGTTCCTGCCCACGCAGGGGGTTGGACTAGAAGACCTACAAGGTCCCTTCCAACTCTGCTATTGTATTGTATTGTATTGTATTTCCCAGAATTCCCCAGGCAGCAGGGCCCTTCGTAATAATTCCAGGGGTTAAAATGACACAACTGGACAGCCCTGGGGGAGAGGGAAATAACACGGAATGCATCTTGCACAGGACATGCACTACCTAAATGGGACGTGGTGGGTCAGGGGCTAAGACGCTGAGCTTGTCGATCAGAACGGTCAGCAGTTTGGTGGTTCGAATCCCTAGCTCTGCATAATGGAGGGAGCTCCCGGGACTTGTCCCAGCTTCTGCCTTGGCTTTAGACTTGGGTCGTCCCCCCGCCAAATCCAGTTGCCTTTTGGGACAACCATGGCCTAGATCAGGGGTCTGCAAAGTCGGCTTTTTTAAGACTGGTGGACTTCAACTCCTAGAATTCCCCAGCCAGCTATGCTGGAGTTGAAGTCCACCAGTCTTAAAAGAGCCGGCTTTGCAGAGCCCTGGCCTAGATGATGGAGAATCTCCATTGACTTCAAGAAGGTCAAGATTCTTACTTGCCTTGTTCAAAAGCATTTGACCATATCTTTTCTTCAGCTGCTCTTCTCTGCCCCTTTCCAGGACTTCCAGAAGAAGATGGAACATCTGCAGCAGCGACGACAAGAGTTGGACCACAAAGAAAGCCAACTCAAACAGGCCATCCTGAAGTTTGACAAGTTCTTGAAGGTCTGTGGGTCAGAGATGAATGCAAATGTAGGCATGTCACCAAGGATTGCATTACTCTTGCTGGTGGGAAAACAGGATGTAAATGAAACAACAACAAAAAAGTGTTAATTTGATAATGGCATCTCATCCTGGACACCCTTTTTTTGAACTATTACCATCTGGCAGCCGGTACAGGACAATTAAAAACAAGGACCGATAGGCTGAAAAAACAGCTTCTATCCCAGGGCAGTTACCATATTGAATTCTACTCTATAGTGCAATATCAATGCAATATCAGGGGTTTTCTAATTCAATTGTATAGAATGTGATGTGTGTTTTTGTTTTAGGTTTATTTTTTATAGTTTTCTTATGTATAGTTTCTTATCTATAAAGAGACACGGTGGCTCAGAGGCTAAGATGCTGAGCTTGTCGATCAGAAAGGTTGGCTGTTTGGCAGTTCGAATCCCTAGCGCCCGCATAACGGAGGGAGCGCCCGTGACTTGTCCCAGCTTCTGCCAACCTAGCCGTTCGAAAGCAGGTTAAAAAATGCAAGTAGAAAAATAGGAGCCACCTTTGGTGGGAAGGGAACAGCGTTCCGGGCGCCTTCGGGAGTGTTGAGTCATGCCGGCCACATGACCACGGAGACGTCTTCGGACAGCGCTGGCTCTTCGGCTTTGAAACGGAGATGAGCACGTAAAAACAGGGCATAATTTTTTAAAAACATTAATTTGACTTGAAGGGGCTGGGATCCGCTCTAAAGGAGGAAGGACTTTCAGGTATGATTCCGGGATCATTTTCTCCCCTGCAGGAGAATGATGCCAAGCGCAACCGAGCTATGCGGAAAGCAGAACAGGAAAAGCAGCAGATGGCTCAGAAGGAAGTGGAAGCAGAGCACCTCAAGCAGGAAATCAGCCGGCTGATGATGGCGACGACGAAGCTCCAGCGACGCCTGGAAGCTCATAAGCCTTTCTCCGAGTATCTGCAGAAAGTCCTGGGGAAGACGGAGCAGGTGAGGAAGGGGAGGGAAGGGGAAGGGGGAACGGGCAGGGCTGGAGAGATGGTCGGAGAAGAAAACCCTCCAGGCTGGCAAAGGAACTCTCTTGTCCACAAAATAAACTCCAGGCCCATGGGGTTTATTTATCCATTTATTTGGGTGCTTTCCAGTAAGTGGAGGCACTTGGCAACTGTTTTTCGGGTAAGACTTTTCAAAGTTTTTTAGATATTTTTTTTTTTTCAGGGCTGAGAAGGAAGGAGGTCCCCCAACCAGCTTTCATGTTTGAGGTGGGACTAGAACTCACCGTCTCCTGGTGATTGGCCCAATGTCATCCAGTTGGCTTTCATGTCTGAAGCTGGACTAGAACTCACCGTCTCCTGGTGATGGGCCCAAAGTCACCCAACCAGCTTTCATGTTTGAGGTGGGACTAGAACTCACAGTCTCCTGGTGATTGGCCCAAAGTCACCCAACCAGCTTTCATGTTTGAGGTGGGACTAGAACTCACCGTCTCCTGGTGATTGGCCCAATGTCATTCAGTTGGCTTTCATGTCTGAAGCTGGACTAGAACTCACCGTCTCCTGGTGATGGGCCCAAAGTCACCCAACCAGCTTTCATGTTTGAGGTGGGACTAGAACTCACCGTCTCCTGGCGATTGGCCCAATGTCATCCAGTTGCCTTTCATGCCTGAAGCTGGACTAGAACTCACCGTCTCCTGGTGATGGGCCCAAAGTCACCCAACCAGCTTTCATGTTTGAGATGGGACTAGAACTGTTGAAGCCCCCCCAAGTCTCCCGTTTGCTGCAAAGAGGTAAATTGTTGGGAGGCATTCAGTGTATAAGACGCACCCACATTTTCACCCTCTTCTACTCTGAAAAATACGGTAATTAAAAGTTTTCCGCTTTCTCCAAACAATCAGTCGCACAGTCCAATCAGGATACAGTCCAGTTGCTAGGTGACCTCAGTCCCCTCCTTCCAAGCAATGTCCTTGGTTCCCAAGAGAAAGCATTTTGTTTTGGCTAAAGCTATCTCTACTCCCCCTGCCTCTCCCTTCTCTTAGCTTCAGCTGGGGCTGCGCTGAAGCCTCAAAATGGCCTCAATCAGGTCAGCTTCAGGGTGACACGACCTCTAAGTTGTTTTTGAGGGGTCCTCCTTTTTTCTCTCTCCTCGTTCTGCAGTTTCAGGAAATCCCGGAGCTGATTGGTCGGTTCCAGACGCTGATGGCCACCCAGGTCAGCTTGGTCCAGAGAGAACAAGCTGCCCGCGAAGCTGTGGAGGAAGAACGCAGGTGCCTGCAAGAGTACCTGGACGAAAGCAATAACAGGATTTTGCAGCAAAACAACCAGGTGGCTGAGCTCCAAAGCCAGCTGGAGCAAACCCAGGCCAAAGTCCTTGAACTGGTAAGATGAGGACATCACTGGAGGACAAAGTCAACGTAGAGTCATAAGGCTGGAAGGGACCTGGGAGGTCTTCGAGTCCAACCCGCTGCTCAAGGCAGGAGACCTTATCTCATCCTGGTCAAATGGTTGTAGCAGTCTATTTTTGAAAGCCTCCAGTGATGGAACTTCTGGAGGCAAGTTGTTCCATTGATTAATTGTTGTCCCACTGTCAGGAAAGGATTCCTTAGTTCCAGGTTGGATCTCTCTTTGATGATTTTCCATCTGTTGCTTCTTGCTCTGCCATCAAATGCTTTGGAGACTTATCTCCTCATCTTTGTGAGATCTCCTCAAGTATTGGAAGACTGCCATCAGGTCTACCCTAAGCTTTCTCTTTGTTAGCCTAGACCAGGGGTGTCAAACTCAAGGACGTGGTCGGATCATCCTGGAAAATGTAAGAAGGACCAGGGGAGACATGATAGCAGCCTTCCAATATCTCAGGGGTTGCCCCAAAGAAGAGGGAGTCAAGCTATTCTCCAAAGTACCAGAGGGCAGGACAAGAAGCAATGGGTGGAAATTAATCAAGGAGAGAAGCAACTTAGAATTAAGGAGAAATTTCCTAACAGGAAGGACAGTGAGTGGAACGGCTGGCCTCCAGAAGTTGTGGATGCTCCATCATTGGATGTTTTCAAGAAGAGACCAGACAGCCATTTATCTGAAATGGCCTAGGAGCATGGGGCTGGATTAGAAGACCTCCAAGGTCCCTTCCAACCTTGCTATTCTGTGAGGAGATGTCTGAAGAAAACGCCAGGATTTTTCTCCTACTTTCAATCCAATAGCAGAGTTGGAAGGGACCTTGGAGGTCATCTAGTCCAACTCCCTGCCTAGGCAGGAAACCCTATACCGTTTCAGACAAAGGGCTATGCAACATCTTCTTAAAGACTTCCAGTGTTGGAGCATTCACAACTTCTGGAGGCAACTTCTGTTCCACTGATTCATTGTTCTCACTGTCAGGAAATTTCTCCTCAGTTCTAAGTTGCTTCTCTCCTTGATTAGTTTCCACCCATTGCTTCTTGTCCTGCCTTCATGAGCTTTGGAGAATAGTTTGACTCCCTCTTCTTTGGGGCAACCCCTGAGATATTGGAAGACTGCTATCATGTCTCTCCTAGTCCTTTTTTTCAATTAAGCTTTCCCTTCTCTAGGAGTCCAACTGGATTTGCATCCAGAACACGGCTGCTGGGAAGACCCTGGAGCTGGGACAGGCCAGGTTGGCAGCTCTGAACCTTTTCCAGATGGTGGCCAAGCGCAGGAGGCTACCCATGAACGTGCCCCAAGAGGACACCGAAGCCCAACTAGATGCGGTCAGCTCTAAGGCTACTTCCATAAATGCTCTTCGCTTTGGCAAAGTCACACCATGGGAGGTTTTAAATGATTAATAGGCCGACAATGGATCTGGCGAAGGGAAGTAATGGAAGAGGTTTATCTGGCAGTGTTCTCTCCAAGCTGTGAAATTTTATTGACCTTTGGCTGATCTCGGTGCCCAGGGTGACAAAAGAGCCCTAAACCAGGGGGTGGAAATGCTCCCGGTTGAGGCCGGTAAAAAAAAAAACTTCACCAAATTAAAAAAAAAATGTTCCCGTAATCAGCTGGGCTGCAGGATCTTGTAGGAACTTTTTCTAAAACTTTTTTTTTAAGCATTTGGGGGGGGGGGGTCTGTTTTTGTTCCCAAGAGGCTTCCCTGAGGTCTGCCAGGCCAAAAACTGTCTGTGTGTGTGTGCATGTGTGTGTATGTGTGTGCGTGCACTGTGAAAGAAAGGAAGGAAGGAGAGCGAGAAGGAAAAAAGAGAGAAGGAAAGAAAGAAAAAAGAAGGAGGGAAGGATGGGAGAAAAAAGGAGGGAAGGGAGAAAGAAGAAAGGAAGAATGAAAAAAGAAAGAAAAGAAAGGAAGGAAGAAAAAAGGCAGGAAGGAAGGAAAGAAAAGGAAAGATGGGAGAAAAAGGGAGGGAAGGGAGAAAGAAGAAAGGAAGGAAGAAAAAGAAAGAAAAAAGAAAGAGAGAGAAAGAAAAAAGAAAGAGAGAGAGAAAGAAAGAAAGGGAAGGATGGGGAAAAGAGGGAGGGGAGAAAGAAAAAGAAGAAAGGGAGGAAGAAGGAAGAAAGAAAAAAGAAAGGAAAGAAAGATGGAAGGATGGGGAAAAGGGGAGGGAACAGAGAGAGAAAAAGAAGAAAGGGAGGGAGGGAGGGGAAAAGGAGAGGGAGAAAGGACCTAGATGCAGCTTCAGAGGACACCTTGAAAAAGCATAGCCATCCAGGGCCTTGGATTTATGCCCCTCCTGTTGCCAGAGTGGAGTTTTATTCTCATTGTGGCTAGAGAGAGAATATCTGCCTTTACCTAGGATCGAACCCACAGCCTCCTGTGAGGTAAGTGCTCCATTCAATGCATGTCCTCCTCCCAATTTTAGCCAAGGCCACACGCTCCGTTTCTCCATCCCTCCAGGTGCAGCTTTGTGTTGAAGATTTAACAGCCATACTCGCCGATTTCCGCAAAGCCGAGCCCCCGCAACCTTCACAGCCAGGAAAAGAGGTGCCGTCTCAGGCCAGTACATCAGCCAGCCGGTCACAACTACTATCCAGGGTGCGTATTGCCCCAGCTACATCCTCTGTAACTTGCACTACGAATCTCCTGATCTTTAGGACAATTGAACTGTCAGGGCTCCAAACGGCATCCAAAAGTAAATCAGAGCCCAAGGCAAAGGATTCCTCAGAGTTCCAATGGATTCAGAGAGCCAGGTTGGCACATCTGGGGAAACCCAAATCGGAAAGCTTCCCGGTTTTCCCCACCCAGTTGAAAGTTCAAGACCTTGCCCCCACACACCCACAAGTCCACCCCATCGTCCAATCTCCCACTGCCACGCTGGCAGTTCCACCCATCCGGATCCGGTCAGGTGCAGAGGTGCAGAGACAAAGGATGACCTTGGCTTTCTAGAAAGAATGTTGTTATGGCTACGTAGCATCTCACTGTACAATCTCTCCTCCCATTTTCCCACCATAGAAAATGCATAGCAGAATAATAGAAAGTGTGGCATCTATCTATCTATCTATCTATCTATCTATCTATCTTTCTTTCTATCTATCTCTCCCTTTCTATGTTGTTGTTCTTAGTTGCGAAGTCATGTCTGACCCACTGCGACCCCTTGGATGCTGTTCCTCCAGTCCTTTCTGTCCTCCACCATCCTCTGCTGTCCATTGAAGCTCACACCGACTGCTTCGGTGACTCCATCCAGCCCCCTCCTTCTCTGCCGTCCCCTTCTTCTTCTTTTGCCCTCCATCTTTCCCAGCATGAGGCTCTTCTCCAGGGAGACCTTCCTTCTCCTTAGGTGGCCTTCTTCTCATTCTATTCTAAGTTTACATCTAATGCTATGGAGAGTAGAGCTCAGATGAAGAATATTTGGAGAAACGAAAAAAGAGAAAACAAATAGAAGCGTGTCAGCCTTGCAAGACAGATCAACAAGCACAACAGAATCACTAGCAATGGGAATTGGAATAGAACCAAAGACAAATTCCTTGTGTGTCCAATCCCACTTGGCCAATAAAGAATTCTACAATTCTGCTATGGAATTGTAGACACCAGCATGGCTTTCAGCACCTCGGACAGTACCCCCAGTTCCCTCCCCAATCTCCATCTAATGGACGGCTCTGCCAGGTTCCACTTGGCCTCAGGGAGCTGGCTGACGGTGCTCCCTCCCTCCGATGGCAACTAGACAGCCACAGCGTGGTATAAAAGAGGCTCAGAAGGAACTTAAATAGGGAGTTCCTGGAAGGGTAGAATTGGAGAATTCGGAAAAGTAAGGAAGGTCCAATAATGGATATTCAGGAGCCAATGCATTTAGGTCTCTCTTGGGCAGAGACTGAGTGAAAACTGCAGCCAAAAAGAGATGCGTGGCTTCAATTCTAACTCAGTCTCTGGGCAAATTGGACGTGATAATACCCATTCCTGGACCTTCCCACAAACCATGCAACTAGACGCTGAAATCCTTTTAACCTTTATTTTTAGACCCAGAGTTTACACAGTAAATAAGTGGGCATCGGCCGCCGCAAGCTCAGCCTCCTGGATAGACACGGGACGCCTACATCCGTTTCCGCAGCTTGCCCTTCTTGACATTTCCGCGACCGAAGGCCGTCTGGCGCATCTCTCGCACGCGTTGCCGGCTACGGGATTTCAAACGCTTCATCCCACCGCCTTGTAGGAAACGTTGCTTGGATGCCTTTTTCCTTTGCTTGAAGATCTGTTCCTTGGTCTTCAGCTCGGAGCGGACCCTGCCTCGCTGGGAGGAGGAGGAAGAGGCGGCGGCGGCTGGGTGGGGCCCTTTGGAAGGGAAAACAGGGAAAAAACAATGTTGGGATGGAGTTTGAATTAGGGACGGGCCTCCCGGAGTAGGATGATAAAACCACATTAAAGTTATTTGGCTCTTACCCTCTTGTGGGAAGTTACGAGGAGACTGAATCAGTGGTGGGATTCAAATTTGTTTAGTACTGGTTCTGTGGGCATGGCTTTGTGGGCGTGGCAGAGGAAGGATACTGCAAAATCTCCCCTCCCTCCCCACTCCAGGGGAAGGATACTGCAAAATCCCCATTCCCTCCCCACTCCAGGGGAAGGATACTGCAAAATCCCCATTCCCTCCCCACTCCAGGGGAAGGATGCTGCAAAATCTCCCTTCCCTCCCCACTCCAGAGGAAGGATACTGCAAAGTCTCCATTCTCTCCCCACTCCAGAGGAAGGATACTGCAAAATCTCCCTTCCCTCCCCACTCCAGAGGAAGGATACTGCAAAATCTCCATTCCCTCCCCACTCCAGAGGAAGGATGCTGCAAAATCTCCCTTCCCTCCCCACTCCAGGGGAAGGATACTGCAAAATCCCCATTCCCTCCCCACTCCAGGGGAAGGATACTGCAAAATCTCCATTCCCTCCCCACTCCAGAGGAAGGATACTGCAAAGTCTCCATTCTCTCCCCACTCCAGAGGAAGGATACTGCAAAATCTCCCTTCCCTCCCCACTCCAGAGGAAGGATACTGCAAAATCTCCATTCCCTCCCCACTCCAGAGGAAGGATGCTGCAAAATCTCCATTCCCTCCCCACTCCAGGGGAAGGATACTGCAAAATCCCCATTCCCTCCCCACTCCAGGGGAAGGATACTGCAAAATCTCCATTCCCTCCCCACTCCAGAGGAAGGATACTGCAAAGTCTCCATTCTCTCCCCACTCCAGAGGAAGGATACTGCAAAATCTCCCTTCCCTCCCCACTCCAGAGGAAGGATACTGCAAAATCTCCATTCCCTCCCCACTCCAGAGGAAGGATGCTGCAAAATCTCCCTTCCCTCCCCACTCCAGGGGAAGGATACTGCAAAGTCTCCATTCTCTCCCCACTCCAGGGGAAGGATGCTGCAAAATCTCCCTTCCCTCCCCACTCCAGAGGAAGGATACTGCAAAGTCTCCATTCTCTCCCCACTCCAGGGGAAGGATGCTGCAAAATCTCCCTTCCCTCCCCACTCCAGGGGAAGGATACTGCAAAATCTCCATTCCCTCCCCACTCCAGAGGAAGGATACTGCAAAGTCTCCATTCTCTCCCCACTCCAGAGAAAGGATACTGCAAAATCCCCATTCCCTCCCCACTCCAGAGGAAGGATACTGCAAAATCTCCCTTCCCTCCCCACTCCAGGGGAAGGATACTGCAAAATCTCCATTCCCTCCCCACTCCAGAGGAAGGATACTGCAAAGTCTCCATTCTCTCCCCACTCCAGAGAAAGGATACTGCAAAATCCCCATTCCCTCCCCACTCCAGAGGAAGGATACTGCAAAATCCCCATTCCCTCCCCACTCCAGGGGAATGATACTGCAAAATCCCCATTCCCTCCCCACTCCAGGGGAAGGATACTGCAAAATCCCCATTCCCTCCCCACTCCAGAGAAAGGATATTGCAAAGTCTCCATTCCTTCCCTACTCCAGGGGAAGGATACTGCAAAATCCCCATTCTCTCCCCACTCCAGGGGAAGGATACTGCAAAATCCCCATTCCCTCCCCACTCCAGGGGAAGGATACTGCAAAATCCCCATTCCCTCCCCACTCCAGGGGAAGGATACTGCAAAATCCCCATTCCCTCCCCACTCCAGGGGAAGGATACTGCAAAATCTCCATTCCCTCCCCACTCCAGGGGAAGGATACTGCAAAATCTCCATTCCCTCTCCACTCCAGAGGAAGGATACTGCAAAATCCCCATTCCCTCCCCACTCCAGGGGAAGGATACTGCAAAATCTCCATTCCCTCCCCACTCCAGAGGAAGGATACTGCAAAATCCCCATTCCCTCCCCACTCCAGAGGAAGGATACTGCAAAATCCCCATTCCCTCCCCACTCCAGGGGAAGGATACTGCAAAATCCCCATTCCCTCCCCACTCCAGGGGAAGGATACTGCAAAATCCCCATTCTCTCCCCACTCCAGGGGAAGGATACTGCAAAATCCCCATTCTCTCCCCACTCCAGGGGAAGGATACTGCAAAATCCCCATTCTCTCCCCACTCCAGGGGAAGGATACTACAAAATCCCCCTTCCCTCCCCACTTCAGGAAGAAGAAGAACTGGAGAACTGAAGAAGCTTCTTGGATGAGAAGCGAAACGTCTCCTTCACGCAAAATAAAGAAAGTCCCAAATTGTGTTTTTGAAAAAACAAACAAAAAAAAACCTACTGGGACGTTTGGATAATTATTGCCACTCCAGGGAATTAAAAAAAAGTGAGTGTTGGATAGCATCTTTTTCTCTCAGAGCTCACCTCTGCCTTTCTGCCTCTTCCTGTTCCTCTGATTGCCACCAACCTCCGTATCGGAATCCTGCTCGTCAATCTTATTTCTCTTCTTCCATTTGTCGTAGCTGGAGCTGGATAGGAAACTCAACGTATGCAAGCCTTCCAGAGCAGAGACAGTACTCAGCAACCCCATATTTTTCTCTCCTGTCTCCCTCACCTGGATTAAAACGCAGGTGGGGAAAAATGAACCACCCACTGGATGTTGTAAACTTCTGTCTAAAGAGGTGCATCCCAACCTTCCCCAATTTTAAGACGTCTGGACTTCAACTCCCAGAATTCCCACAGCCAATCCTTCAGTTCTTCTTATTTTGTCCCTAGGCTAAAAATTAGTAAGGGGAAGGTTCACCTCGCACATTTGTGCTAATCATTCCTGACTCGTGGGGGCGGGGCTCATCTCCGTTTCAAAACCGAAGAGCCAGCGCTGTCCGAAGACGTCTCCGAGGTCATGTGGGCGGCCATGACTCAACGCCCCCAAAGGCGCACGGAACGCTGTTCCCTTTCCACCAAAGGGGGTCCCTATTTTTCTACTTGCATTTTTTAACCTGCTTTCCAATGGCTAGGTTGGCAAAAGCTGGGACCAGTCGCGGGAGCTCCCTCCGTTATGTGGCGCTAGAGATTCGAACCGCCGAACTGCTGATCCCCCTTTCTGATCGACAAGCTCAGCATCTCCGCCGCTGAGCCGCCAGATTTTTGTTCTCAGCTCTAATCTATAGATTTTCCCTCTTTTTAAAAAAAAAAAAAAAATATATATATATATATATATATGTGCCAATCCTTCTTTTCTCTCTCTCATTACATAACCAAGTCATGGGGGAATCTTAGCTAGACCAAAAGAGAAAAGACTTTTTCCTAGGACGAAATCGAAGGATACAGGTTCGTTTTGTAGGAGCTGCTGATGTAGGCGCCACTTTCCGTACGAATCTTCTTCTTATCTTCCTGGCCCGTTTGCCCGACAAATCGTTTCCTTTTCCGATCCCTGCAGAACAACAGCAGCGGGGGAAAAAAAACAGCATCCAGGTAGTCCTTTTCATTTCATTTCATTTTCATTTTCTTGGATTAATATACCGCCCCACTCTCCCCAAAGGGACTCGGGGCGGTGCCCAGGAAAAGTTAAAACACAAATAAGACCATGCAATAAATAAACACATCCTAAAATCACTAAAATCCAATTAAATTTGATAATACCTGTGCTAAAATCAATTTAAAACCCCTTATACACATTTAATTTAATTTAAAATCAGTCACTCATATAGTCTCGGAGGTTAAGCCAGGCGGGCCAAGTGAAAGAAATGAGTCTTTAGATGTTTTCATTTACAATGCGGTTCATTTAAACGCCTGTACTGGGGGGGGGGGGGGGGGGGGGGGGCGGGGGGGGGGGAAATTACTTATGATTGTTCATCACACTTATGAATGTTCCAGCATCCTCACGGCTGCACAATCAAAATTCGGAGGGTTGCCATATGAGGGTTGCAATGTCTTGGGGTCATGGGATCCCCAGTTGCAGGAACCGGGTATGTCTCGTTTAATGAAAAGGAGGACTAGGGGAGACATGATAGCAGGGTTCTGATAACTCAGGGGTTGCCCCAAAGAAGAGGGAGTCAAGCTATTCTCCAAAGCACCCGAGGGCAGGACAAGAGGCAATGGGTGGAAACTAATCAAGGAGAGAAGCAACCTAGAACTGAGGAGAAATTTCCTGCCAGTGAGAACAATGAATCAGTGGAACAGAAGTTGCCTCCAGAAGTTGTGAATGCCCCAACACTGCAAGTCTTCAAGAAGAGGTTGGATAGCCATTTATCTGAAGTGGTGTAGGGTTTCCTGCCTAGGCAGCGGGTTGGACTAGAAGACCTCCAAAGTCCCTTTCCAACTCTGTCAATCTGGTATTATTCTGTTATTCAGAAGTTGTGGGAGCTTCATCCCTGGAAGCTTTCAAGAAGAGACTGGACTGCCCTCGGTCAGAAATGGTGTAGGATCTCCTGCATGGACGGGGTGGGTGGGGGGTTGGACTAGATGACCCCCAAGGCCCCTTCCAATTCTGTCAACCTGTAATCTGCCAGGCTTCTGGCAAGGGAAATCAAGGGGAGATGGGCGCGGGATATAAATATGAAAAATAAATAATAATAATAATAAATAAGGAGCCCAGAGGTTCATTTAAAGCTGCTGCGATTCTATTATTCTCTGCTTCATTCAGCAAAGCTAAAAAGACAACAACTAGAGAAGAACCAAGGCGAGGCAAAACCAGACTTATGAAGCCTCTGTTAATGTTGTCGGCTCAGCTTTTGCAGCGCCTCAAGCAGGAAAAGAATTAGCTGCAGTCGGCTTTCTTAAGTGCCCAGCCAACCGTTAAGTCTCGAACACAATGACAAGCAAGTCAAACCGATCCAGGCGCTTTAGATGGACAAGCCCTGGCAACCTCTTGGGGACAATACCGCCATTGTTCCCCTCGTTTCCTGCCCAGCTCTAGGCTGCGGGCCTCGGTTTCTCCTCGTGGCCTCCGAGGACCAATCGGTTTCCCCCGCCTTTGATCTCGTGAGATCAAACGAGGGCAAAAACCTGTCGCAGGCAGAAACACAGACGGTTTTTAAAAACAGAAATCCCTTCCTTCCTGACAAAACCATGTGATCGGGCGACGCAGGAGAAATTCGGTTCGAAATCCGTTGGCTCAGTGGCGGTCGGTGATCGAAACACATGAGGGAATATCGCTCCCGCCATCTTAAGCCCGGAAGCGGTTCCATAGGTGGAAGGCGTAGACATTTAAGTGAGGTACCGACGTTTAGTACTGTAAGGAGCCCCAAGCCGCTCCTGAGGGAAGGAGCGGCGCGTCTGCCAGTTTGAACTGAGGTAACGGAACGTGAGGCAACTGGCAGTTGGAACAGAGCTCTTTTCAGGTGGGCAGGGGGAGTAGAACTCCTTCGCATCAGAGCGTGTTAATTTCTGTATAAGAAATGCTCATGATCTGATGGCCATTTCGAAAAATCCTTTCTTAGTGAGCACTTAGAAGCCGAGAGGAACTTACGGGTCAAATTTCAAGTTTGTAGGCTTTACGGTTCTGGAGATTTCGTGATGAATGAGTGGAACTTGCCTTTTATATATGCAACATATGAAAAGTCAATTAGATAGCAGATAGATGCAGATGCTTATCAATGTTGGATCTGTTTTGCAAGGGGGGGGGATAAGGTATTACAGGTACTCCTTGACTTACGACCATAATTGAGCCTAAAATTTCTGTTGTTAAATGAGTTTTGCCTCATTTTACAACTTTTTTTTGGCCCGGTCGTTAAGTGAATCTCTGCAGTTGATAAGTTAGTAACTTACCCGCAGTTGGGTGACTCACCATTTTAAAAGCTTTTTGTTCTTGTTTAAATTCCGGTCATCGTCGCCCATTAAGTCCAGGACGGCCGTGGAGGCCTGCTGTTCAAAGGCGGTGCCTTCCCCTCCGACGCAGAGCCTGAAAAAATTGAGGGAGGGGGAATGTGTTCCATCAGTTGCCCTCTGGGTGGTTTGGAGATCCTGCACAGATCCTTCAGCTCCCAGAATCCCCCAGCTGGAATGCTTTAAGACCTGTGGACTTTAACTCCCACAATTCCCACAACCGGCATGTTTTAAACTCTGTAGATTTCAGCCCCAGAATGAAAGCATGCTCGGTGTGGACTTCAACTCCCAGAATCCCCCAGCCAGCATGCTTTAAGACCTGTGGACTTCAGCTCCCACAATTCCCCAGCTTGCATGCTTTAAACCCTGTAGGTTTCAACCCCAAAATTAAAGCTGGCAATCCCTGCAGCCTGAAACAGCTGATCGAGAGGCTTGACAATCAGCTGCTTGGGCTAATCGGGCTGTGCTGAATCTGGAACGGGCTGTTTGCTGCAAGGAGGCAAATTGCTGGGAGGCAGAGACAGGCTTCCCCCCCCCCTCCCCAAAAGCTAGTTGCGTCTTATACTTCGGAGCGTCTTATACTCCGAAAAATACGGTAAGCCGTTTAGTTTAGTTTAGTTTAGTGTTATTTGATTTGTATACCGCCCTTCTCCCTTTCGGGACTCAGGGCGGTGTACAGCCACAGTAAAATCGGTGATACAAAATCTAAAAGAATGTATTAAAAATATTAAATGAATTTGGCCTACATATTTAAAATCCCATGCTAAAATTGCTTTAAAATCCCTTTAAAACTACGACAGGCCGGCAGCACAGAAGAAATGCGTCTTCAGGGCCCGACGGAAGAGATGTAGGTCCGAGATCATCCGTAGTCCAGGGGGCAGGTCATTCCAGAGGGCGGGAGCTGCCACAGAGAAGGCTCTCTCCCTGGGGGTCGCCAGCCGGCATTGCCTGGCCGACGGCACCCCGAGGAGGCCCTCTCTGTGGGAGCACACTGGTCGGTGGGGGGTATTTGGTAGCAGGAGGCGGTCTTGCAGGTAACCAGGTCCCTTGCCATGGAGCGCTTTGAAGATGGTCACTAGTACCTTGAAGCCCCTTTTAAACATTTTTTTTTAAAACTGAGAAACAAGAAAGTCAGCAGCCCAAGGACTATCACTGTTCTTCATTATTCATCCCTGAAACCAAGGCTCCCTCTGCCTAGGTAAGGGGTTTGATGTGCCCACCACCCCTGGATCCTGCACCTACCCCCGCTCGGAAGCAAAGTCCTTGGGTCGGTAAGGGACATAAAACTCCTCCTCTTCCTTCATAGAAGGTGTCTTCCTCTTCTTCTTCTTCACTGGTCTACTTTCTGATGGCAGATGCTTTCGTTTCTTTCCCACCACGCTGGAGAAAACATCCTGGTGTGTGCAAGTTCAGGAGAACAAGTTAAGAGAAGAAGGTCTTGGAGAAGAGAAGGACCAGAGGTGACATGATAGCAGTCTTCCGCTATCTAAGGGGCTGCCCCAAAGTAGAGAGGGGTCAACCATTGCTCCAAAGCGCCTGAAGGCAAGAGAAGAAGCAACGGATGGAAACGCATCCAACCTAGAACTAAGGAGGCATTTCCTTATAGTTGGAACAACTAATCAGTGGAGCAGATCTCAACCCTTCTCTCTTTTGATGTTCTGAAGAGAAGGATTAGGTGTGACATGATAGCTCTGTTCCAAGACCTGAGAGGCGAGGGGGTCCCCTTATTTTCAAAAGCCTCTGAGGGCAGTACAAGAAACAATGGATGGAGACTAACCAAGAAGAGAAGCAACCTGGAATTAAGGAGAAACTTCCTAACAGTGAGGACAATTAACCGATGGAACGGCTTGCCTCCAGAAGCTGTGCATGCTCCCTCCCTGGAGACCTTCAAGAAAAGATTGGACAGCCACTTGTCCGAAATGGTATAGGGTCTCCTGCTTGAGCAGGGGGGTTGGACTAGAAGACCTCCAAGGTCCCTTCCAACCCTGTTGTTCTATCATTCTGTTAAACCCTTAGCTGGCTAAGTGTTAGCAACTCTGGGTTCAGAACCAGTGTTAGAACTCTGGTCTCTCTTCAGTCTTCAGCTTCAACGGCAAACAGGAAGCACAGGAATCAAAAGGAATTGAAAAGGGAATGGACTGTGTTTCTGAGCTTCCTTTTACGGTGGAGCTGAGAAGCACAGCCAATCAGAATTCAACATAGTTCTTAAAGCTACATACACTCTTTAAGAATATATTGTCAACCCAACATAAGGATAAATATCCTAACACTCAGTCCCTCTGAGGAGCATCTCCACGACTACAAGGGGCATCAGGGGCTTAAGATGCGCGAGAGGTTCTCTTCCCTTGTTCTGACCTGGATGCGGTCTTCAGCGTCTTCCATCGGTTCTTCTCGGACAGCCACTGCTTGAGCTTTCACAGCTGCCAAGGAGAGCCGTTCCTCCTGCTTCCGTTGGTGCCGGTCGATGGACTGCCGGTCGCGGATGCGTTTGGCCCGCATGACGTCGCTGGCCAGCGTTTTGTTGGTGGCGTTGATTTCAAAGATGGTCTAAGGAGAAAGAGCAGCGATGGGAAACGTTTCTCTGAAAACCAGGCTAGGAAAGAGAATCGGGATGCTCCTTTGACGTCATCGAGTTCCCTCAAAACCATCATTTCCTCCGAAATCCTTGTTAGCCACCCTCTCGATTTCCCGTAATGCTTTCGGTGTCAGGGTTCCGACAAGTCATGAGCCTCCAGCCAAGTTTCAAAAGAAATCCAGTTATTTATTAGGAGCAACATGTCAGCAGTACCCAAGGGAACTCAGCTCTGACCCCACGTGATTTATGGCCCAACTATGACCCTGTTTCCTCCACATTCTGCAACGGAACACTTTCGCGGGCTGCAGAAGGCTCTGGTAACCTGGGATACAGCCTTGAGAAAGGTATGCGTGGAATGTGCTTCTGGTCATGGCTGCCGAGCTGCTGTCAGTTCTCCGCCCCCGCCCCCCCCGCTCCTGCCCAGAAACTTCACAGGATGGCCTGATATGAATGAATGAATAAATAAATAAATATTCAAAACTATAAATTGCTCCAGGCTGCAAAAATTACGGGGGACGAATAGACCAACTCTACAAGGTGTCAAGATCTTCAAAAGGATTGTTAAGGATATCTCTGTTAGGAATGTAGCAAAACATATGTTGCTAGGTTTCCACAGTAACAGTCACAGACACTGATGGTAAAAACAAGTAGACTTTTACTTGCGGTGGAAAAATAAAGTAAGATACACTTCTTCACAAACAAGTGATAAGTAGTCCTGAACCAAATACAGTCTATTACTCAAACAGTTGGCTTACAGCAGCTCAACTCACGATTCTCTTTGCTTTTGCTGATCTAACCGACATACGGAGTCTTCATCCAAGAGATCAGCAAACTAACAGTGATTCTGGCTCCCTCTTATGGCTGATTGAGGAAGCCGCAGCCAATTGCATGTCACTGTAGCATTTAAAGTTATAGATACCAATTCCAATCGTGGCTTATATATATTGCCAACCCAACACTAGGATTACATTCCTAACAAGGATCATGAAAGCAGAACTGGAATCTGGAGGGCCAAATCCCGGCTATACTTACCGCTTTAGAACGATACGTTTTGATGCTGTCCACAAATTTCAGCTGTGCCATCTCATCCTCCTCGAAACGCAAACCTTAAACCGAGTGAAAATGAAAGACGGGTCAATCGTGGTGCCATAGGAAGGCTGAGACAGCATTCCCACATCACGTTTGCTCCTGATTGGAGGATTTCACTGCTCACACATGGACAGACCATGAAGTTCTCTAACCAAAGGGACTAGATTTACACAAGCCCCAGAGTCCACCTCGAAGTGAGCCAAAGGATAAAAGCAGGTTTCATCCAGTCCTTGAAACAGCATTCCTCAAATTTGGCCATTTTAAGGTGGGTGGACTTCCATTCGCAGAATTCCCCAGCCAGCATGCTTTATGTTGGGTGGACTTCGACTCCCAGATTTCCCTAGCTAGCCTGCTTTAAGATGTGCAGACTTCAATTCCCAGAATTCCCCAGCCAGTATGTTTTAAGATAGGTGGACTTCAATTCCCCGAATTCTCCAGCCGGACTGCTTTAAGTTGGGCGGACTTCAATTCCCAGAATTCCCCAGCCAGTATGTTTTAAGACAGGTGTACTTCAGTTCCCAGAATTCCCCAGCCAGACTGCTTTAAGTTGGGCGGACTTCAATTCCCAGAATTCCCCAGCCGGACTGCTTTAACATGGGTGCACTTCAGTTCCCAGAATTCCCCAGCCAGCATTCTTTAAGTTGGGCGAACTTCAGTTCCCAGAATTCCCCAGCCAGAATTCTGGGAGTTGAAGTCCGTCCATCTTAATGTGGTCAAAGGTGAGAACAACAACCTCCAGAAATACTCACTGAAGAGAGGATGGATCCCTACAAGGCTGAACTCCATTTCTTTCACCCTCTTGATGGATTCGGGGGACGGACTTGGCCGGGATTTTTGGTACTGCTTCAGGGCGTTGTCAGAGATACGGCGAAGGTTCTGCAGGTCAAGAGAACGCTCGTGGTCAGTCTGTAGCAAGCTCTCCTCGTCATCTAGGGTGATTTGGGGAACGCGGCCAAAAACGCCATCTGAATCTGAGGGAGAGAAGTTCCATTATTTCCAGAAATTCAGTAGGTCAGAGAATCGAACTGCTGGCAAATGGGCAGAATTAGCCTGCAATACTGCATTCTAACCACTGCTGAGTTCCATTGTTTTCAGAAATTCAATAATCAAAGAGAATCGAACTGCTGGCAGTGGCTGTAATTAGCATGCAATGCTGCATTCTAATCACTGTGGAGTTCCATTATTTTCAGAAATTCAGTAAATCAATCGAACTGTTGACAGTAGGCAGAATTAGCCTGCAATGTTGCATTCTAACCACTGCAGAGTTCGCATTATTTTCAGAAATTCAGTAAATCAATCAAACTGCTGACAGTGGGCAGAATTATCCTGCAATACTGCATTCTAACCACTGCAGAGTTCACATTATTTTCAGAAATTCAGTAAATCAATCGAACTGCTGACAGTGGGTAGAATTATTCTGCAATACTGCATTCTAACCACTGCAGAGTTCCATTGTTTTCAGAAATTCAGTAAATCAATCGAACGGCTGACAATGGGCAGAATTAGCCTGCAATACTGCATTCCAACCACTGCAGAGTTTGCATTATTTTCAGAAATTCAGTAAATCAATCGAATTGCTGACAGTGGGCAGAATTAGCCTGCAATACTGCATTCCAACCACTGCACCGCCACAGCCCATGGTCATGTCGCTTTTTTCAGCACTGTTGCGTTTTTGAACGTTCACTAAACAAACAATTGTTAAGTTGAGGACTAGCTGTACTTACCTATGGGCTTCTGATGAGGACTAGCGAAGACCAGAGGCCGGCCCAGGAAGAGATGCAGGTCAAACACGTAAGGGACCTCATCTGGAGCAACCAAGGAGTAGGCGGTTCCAGTCCTCCCCGCGCGGGCCACTCTGCCTATAGGGAGAAGAGGAAACGTCGAAATGGGTCGAGCGTTGAATGGGGCTTTGGTGTCCTTGATCTTCTCTTTGAGGGTGATTGTTTGCTCGCAGACATTTCATTACCGGACTAGGTAACGTCATCAGAACTAAGGAGTGTGGGGTTTGCGCCCTAAAGCGGCTTGTCCTTGGTGGAGGTGGTCCTCGGTGAATGGCAAATTGCATTTTACACACCCGTTGAAAGAGGTGATTGAAAAAATAAGACGGAAACAAAAAGAATAACACACATCTTCTCCATCGACCGACACCTCGATAAGCAGGGATTAACCCCAGACAAACAATCAAGCAGAAAAAAAGAAATTACAGAGGAGAAAATCACACCCACGGCAACCCTGGCAGGGCAAACAGGGAGCATTTTCCATAAACACCAGCACTGAGGATGTTCCCTAGTTGGGTGATGAAATGTCTGCAAGGGAACAACCAAGCTCACAGATCACCCACAGTCGTCGCCCTCTTCCTCTCCACAAACCCCAATCCCTTGTAGCCCTGATGATGTTAGTTAGTTCGGTATTGGAACGTCTGCAAGAAAACCGCCAAGCTCAGAGAACAGCAAGGACTCCCCCACTCCAGTCCTTTTCTGCCAGTGTGTTCATGACTGGAAGAGACATGGTAACAAGGTCGGCCAATGAACAGGCACAGCAACTAAGTTTGGAAACTGAAACTAATCTGGCTGCTGAACTGAAACGGAAACTATTCTCTTCTCTGCCTGTGTTTTGTACCTACTTACAATCTCTCCTCTCTACCATGTTGGAGGACCCACTCTTGGTATTGTATATATTATTTCATGCGTTATTATGTATATAAAGAGAAGTTAATAATAATAATCTTTATTGTCATTGTACAAAAATTACAATGACATTGGTTAATTACAATGAAATGAGTCCTGCTGAACTGGTTACCTGTGCGTGCTTTCTGGATTTGATTGCTGCAACACACTGAGATTTTCCTCCTCCTCCTTCCCCTCTCCCCAAACCCCAACCCCTTCTAGCCCTGATGATGTTCATTATTTTGGTAATGAAACGTCTGCAAGAAAACCACTAAGCTCAGAGAGCACCAAGGAGCCAGAAGAGGAAATCTTTCCCCCTTACAGCAGGGCTCTGGAGCCGCATGTGGCTCTTTCATCCCCCTATTGCAGCTCCCTGTCGCCAGTCCGTAAAAGAAAACAGGACATTGTGCTAGGAGGAGACTCTATGGTGGGGGAACCGGACTTCCGGTCGGCTCCAAAATTGAACCGGGGAGGGGGGGTGCTTCCAGTTAGGACCTCTGTGGCTCTTTGAAGGTTGCCGACCCCTGCCTTACAGCAATAAAGCAGAGCTGTAAAAAAAAAATAACCCTGGGAGGCTGCAGCCTTTTAAGAAACTCACCGACGCGGTGCAGGAAAAGCTTCGCCTTGGCGGGGAAGCTGTAGTTGATCACGTTGTCCAGGAGGGGGATATCAATCCCGCGAGCGGCGAGATCGGTGACAATCAAAACCGAGCACTTGCCGTGGGCAAACTTGCCGATGTTGATCTTGCGAGCCGTCTGGTCCAGAGAGCTGTAGATGTTGGTGCAGTTCACCCCTTGCATGGTCAGCAGCTGGGAAAAGACGACGGCACGCGCCCGTTGACGCCAGGGGGAAAAAAGCCGGCAAGCGGTGGGAATGGGGCGAGGACGACAAACCTTCACCTTTCCCCAAGCAATGGGGCGGGGAGGGGGGAGAGGAGACCTGCACGTACCTCTTTCAGGTATTCTGTGTGATGTTTGGTGGCCACGAACACAATCGTCTGGTCCTGGGGCTTCACCACCGTCCTCAGCAGATGCAAGAGAAGGGCAGGCTTGTCGTCCGCCCGCACGTGAAAAAACGAAAGCTAGGAAGCAAGGAAGTTAGGACCGCAGGGTCATAAAGACGGAAGGGACGCCTTGGAGGTCTTCTAGTCCAACCCTGTGCTCAAGGCAAGGAGACCTTATGCCATTGTTGTGGCCCGCCAGTGGCCAGCGGAGCTACTGGCAGATTCAAGACAGTGAGGAGGGTTGGGGAGGAAGATGGGCCAGTCCTGGAGTCTGGGGAAGGCTCGGAGGAGGGCTCTGCGTCGGAGGCAGAGAGGGGGCCAGGGCCGTCTGACACTGATCAGCTGCCTTCTGAGTCAGACATCAGTGAGGCAGAGGAACAGCCGGAGCCTGTTCCCGGTGTTGCGCATGCACAGAGCTGCTGCAAGAACAGCTGAAGAACAGGGGTCAACTCGGGAGTAAGGCCACAGGTGGACGTTGAATGGCCCCTCCCAGAGGGAATAAAAGAGGAGCGAAAGGGGAGTGGAGTTTGCAGGAGACCATTAGTTCAATTCATTCGGGTGAAGATCTGTTCCTGACTTCTTTGCCAAGGAATTGCTGCTACAGCATGGCGTTTGGAAGATATCGGCCCGGCAGCTCTCCAAGCCTGCGCAAGATCTGTCGTCGTGAAATCTCTTGGCTGGGACTTTGCGGGAGAGGAATTCCCTCTGAACTAAATACAAGGGGGGTTTATCGGGACGAGGAGTCGGCTTCGTGCTTTTGGGAAACCTCGGTCAGAATGCCTATCCCAAGTAGGCCAATATTAAGGCGCGGTTGACCGTTCCTACCTTGAGTTGCTCGCTCAGCTTGGATTCCACATCCAGCCGGATTAATACCGGCTCCATGAGCCCTGAGAAGAGAGGAGCAGGCTGTCAGTCACAGGTGTGAGCAGATACTACAACAGAGCGGTGTAAAGAAAAGGGTGGGTGAGCAAGAAGAACGGATGGCAGGTGGACCAAAGCGGTCCTTGAATGGATCCCCTCCTTGCGTGATCAAAAGCGTCCACGAAAGAAATTAATTAACAATTACCTATACAATTCTAGATTGTTATATATTGCATTATTATGGAATTTATACTGATATGATGGGATTAAATAAGGGATATTAATAGTTAGCCAGGATTTAAAGATGTTATCAAAGAAGAAATAGATTGATGTTAAAATACTTTGATAAGAACTGTGGATATTGATATTAAGCTACATGATAAATCGTTAGACTTAAAATTTATAAAATGACATTACCTATGAATAATAATTATTTCAGAGAGGCACAGAATTTATGAACACCCGATTAGAATGTCCTTTACAGGACTCATCCCCGTCCAGGTTCAAGAACCCTGTAACCACTCAAGGCACAGAAGGAGGAAGACAACGAGGTGACCTCAGCCAGTATCAAGCCAAGAAAGAGACTCGCGTCAGAAAGAACGCAACACATCCCTCTATGTTAACGTCCCGCTCTACATCCACCCTGTGGGAAACAAACTCAGCCTGGCCCATCTTCTCACCGGCTTGAGCGAACTCCACGAGAAGTTTGGGCAAGGTGGCGGAGAAGAGCAATGTCTGGCGACCATCGGGCAGCCTGGAGACAATCTCGTTCAGCTGTTCTGCAAAGCCCATCTCAAACAACCTGGACAGGTGAGAAGAACGGGACGTTAGAACAGATTCTGGGCTACTCAAAATACTCAGATGGAACGGCCAAGAAGCAGATGGAGAAAGAGATAAAGATCTGAAGGGCAGAATACGGGCGGCAAGTCAAATGTAAGGTTCCCTAAACCCTTTTTTTTAAACCCTCTTATTTCGTTCTCTTTTGCTTATCCATCTAGTGCAGGAATCAGCAAACTGCAGCTCCGGAGCCGCATGTGGCTCTTTCAACCTTCTGCTGCAGCTCCCTGTCACAGGTCAGCTCCACAATTGATTTGGTAAGGACAGGTAGAAGAAAAAGGAGGCCATGCTAGGAGGAGACTCTATGGTGGGGGGAACCAGACTTCCGGTGAGCTCCTTGTGGCTCCTTGAAAGGGGGGGGCGCCTTCCGGTTAGGCCCCTTATGGCTCTTGGATTGCCTAAGGTTGTAGACCCCTGATCGGCTGTTTACCTCTAATAAAATAGATAAAATATTTTATCTTATTTTATAAGATAAAATAGAGAGAGAAGATAGAAGATAGATATAGATGATAGATAGATAGATGATAGATAAGATAGATAGATAGATAGATAGATAGATAGATAGATAGATAGATAGATAGATAGATAGATAGATAGATAGATAGATATAGAGAGAAGAGAGATAAAATAGAGAAAGAGAGAAGATAGATAGATAGATAGATAGATATTATAGAGAAGAGAGAGAGATAAAATAGAGAAAGAGGGAAGATAGAAGAGAGATAGATAGATAGATATAGAGAAGAGAGAGAGAGATAAAAGAGAAAGATAGAAGATATAGATGATAGATAGATAAATAGATAGATAGATAGATAAGAGAGATAAAATAGAGAAAGAGGGAAGATAGAAGAGAGATAGATAGATATAGATATAGAGAAGAGAGAGAGATAAAAGAGAAAGATAGAAGATAGATAGATAGGTAGATAGATATTATAGAGAAGAGAGAGATAAAATAGAGAAAGAGGGAAGATAGAAGATAGAGATAGATAGATATAGAGAAGAGAGAGAGAGATAAAAGAGAAAGATAGAAGATATAGATGATAGATAGATAGATAGATAGATAGATAGATAGATAGATAGATAGATAGATAAATATAATATATAGATGATAGATAGAAAAAGAGAGACAGAGAAGAGGAGGATGGAGAAACCCAAGGGTCCCCTAACGGAGGGGGTTGGGAAGACCAACTAAGGGACCAGGGCTCACCTGTCCGCTTCGTCGAAAACCACGTACTCCACGCTGTGCAACTTCAGCTTCATCTCGACAGCTACGTGCATCAACCGGCCGGGGGTGGCGATGATGCTGGCAGAGGAAGCACAAGGCACCGATTCAAGGGCCAATTCTCTCTGGCGGGTGGTTGTGGCGAAAGTGGGTGTGCATGGAGACAAACCCCCTTCCCCCCAATCCAATTCATTGACTCATTTAAGGATTCCACTTAACCAGTGGGACGGCTTCCCTCCAGAAGTTGTGGATGCTGGAGAGGATTTTTTAAAGAAGATTGGGCAGCCCTGAGTCTGGAAGGGTGGACAGTTTCCTGCCTGAGCAGGGGGTTGGACTAGAAGACCTCCGGGGTCCTTTCTAGCCCTGGGATTGTCCTGTGCTGAGTCTGGGGGCTGTCTCCCTAGGAAAGCGTCATCTCCATTGGTAGAGAGGTCGGGTTTTCAGCCATCATTCAGACCTTCATCAGATACCTGGCTGAAAATCCACACTTACATGTCAGGGTTTTCGTGCAAAGCGGCAAATTGGTCTTCCATCCTAGAAGGGAGAAAGAAGAAAAAGTAAGAACAATTGAGAGGCTATTTAAGGAGAGAAGAGCAATCAATCATCTATATCTATCTTCTATCTCTCTTTCTATCTCTCTCTCTATTCTCTCTCTCTCTCTATCACCTATATCTACTGTATCTTCTATCTAGCTCTATTCCATTTTTTCTCTCTATATATCATCTCTATCTATCTTCTCTTTCTGTCTCTCTCTCCTATCTCTTTTTATCTTTCTATATCTATCTTCTCTATTCTATTTCTCTCTATATACATATCTATATCTATCTATCTATCTATCTATCTATCTCTATCATATTTATCTTTCTATCTCTCTTCTCTATATGTATATACAGTATATATCATCTATATCTTCCATCTCTCTCCCTCTCTATTTTATCTCTCTCTCTCTATTCTATTTCTCCCATCTCTCTATCTCTATCATCTATATATCTCTCTCTATTTTATCTCTCTCTATTCTATCTCTATCTCTTTAGATCATCATTTATATCTATCTTCTATCTTTCTATCTCTCTATTCCATCTCTATCTATATCTCTTTCACCTATATCTATCTTCTATCTCTCTCTCTCTCTCTTTCTCTCTATTCCATCTCTCTCATTTATATCTATCATCTGCCTATCTATCTACCTATCTCCATATCCATATCCATATCCATATCTCTATCTATCTATCTATCTATCTATCTATCTATCTATCTATCTATCTATCTATCTATCTATCTATCTATCTATCTATCTATCTATCTATCTATCTATCTATCTATCCATCCATCCATCCATCCACCCACCCACCCACCTACCTATATCTACCTACCTACCTACCTACCTATCTATCTACACAGTGATGGCATTCAGCCGGTTTAGAGTGGTTCTAGCAATCCAGTAGTGGCAACCTGTGGCTGGGTCTGAGCCCGCCCAGGCTCTACGCCGTCCTATTTAGCTACGTTTTCTACGCTGCCCACCTGTGTGCAAGCCACACGCACAAGCAAAGCCGTGAAATTAAGAACAACGAAGAACAAATCGCTACGAAGCGGTGTAAACGGTGCTGCTGGTATTCAGCATAAACACACATTTGTGCGCGTAAGCATGCGACTGACCTGTCCCCTCCAAGAATCAGCGCAGTTTTTAAACCGGTAAACCGACCCAGCTGCAGGGAAAGAGGGAAGAGAAGGCCAGTCAAGGAGAGTTCCAATCAAGGAGAATTTTCCTGTAGTTGAGGGTTGAAATGAGAGGTCCTCGGAGCTCTCTTGCAGATGTTTAATTACCCAACTAGCTAACGTCATCAGTGCTAGAAGGGAGTGGGGTTTGCAGAGAGGAGAAGGGGAGGAGGAGAAGGGGGACTGTGGGGTCCTTGGTGCTCTCTGAGCTTGGTGGTTTTCTGGCAGACGTTTCATGAACCAACTAGGTTACAACATCAGTGCTAGAAGGGGGAGTGGGGTTTGCAGAGAGGAGGAGGAGGAGGAGGAGGAGGAGGAGGAGGAAAAAAAGGCACCAGACTGTATGAAGTCCTTGGTGCTCTCTCAGCTTGGTGCTTTTCTCGCAGACGTTTCATGACCCAACTAGGTAGCATCATCAGTGCTAAACCTAATCAGGTTGACGCCCAGTTCCACTTCTCCCTCTGGGTTGTTGTGTTTTTTTTTTTAAAGTACCTCTTTGGTGAACTTGAGAGTCTGCAAAGCAAGTTCTCGGGTCGGGGAGAGGACGAGGGCTCGCGCTCCTGTCTTGGCACAGCGGGCTTTCAGTTTCTCCAGCATGGGGATCAGAAAACAAGCCGTCTTCCCACTTCCGGTCCTCGCCATGGCTACCACATCCTTCCCGTCCAAGATCAAAGGGATGGTCTGCAGAAGAAGCCGAAATTCAAGGGAGGGAAAACCTCAACAGCCACGGCCCTTCTCAAGTCACAGCATTTCCATTTTACAGCCCAGTTGAACCAAGAGAAAAATGACAGAATGTGGGAAGGGACCTTGGAGGTCCTCTAGTCCAACCCCTTGCTCAAGGAGGAGGCCCTGTGCCAGGGATGCCGAAGTGCCGAAAAACTTACTTCCGGTTTCCAGCAAGTCTTACAATACAATACAATACAATACAATACAATACAATACAATACAATACAATACAATACAATACAATACAATACAATACAATACAATACAATACAATACAATAGTAGAATTGGAGGGGACCTTGGAGGTCTTCTAGTCCAACTCCCTGCCTAGGCAGGAAACCCTACGACGTTCCAGACAAATGGCTATCCAACATCATCTTTAAAACTTCCAGTGTTGGAGCATTCACAACTTCTGGAGGCAACTTCTGTTCCACTGATTCATTGTTCTCACTGTCAGGAAATTTCTCCTCAGTTCTAAGTTGCTTCTCTCCTTGATTAGTTTCCACCCATTGCTTCTTATCCTACCCTCAGGTGCTTTGGAGAATAGCTTGACTCCCTCTTCTTTGGGGCAGCCCCTGAGATATTGGAAGGCTGCTATCCTGTCTCCCCTGGTCCTTCTTTTCTGACGGTTAACGGCTGCGCATATCCACACGCCCATCAGCTGATGTTCACGCCAGAAAACGGAAGACCAGCTCTTCTGGTTTCTGGGACTGCCATACGCACAAAGGCCAGCTGATCAGTGCATGCACATGCGTGCCAGAAACATGGATGAGGGATGTCCGACATCGGACATGCCAGGAGAAATAGCTCTGCGTGCCACTTCAGGCATCACGGCCCTAAGCCATTCTGGAGAAACGGCTGCCCAGCGTCTTCTTAAAATCTTCCCGCGATGAAGCGTTAAGTTAAGAACGAGAGTGATTCCCTTAACCATTTTTCCTCACCAGTGATAAGATTATTTGGGGTGCCTTTCATTGATCTAGCCAAACAGAATTCAAGGAGGAAGAAACACGTTATTCTAAAGAATTGGGGTGGGGTAGGGGGTCCTAACTATGTCCTCACCTTCCTCTGGATGGGCGTGGGTATTTTGTACCCCTTTTTCATAATCCCTTTGAACACCGGATAGCCGAGACCTAGGAAGCGACAAAAAGGCAAGGTTAGAAAAATTGACCCTCTGCCTGTCTACCTATCATGTCTGTCTTTATCTCTCTCTCTCTCTCTCTCTTTTCTACCATCTACCTATCTATCATCTATTTCTATCTACCTGCCTGCCTGCCTATCATCTATATCTACCTACCTACCTACCTACCTACCTACCTACATCTGTATCTGTAGTATCTACCTACCTACCTACCTACCTCTCATCTATATCTATCTGTCTGTCTGTCTGTATCTACCTACCTACATTCTCTACCTACCTACCTACCTACCTACCTACCTACCTACCTACCTACCTACCTACCTACCTACCTACCATCATCTATCTATCTATCTATCTATCTATCTATCTATCTATCTATCTATCTATCTATCTATCTATCATCTATCTATGTATGTATCTATGAATCTATCGTCTATCTATCTATCTATCTATCTATCTATCTATCTATCTATCTATCTATCTATCTATCTATCATCTATGTATGTATGTATGTATGTATCGTCTGTCTATCTATCTATCTATCTATCTATCTATCTATCTATCTATCTATCTATCTATCTATCGTCTATCTATGTATCTATCTTTCCATCTATCGTCTGTCTATCTATCTATCTATCTATCTATCTATCTATCTATCTATCTATCTATCTATCTATCTATCTATCTATCTATCTATCTATCTATCGTCTAGCTATCTGATTTGCTGACTCTTTATTTAAAGTAAGTGTGTTTATCAGTGACTGCCTGACCTCTGCAGTTGCCACAAGCTAAATAATAAATAAAAAGCTCCCCGTAAAAGTTAAAACTCCCACTTCAGAATTCCTTAACTTACCCATGGATTGAAAACCTCCCGATTTCTTCTTTTTCTTGTTCTGGGCACGAACCATTGCCTGGGTATCGGGCTCAATGTCGGAAGCCCCATCAGACTTGGATAAAGCCGTTTCTGGCATCTCATAGTCCTTCAAGCACCAAGAAGGAAAAATGGAAATGCTCAGATCTGTCATTCCCATGCCATGGCTGGGGATGATGGGAACTAGGGACTGCGATTTCCATGCAATGGATGTGGATGACGGAAATCTGGGCTGCAATTCCTATGCCATGGCTGGGGATGATGGGAATCTGGGCTGCAATTCCCATGCAATGGCTGGGGATGATGGAATCTGGGCTGCAGTTCCCATGCCATGGCTGGGGATGATGGTAATCTGGGCTGCAATTCCCATTCAATGGCTGGGGATGATGGAATCTGGGCTGCAGTTCCCATGCCATGGCTGGGAATGATGGTAATCTGGGCTGCAGTTCCCATGCAATGGCTGGGGATGATGGGAATCTGGGCTGCAATTCCCATGCAATGGATGTGGATGATGGGAATCTGGGCTGCAATTCCCATGCAATGGCTGGGGATGATGGGAATCTGGGCTGCAGTTCCCATGCCATGGCTGGGAATGATGGTAATCTGGGCTGCAGTTCCCATGCAATGGCTGGGGATGATGGGAACTCTAATCCAGCCCATCTTCCCATACCTGATCCTCGTCGGGCTCCCGGCTTTTGCACCAACGCTGCTTTTTCCTCCTCCGACCCGATCCGAAAGAAGGAGCCATCGCGGCTGGATCCTGGCAGGCAAAGCCACGTGCGCTAACCAGGAAGTATCACGGGGCGGGGTTTGGAGGAGACCGGCCTCTGATTGGTGCGTTGGTGGGCGGGTCGCGTTACGAAGTCCCGCCTGCGCGCTTGCGTGCGCTGGGGATGGCTGGCCTCGCGATCAATCTGGAGGCGGAAGGGAAAAGATGCTTCCGTAGAGAAACGAAAGAGAAAACCTGTAGAGTCGTCACTCCTTCCGATTTGGGAAGGCACTTTCGGGTTCGCTTAGCACTTTTGGCTGCATTTGAATCGCCTATCTTCGGCTGGCCTTCTTCGTTCAGGGTTCACTTTTGGAATAAATATGTGCAGTAGGTATTTGTGCATATATGTGTTATGGGTGGATGAGTGGAAGGGAAGGAAGGAAGGAAGGAAGGAAGGAAGGAAGGAAGGAAGGAAGGAAGGAAGGAAGCGAGGAAGGAGGGAAGGAAGAAAGGAAGGAAAGAAAGAAAGAAAGAAAGGGGAAGGGAGGAAAGAAAGAGAAAAAGAAAGAAAGAAAGAAATTGGGCATATACCCACATGCATCATCATCATCATCGTTTAGCCAGTGTCTGCCCACTGCAGGATGAAGGCCTCTTCCGCATATATATCGATGTATCAGTGCATATATATATAAATATCTGCATATGTGCGTCCATGCATACAATATTTCTGAAAGAATTTCATTATTAAGCAGTACGTATATTTGCATACTATACATATGGGTAATAATTAAGCATGTAATTAAGGGAATGCAGGCTTGTAAAAGGGGAGTATGTGTGTGTGCATATATTTCTCTGTGAATAAATAGATATTATATACGATAGAGAGATAATGATAGAAATTGAATAGATAGATAGAAAAATAATGATAGGTAGGTAGGAAGGTAGGTAGGTAGATACAGGCAGGCAGACCGACTGACTGACATACACAGATGGGTGATATAGATGGATGGATGGATGGATGGATATAATGTAGAGATGAGATGGATAGGTAGGTAGGTAGGTAGATAGATAAGATAGATAATGTACAGATGAGATAGATGGATGGATGGATGGATGGAGAAAGAGGGAGACAGAGAGGGGGATAATAAATTAGATATACAGAGACAGATGACAGATTCAAGAGAAATACAAAGAGCTAGAGATAAAGAGGTAGATGAGAGGATGGATGGATGGATGGAGATAGATAGATAGATAGATAGATAGATAGATAGATAGATAGATAGAATGTACAGATGAGATGGATGGGTGGATGGAGAGAAACAGAGGATGGGATAATAGATTAGATAGATAGACAGACAGATGACAGATTTGAGAGAAATACAAAGAGGTAGAGAGGTAGATGAGAGGATAGATGGCTGGCTGGCTGGCTGGCTGGCTGGCTGGCTGGCTGGCTGGCTGGCTGGCTGGCTGGCTCGCTGGCTGGCTCGCTGGATAGAATGTACAGATGAGATGGATGGATGGATGGAGGGAGGGAGGGAGGGAGGGAGGGAGGGAGGGAGGGAGGGAGAAAGACAGAGGGGGGTAATAGATTAGATAGACAGATGACAGATTTGAGAGAAATACAAAGAGGTAGAGAGGTAGATGAGAGGATAGATGGCTGGCTGGCTGGCTGGCTGGCTGGCTGGCTGGCTGGCTGGCTGGCTGGCTGGCTGGCTGGCTGGCTGGCTGGCTGGCTGGCTGGCTGGCTGGCTGGCTCGCTGGATAGAATGTACAGATGAGATGGATGGATGGAGGGAGGGAGGGAGGGAGGGAGGGAGAAAGACAGAGGGGGGTAATAGATTAGATAGACAGATGACAGATTTGAGAGAAATACAAAGAGGTAGAGAGGTAGATGAAAGGATGGATGGATGGATAGATAGAATGTACAGGTCAGATGGATGGATGGAGTCAGCAAATTAGATAGATAGATGATAGATAGATAGATAGATAGATAGATAGATAGATAGATAGATAGATAGATAGATAGATAGATAGATAGATAGATAGATAGATATGGATGGGCGGATGATGGAAGATAGACCAGCAGAGATGTACCTACATCAACATACAGATGCATATACAATTTCAGATCTATTTGTGAATATCAGATATGCATCTCTTTCTCTCTCTCCCTCCAAAGGGATCACCGGGCTGGATGGATCCCATCCTGGGGGGGGGGGGGGGAGTCGACTAGCTCCTCCTCGGAAGCCCCGTCCACCTCCAGCCTCCCTCCGTCACCGCTCGCCGCGCTGCAGAGCCGAGAAGGGCGCCCGACGCCTCCCTCTGCCCGTCTGCGTTCGCGCTGAAGCGGTCAGTCTCCGGGCTTGGGTGAGTGAGTGGGTGGGTCGCTTGGCTGCAAAGCCGGGGAGGGGGGGGGCGAGAAGGGGAAGCGCCTGGCCGCAGAGCCCCGTCCCCCTCCTTCCATGCGCGGCGGCGTCTCCATTGGGAACCGGCCCTTAGGCGCCGCTTCCCAGCTGGGTTGCAAGGCAAAGCATTGGCAGGCGGAATCCTTTCCGTGCAAGGTT
Organism: Rhabdophis nuchalis; assembly: GCA_039707465.1. NCBI lineage: Eukaryota > Metazoa > Chordata > Lepidosauria > Squamata > Natricidae > Rhabdophis > Rhabdophis nuchalis. The sequence continues at coordinate 4,539,019 of CM077660.1, forward strand.
GCACCCACGGTCCCGGGTGGGTGGAAATCTCTGATCCCGGCTAAGGAACTTTGCAAAGAGGAGGAGGGGGGGTGTTCCAGCGTGGCCACCGGGCGAGGGGCTGCTTCGACCCACCCGCTCCCCATCCAGAAGCCCGACCTGGCTGCCTCGCAGCCCCTTCTTAGCCTCTCCCCTTCTCCCCCGCCATCCCCACTCCCAGTAGCCCGGATGCCAGAAGCTGCGTGAAAAGAGGCTAAAAGCCAAGTTGGTTTGTAAGGGGGAAATCCTTGTAGTAAGTGCATAGTTGAAGATGGAGGGAAGGAGGGGGGAGTTGGCCATGGAGGGGTGGGTTTGCAAAAATAGTAAAGGGAAAGGTTCCCCTCGCACATCAGTGCTCGTCGTTCCCGACTCTAGGGAGCGGTGCTCATCTCCGTTTCAAAGCCGAAGAGCCAGCGCTGTCCGAAGACGTCTCCGTGGTCGTGTGGCCGGCATGACTCAATGCCAAAGGCGCACGGAACACTGTGACCTTCCCAGCAAAGGTGGTCCCTATTTTTCTACTCGCATTTTTTAACGTGCTTTCAAACTGCTAGGTTGGGACAAGTCACGGGAGCTCCCTCTATTACACGGCACCAGGGATTCGACCCGCCGAACTGCCGATCTTTCTGATCGAGAAGCTCGGCATCCACTGAGCCACCACATCCCTTGGGTTGCACCCTTTAAATTCGGATAGACGGCAAGGTGGGTATGGAAGGGGCATTGCGGTCTCTCTCGATCTGGGTTTGCTGTTTAAGGTCTGAGGGGAGCACATTTGCGAGTTGTGTATCCACAACGCAGCCAAGAGTCAGTTGGCCAGGTGCATTTGGGTTGCCTAGGCTCCATGGAGTTGGAGTTGTGGTGCCCCAATGTTTTGGAAAACCCAGATGTCCTTCTATGAGTCACACCATCGTGCTCGACGACCAAGTGGGCATGTTGTAAAAACACAACAGTTGTGTCATGTGTATCCACAGCACACGCAGGATTCAGTTGGCCAGTTGAATTTGGGTTGTCTAAACTCCATGGAGTTGTGGTGCCCCAATGTTTTGGAAAACCCAGATGTCCTTCTATGAGTCACACCATCGTGCTCGGCGACGAAGTGGGCATGTTGCGCAAACACAACAGTTATGTTGTGTAATGTTGCAGCAGGTTAAGTGACCCCATCAGTGTAGGAGATGACCAGGCTGAGCCCGAAGGAGGCGTCGAGTGCACCATCACTTTAGATTCCTTTCACGGGATCTAAGATCTCCAAAAGGGATCTTAAAGCCAGTCCACCTTGAATTCCCTTGAATTCTTATCTCCCGCCAATTTGCCTTGACTGTCAGTAGTTCGGATTCTTATTTAGAGGCGGCACGGAGTAAACTTGTATTCGTTTTGGGTCTTAATTCCTGGTTCTTGATTTCTTGCGCCTGGCAATCCGTTCGGCCCCTTACCCAAGAATAATTGAAATCATTTCCTATTTCCGCTCCATCGTTCTCAGGAAGGGATGGTTCATGGATGAGAGATCCCGGCTGCCTCGGTCAGTTCCATGAAGGCCTCAACAGGCTTGGGAGCTCCCTTGCAACGCAAAGGGAGGGTCCACAGGATCAAAGCCACGGCGTCCTTCGTCGACGAATCGCTCTTCGGTAACCAAGGAAAGCACCAACCGTCTGGCCCGGAGTTTGAACCACCCTGGAAGGAGGCCAAGTCTCATGCTCAAAGACCCCTGCTATGGAGCCCAGAGAGCAGGCGGGTGGATTCCAGTCCTTTGAAATCCCCCCAGTCGGTCAGCACCCCACGGAAGAGGAATAAATACAGGTAGGGCCCATTTGGGGGTATGGTATGGTGTGTGTGTGTGTGTGTGTGTGTGTGTGTGTGTGTGTGTGTGTGAAATAAGGGGAAGATGAGCCAGTGCTTCACAGAGAGAGTATCTCAGGTGAATGACATGTGGATGTTCGTTTCAAAGCAGCCTGTCGAGCTGCCTCCACAGTTAGATTGGGCCAAATTCACCCTGCCAGCTTTCATGCTTAAAGCAGGACTAGAATTCACTGTCTCCTAGTGATTGGTCCAATATTACCCAGTTGGCTTTCATGCCTAAGGCAAGACTAGAATTCACCATTTCCTAGTGATTGGTCCAATATTACCCAGTTGGCTTTCATGCCTAAGGCAAGACTAGAATTCACCATCTCCTAGTGATTGGTCCAATATTACCCAGTTGGCTTTCATGCCTAAGGCAAGACTAGAATTCACCATCTCCTAGTGATTGGTCCAATATTACCCAGTTGGCTTTCATGCCTAAGGCAAGACTAGAATTCACCGTCTCCTAGTGATTGGTCCAATATTACCCAGTTGGCTTTCATGCCTAAGGCAAGACTAGAACTCACCGTCTCCTGGTGATCGGTCCAACGTTATCCAGTTAGTTTTCATGCTTCATACAGTACTAGAACTCACCAGCTCCTAGTGATTGGTCCAAAGTTACCCAGCTAACTTTCATGCCTAAAGGAAGACTAGAATTTACCATCTCCTGGTGATTGGTCCAAAGTTACCTAGTTGGTTTTCATGCTCAATACAGGACTAGAACTCCCTGTCTCCTAGTGATTGGTCCAAAGTTATCCAAAGAACTCACTATCTCCTAGTCCAAAGCTACTCAGCTGGCTTTATGCCTAAGGCGGGACTAGAACTCACTATCTCCTAGTAATTAGTCTATTAACTTGGCTTTCATGCCCAAGGTGGGACTAGAACTCACCCAGCCGACTTTCATGCATGAGGCAGACCCTAAAACTCAAGATATGTTTTTCGCTGATGGCCCCCTCCCTCTCTCCTTCCGGAAGGTTGAAAAGCCACACGCCTTCCTATTGCGACGAGACTCTCTTTGCGTCCAAGCCGGGAGGACACGGATGGACACCTTCCTGGGCCACCAGAGAAGACGTGGCTAAACTCCGCCCTCTGCTCTGGACTCCGCCTTCGGCTCCAAGAGACCGGCCAGTCCTTTCCCACCGTCCACCCAAGGAGCTGGTGACCTCCACGGAGAAGGGCAGGTTGGAAGCCAACCACAAAGCAGGAACCTCTGCTTGGAAGCCACCTGAGAATTCCTCAGATGGGGCCACGAGGAGGCCACCTGCCCAGTCTCTCACCGGACTGTATGATGCGTCCGATCGATTTCGCCCCGGAAGGTCCAACAAGCAGCAGGACCAACGGACGCCCCCTGCTTCTTTGGGACTTCTTCTCACGCCACGTTCGAAAGGGTTCCCTGGTGCATCCGCTCGGACAACAGGTTCACGTCCAGAGAGACCTCCTTGGAGGTAGAACCGGCCAACCAATCCTGTAAGTGGACAGCTTCCGAAATCAGTGTGGGAATTCTGGGAGTGGCGGTCCACCCACGTTCAAAGTTCACCGAATTTAGGAAACGCAGCGCGAAATGGAAGAGAATCGCAATACAATAGCTAGTAGACTTATAGACCGCTTCACGGTGCTTTTCCAGCCCCCTCTAAGCGGTTTACAAAGTCAGCCTCTTGCCCCCCCCCCCCAAACAATCTGGGTCCTCATTTTGCTGACTTCAAAAGGATGGAAGGCTGAGTCAACCGGAAGGAAGGAAGGAAGGAAGGAAGGAAGGAAGGAAGGAAGGAAGGAAGGAAGAGAAAGCAATAGCACAGACTTATAGATCGCTTCACAGTGCTTCATGATATCTGAACATAGAACATAGAAATGTGTTTTTTTTTTAAAAATATTTTTACTAGATGGCTAAACCCTTACCATGGCATCTGCGCTGTACAGTAGAAGCCATTTTACGGCAGTACGGTAGAAGCCATTTTAAGGCACAACAGGCGGTATGTTAATAGAATACACACCCCGAGGAGCGTTAGGGGTGTCTTACCCCCCACAGCATTTTTTTTTACCAGAGAGTAAGTCATCCTTGTACCAATTTAATTGCTCCAGGCGTTCCAGAGTTATGCTGGAATACACGCACAGAGCCATTTTTAGATGATAGATAGATAGATAGATAGATAGATAGATAGATAGATAGATAGATAGATAGATAGATAGATAGATATAGGGAGGGAGGGAGAGTCTGGAAGAGACTAAGCGCGCTCAAGAGCTAAATGTAGATTATGTTTGGTCCTGGATGGTTTCTTTGACAGTATCTTGGCTTCCAGTGTACTTTTTCAAACGAGTGTGTGAAACAGAAGTCAGGTGGAGCTCGGCTGGGAGAGAGCGGGGCGCTTTGGCTCCTGCTTTGATTTGCTTGGTTGTCATTAGTGAAGAAGTGGCAATGGGCCACGTTGACATAACACACGACATTATGTAAACAAACAAAACCCCGTTGTTGTTTTTCTGTACCTGTTTGGCTTATGGTGGTTGTCGTCCTCTTCCTCCTCCCCTCCACAAACCCCATTCCCTTCTAGCACTGATGATGTTACCTAGTTGGGCCATGAAATGTCTGCAACAAAACAAGCAAGCTCAGAGAGCACCAAGGCTCCCCACAGTCCTCCTCCTCTCTGCTCCACTCCCTTCTAGCACTGATGATGTTAGCTAGTTGGGACGTGAAACGTCTGCAAGAAAACAACTAGGCTCAGAGAGCACTAAGGACCTCTGCTCTCTGGGATGCTTCTCCCCTTTCTACTCAAGACAAGACAGATTTTGGGGTTGGGGGTGTCAGGAGTAGACTCCTAGAGTTGGGTAGGCAATATATAATACCATGATGACAAATGGTCATTGTTGCTTTAAGGATGTTGGGATGCAATTGGCGACTGTAATTATCTCGGCAATAAGAGGAAGTCAGCAGAGCGCATATTCCTCTCTCTCTCTGCTCGATATCTCTCTGATTACTGACTGCTTGCTGTGACTGACTGAAGGAAGAAGAAGGAAGAATCGTTAATGGCGACTGTAAGCAATTGTTTTGTTCGTTAAGGACTTTGTTTTGACTAACTACCAACCGTCACTGCTTGTGAAGCCGTAGTTTAGTTTTACAACACCAGTAAAGCTGATTGTGTTTTTACTAGCAGTGTCTGAGATGCTATTTGTGTGTTTTACCAGCAACGTTTCTCTAGCTGCACATTCCGCTGCCCAACTTTCGGTCTCCCAACCGGAGATATCCCTTAACAGGGGGGAAATGATTTTGACAGACCCCCTCCATCTTTTTAAAGGATCAACTTTATTAAAAGGACGGTCCCGGAACATTCCGAGGGTTCCCATCCGTCTCCGAAGCTGCCCAGGGCAACCCAGCTACCAAAATAAGAGAACGGCCAGGCGTTGGCCATTGCGCCACGCTCATTTCCTGCTCGTCTTCTTCCCTTTCCCCTTCTTCTTCCTCTTGCTCCGTAGCAAGGACCTCACCAGGTAGCCCTTCCAGACGGCCTGGATGAGAGTCGCGGCGCGAGCCAGGATGGCCAGCTCCTTCTCGGCTTTGTCCTTCTGCTCCTGCTTCACCCGCCTCTCCTCCACGATCTGGCAATATTCCTCGTCCAGCCGGGTGTATTTCTCGCGCAGGTGGGCCAGGTCCTCCTTCTCCACCACGTAGACTTCATCGATCTCATCGATTTCCTCCTGGGGAAGAGAAGGAGTCGGAGGTTGGATGAGCCCTTTTAATTTTACTTGTTTGGCCCTGGTTGTTAAGCGAATCGCAGCAGCTTTAAGTGAACCTCTGGGCTCCTTAAGGAAATCCCCCCACTTGATTTCCCTTGCCAGAAGCCTGGCAGGTTACAGGTTGACAGAGTTGGAAGGGGCCTTGGGGGTCATCTAGTCCAACCCCCCGCCCATGCAGGAGACCCTACACCATTTCTGACCGAGGGCAGTCCAGCCTTTTTTTTAAGATTTCCAGGGTTGGGGCATTCACAACTTCTGGAGGCAAGCTGTTCCAGAGGTTAATTGTTCTTACTGTCAGGAAATTTCTCCTTAGTTCTAAGTTGCTTCTCTCCTTGATTAGTTTCCACCCATTGCTTCTTGTCCTACCCTCAGGTGCCTTGGAGAATAGTTTGACTCCCTCTTCTTTGTGGCACCCTCTGAGATATCGGAACACTGCTATCATGTCTCCCCTGGTCCTTCTCTTCATCAAGCTAGACATACCCAGCTCCTGCAGCCGTTCTTCATATGTCTTAGTCTCCAGTCCCCTAATCCTCTTGGTTGCTCTTCTCTGCACTCTTTCCAGAGTCTCCACGTCTTTTCTACATCGTGGCGACCTCTTCTTGAAAGCATGATCTACTCCACACCCATTATTTTATAACAAATCAAAACTGTAATTTGGGTTTTAAATTTAAACTTATTTTAAGTTAAGCAGGATATGGATTTAATTTTGTTATTATTTAATAATATTTTGTATTTATGTATAATTGATTTTAAATCTCTGTTCGCCGCCCCGAGTCCCTTTATGGTGAGATGGGTGCGGGTTATAAATGTGAAAAAAATAAATAAATAATAAAATAAAGCTTCCAGGGATGAAGCTCCCACAACTTCTGAATAACAGAATAATACCAGATTGACAGAGTTGGAAGGGGCCTTGTGGGTCATCTAGTCCAACCCCCCGCCCATGCAGGAGACCCTACACCATTTCTGACCGAGGGCAGTCCAGCCTCTTCTTGAAAGCTTCCAGGGATGAAGCTCCCACAACTTCTGTTCCATGGGTTGATTGTTCAGAAAATTCCTCCTTATTTCCAGGTTAATAATAATAATAATAATAATTTAATTTGTAAACCGCTCTCTCTCCCCGAAGGGACTCGAGGCGGTGCACAGGGAATTAAAAAATACATATATAAACCACAAACATTATAATACAATTTAAAAAGAATTAAACCTAGACCCTGCGCTAAAATCGAAAGGAAAGGAAAGAAGCTCATCTCTTACCTGCTTTTCAATCATTTCGATATCGTATTTTTGGACCCAATTTTCAATCTCCATTTCCACTTTGTATTTTTTCTAAAAGGAAATAAAATCGGAGTAAAAAAACGGTCAGCTGGGCAGCAAAGGTTTACAATTCCTGCCTTAAAGGTTGGGGGATGGCTGCTGTCAGGTATTTCCCCAGCCAGGTTGTGTGAATGTGTTTCATACATTAGAGATTCGATTTGATTCGATTAACAGAGTTGGAAGGGACCTTGTAAGGTCATCTAGCCCAGCCCCCCCCACCCGCCCAAGCAGGAGACCCTACTCCATTTCAGCCTGTTTTTGAAAGCCTCCAGGGATGAAGCTCCCACAACTTCCAAAGGCAACTTCTGTTCCATGGGTTGATGGTTCTCACTGTCAGGAAATTCCTCCTTATTTCCAGGTTGAATCTCTCCTTGTTGCGTTTCCATCCATTATTCCTTGTCTGGGCCTTCAGATGCGTTAGAGAATAGCTTGACCCCCTTCCTCCTCTCTGGGGCAGCCCCTCAAATATTGGAAGATGCTCTCCTATCTCCCCTGGTCCTTCTCTTCACTAGACTAGCCAGGCCCAGTTCCTGCAACCATCCATCCTATGTTTGAGCCTCCAGGCTTTTGATCATCTTGGATAGATTCAGATTAACAGAGTTGGAAGGGACCTTGGAGGTCATCTAGTCCAACCCCCACCCAGTCTCCCCTGGTCCTTCTCTTCACTAGATCAGCCAGGCCCAGTTCCTGCAACCGTTCCATCATATGCCGGTTGGCGGTGCCCAGGGAAAGAGCCTTCTCTGTGGCGGGCCCTGCCCTCTGGAATGACCTTCCCCCCGATCTACGCACCATCGTGGACCTCCGCCTTTTCCGCCAACGTCTTAATTAATTAATTAATTTATTATTTATTAGTCAAATTTATATAATCGCACCCTCTCCCCGAAGGGACCCGGGGCGGTGCACAGGAAGTTAAAGCAAAACAATACAAAATATAAATAATTAATATCGAATTAAATAGGTTATCCCTGTGCTAAAATTTTAATAGTTAAAACATAATCCCTTAAAAACCCAATTAAAACAATTTATAATACAGACTGAAGGTCTAAAGACTGAAGACTAAAACCTACTTATTCCAACAAGCCGGCCTAGCATAACCCCGTTTCTGATTTTATAGGGATAATTTTAAATTTTAGAGCGTTAGTATTTTAGCACAGGGAATTATTTAATTAGTTTTTAAAATTTTGGATTTTTGTACTGTGTATGTTTTTTAATGATGCCTGTGCGCCGCCCTGGGTCCTTTTTTAGGAGAAGGGTGGGGTATAAATTTAATAAAATAAATAAATAAATAAATATGTTTTAGCTTCCAGTCCCCTCATCATCCTGGTTGGTCTTCTCTGCCCTCTTTCTAGGGTCTCCACATCTTTCTTTTTAGTGTGGTGATCAAAACTGGAGGCACTACTCTAGCTGTGGTCTTACTAGGGCTTTATAGAGTGGTTGATCTTGATTGTGCCAGTGCCTGGAAGCCGTGCGGATCTGGATGGGAAGTAACGGACTCAGGCTCAACCCGACCAAGACCGAGTGGCTGTGGTTTCCGGCTGCCCGATTCAACCAGCTGACTCCATCGCTGGCCATAGGGGGCGAACATCTTGTCCCTGTGGATGGGGCGCGCAACTTGGGTGTCCTCCTGGATACCCGGCTGTCCATGGAAGATCAAGTGACAGCCGTGGCCATGAGGGCGTTTTACCAGGTTCGCCTGGTACGCCAGTTGCGCCCCCTATTGGATCGGGATGCCCTTCGCACAGTCACTCATGCTCTCGTGACATCCCGACTGGACTATTGCAACTCTCTCTACATGGGGCTCCCCTTGAGGTGCACCCGGAGACTTCAGCTGGTCCAGAATGCAGCCGCGCGAGCAATAATGGGAATCTCAAGGTTTACCCATGTAACACCGCTCTTGCGCGAGCTGCACTGGCTGCCTGTCGTCTTTCGGGTGCGCTTCAAGGTGTTAGTTGTCATCTTTAAAGCGCTCCATGGCTCGGGACCTAGCTATTTGCGAGATCGGATCCTGCCCCATACATCCTCACGGCCGATCCGCTCCCATAGAGAGGGACTTCTCCGGGTGCCGTCCACTAGACTCTGTCAGCGGGCGACGCCCAGGGGAAGGGCCTTCTCTGTGGCGGGCCCAGCCCTCTGGAACGACCTTCCCCCCGACATTAGAACAACCATGGACCTCCGCTCCTTCCGCCTAAAATTAAAAAAACATCTTTTTCGCTTAGCTGGCCTAGGGTAGTCTCTTTTATGGTTAGGGTGAATTTTTAGTAATTAATTGGGAGATTTTAGCGCAGGATTAACTGTTTAATTTGTTTTTATCTTATATTTATTGTTCTTATTTTTGTATTTTGTTGTTTTTATTGTTTTAATTTCCCTGTGCCCCGCCTCGAGTCCCTTCGGGGAGAGAGAACGGGTTAGAAATAAAATTATTATTATTATTATTATTATTATTGTATCCCTCTGTTAATTTAGGATTGCACTGGCTGTTTTGACTGCCGCCGCTCACTGCTGGCTCCCATTTCACTGAGTGTGCACTAAGACTCCAAGATCCCTCTCACGGTCACTGCTATTAAGCCTGGTTTCTCTGCTCAGCTTCGGCCTCCAGATTTACCTTCCGGTGGTTGAGTTCCACCTCCCGGTCTTCAGTCACCAGGGCGTTGAACTGAGCCCGCAGCTGCTGCAGCTCCTGCTGCAGCTTGATGCATTTCGCCTGGGAGACGCGCACCTCCGCTTTGTGCTGCTTCTCGGCTTCGGCCCGGGTGCGCTGGATCTGGCTTTCGGAGAACCTGGCCAGGTTGTGCAAGTGGGTTTTCAGGTCTTTGATGATGGCGTTCTTCTTGGAAATCTGAAAAAAAAAAAGGAGGCGGAGAAGAAAACAAACAAATAACTTTTAACAGCTTTGCAATCCAACTCTCCGGGGCAGAATCTCCTGAAAAGATCGACTGGATCCCAACCACCCTGAGGATCAGCGGAGTTGAAGTTGGAGGTTGGGGAGGAACCTGGGCCAGTCCTGGAATCTGGGGAAGGCTCGGAGGAGGGCTCTGTGTCGGACGCAGAGAGGGGGCCAGGGCCGTCTGACGGTTATCAGCTGCCTTCGGAGACAGAGATCAGTGAGGCAGAAGAACAGCTGGAGCCTGTTCCCAGTGTGCGCCTGCACAGAGCGGCCAGACGAAGGGAAGAGCTAAACAACAGGGGTCGACTTGGGAATAAAGCCACAGGTGGGCGGTGAATGGCCCCTCCCAGAGGAAATAAAAGAGGAGCGAAAGGGGAGTGGAGTTTGCAGGAGACCATTCGTTCATTCCTGCATTCTTGCCAAGTATTGCTGTGTCTGAAAGATAATCGGCCTGGCCACTCTCCAAGCTTGATCAAGGTCGGTAATTGTGAACTATCTCGAAAGACTGTGGGAGAGGGAAGACTTTGCTGGAGAGGAATTCACTGTCCATGAAATAGAAGGGGGTTTATCAGGATGAGGACTGGGCTTCGTGCTGCTAGGGAAGCCTCGGTCCGACCAACCACCCTACCTCCTCATCCCTATTCTGGACGGCTGCAGTCAGTTCGTCTTCCAGGCCTGCTGCGGTCTCTGTGTTTTTCTTGTCTCTCTGGAAGACGTCGTACAAAAACCGAGATTTCTCCTTCTCTTCTAGAGGGGTGGTGAGGAGCTGCTCAAAGAGGAAGCTCCTCTGCTTGGACAGGCAATTAATGAATTTGAGGACGGACCGATCCCTGGTGTAAGCAACCTCTCTCAGAGCTTGGCAAGCCACCGTGTTGGTGTAAAGCAGGCGTAGGATATTTCGGACCGAGCTTTTAAGGCCTTGAACGTGCATCGTGAGATGGCCGTCGGGATCCACCAGGCCAAAGAAAGTTCCTTTGCCGGAGCCTATGTAGAGCATATTTTCTTCCCCCGGGTGGGAGAGCATAAATTCCAGGATGTTTGTGAGCCGGTTGTGTTCTCGGAAGGCTCCCGTGAGGTCAGGGCCCAAGATGGGCTTAAACTCATCGAAGTTCTCGAGGACATGGGAGAAGACGCTGACCAGTTCTACCCTGAAGATGGTTTCATCCAAGACGGAGATGATCCTCTTGGTCTCGACGGTGCTCAGCTTCGACCGACCGGGATTCAAGATCCTTAAGGGAGCCCGGATAGCCTTTTTGGGGCGGCTGGAGTCCACCAGCTCGTAAGACGGGGAGACCAATTCCGTCGTCATCTTTTCCGCTGGAGGACCTTTGGAACCGGGGGAGGCAAGTTTTTGAATTTTGAATTTCCCGGCAAAAGTTCAGGTGTTCTAATGCCTTTGTTTGAGGGCCCCTGATAGAGAGGATTCTAAGACAAAGCAATGGGCGCGAGGATTAACCTTGAGGGACAGAAGGAAGAGAGGAAACCAATGGTCAGAGAAGAGGAATCTGAGTCCAGGGCAGAAATGTAACCTGGGAAAGAGTCTCGGGCACGACCCTCGCTATTTCCTCCTGAAAATAAAGATAAAACAATGAATAGGTAACCTTACAGCAGTGGTTCTCAACTTTCTCAATGCCGCGACCCTTTAATACAGTTCCTCATGTTGTGGTGGCCCCCCACCATAAAATTGGTGTCTCGGTTCCTAAGACAATCGAAAATATGTGTTTTCCGATGGTCTTAGGTGACCCCTTTGAAAGGGTCATTCGACTCCCCAAGTATTCAAAATTTCCTCTACCAGTTCTCCAGAACCTGCCGAATGTCACCTCTGATCTTGAGTCCTCCTTCAACACCATTGGCATTGACAGAATCCCCATCGGTCAATTGCAAAAGGCAGCTTTAATTTAGAACAGCTTACATCCTGCGATGATAGCTTTAATACATCCACATCTGCCTATCCCAGATTCGTGGGAAGGACTCAATGGATGGATAAAAATGCCCAATCGAGACCGGCTGATGGTGCTACCAGCCCTAATAATAATAATCCGGAGCATTCCTTGAACCCTGTTGGCGTTGACAAAATCCCCATCGGTCAATTGCAAAAGGCAGCTTGGCTTGGAACAGCTGACATCCTGCGATGATATGTTTAATATTATTAAATAATAACATCTGCCTATCTCAGGTTGTTGGGAAGGACTCGATAGGCGAACCAAAATACCAAATCCGGTTTGAACACCTGGCTGTTGTGATGAAGAATAAAATAAAATATTATTATTATTATTGCTAGCCGTTCCCGGCCATGCGTTGCTGTGGCCCAGTCTGGTCAAATGGCCAACCAATCTGTGTGTAGATATACAACTACTGTATATCCCCCCTACCTACTGTATTTCTCCCTCCCTCTCTCTATCCCCCTACCTACCTACCTACCTACTTACCTACCTACCTACTGCATTTCTCCCTCTCTATTCCCCTACCTACCTCTATCCCTCTACCTTCCCCTACCTACCTACCTACTGTATTTCTCCCTCCCTCTCTCTATCCCTCTACCTACCTATCTACCTACTTACCTACCTACCTACCTATTGCATGTCTCCCTCCCTCTCTCTATCCCTATAGTTGCCTACCTACCTACTGTATTTCTCCTTGAATCTTATGGACAGAGTATGTCATAAAGGATGACATAATACCTGTGGCCCACTGCTCTCTCTGTATCCATCTACCTACCTTTATTACAATTTTTTACATTTCCGTTGCGTGTACCTGGCACAGGTGTAACATCTACACAATCTATACATATATCATTGGTGCTGTATTTCAAAGGAACGCTGTGTGAAAATTTGGAAGCGATCGATGCGGTACTTTCGGAGATTAGCGGTTTTGAACAAACTCATAGTTACATTTTTATTTATATAGATTATACAGGTAGTCTTTGAGTGACGACCCCAATTGAACCCAAGCTGTGCGTTGCTATGCGAAACATTTGTTCTGTGAGTTTGCTCCATTGCATGACTTTTCTTGCCGCTGTCCTTAAGTGAATCATTGCAGTTGTTCAATTAGTGACACGGTCGTTAAGTGAATTTCTGATTTTCCCATTGACTCGGCTGGTCGAGATCCTGGGGACACTGTGACCGTCATAAATGTGAGTCAGTTGCCAAGCATCTGAATTTTGATCATGTGTCCACAGGGCTGCTGCAACGGTCGTTAAGTGTGAAAAACGGTCATGTCACTTTTTCCACCGCCGTTGTTTACTTTGAACGGTCACTAAATGAGCAGCTGTAACTCGAGGACTACCTGTACTCTGTAGGTGGACAAAAATGTCAAATCCGCCTTAAGCAATCATAATAAACCATAATAAATTCATAATAAAGCTCGTAATATAATAGAAATGGAGTATAATATTGCATAACAATTCAATGTAACAATGTCATATAAAATAATGTGATAAAATGATCTGCAATATTATAAAACGACATATTATTAATTAATGTAATTAAAATAAAATATAACCCCGTGCAGGAAAAGCATCATTTTTAACTTTTGCAACTCACCCGACCTAAACACAAAAGGATCCCTCGGTTACCGTGACAACGGCTTCCCTTCCGTAAAGTCCTCTCGTTGCCGGGCAACGCTGGACCGCGTGAGGGGGAAGAGCTTCAGCTAGCCAATCGAAGCCCTCGTTGCTCCCACTGTGGTCGTTCCGACGGCTAAGACGTGGCCAATAAGAGGCGTCAACGCGTCGGCGCCTTGCTCCACCCACCGTTTACGTGCCTCTTAAGGGGCCAAGAGTACGGTAGTAAGAGAAGGTGGTACAACACTTCGGGTTGTCAGTTGACCTTAGTGGGAGGCCAGGCGGAAAGCGAGCGATACATCGCCTGACATTAAACGGATTTATAAACAGGCCGTTATCCAGATACTCAAAGGGACTCTTATACTTGTTGTACAAGGGCTAATTCTGGCCGTTTAACTGGCGGCCCATTGATAGAGAACCGGAGTTTGCAGGCAACCATATGTTTCCTTATCTCTTCGCGCTGTTACAGGCGTAGCGCATTCCAGGACAGGACGTCGGGCAAGGCGCATGCGCCCTCTTAAAGCCTCTAGGGAACGCGGTGAAGAGGGATTGCACCATCACTTCCGGATACCAATGGGACGCTGCTTGTGCTGCCCGTCGAGTGGAGGCATGAATTAAATAGCTCCTGTTTAATAGCTCCTAATAGTCTCCTGCTGGTTGGGGATGATGGAAATTGTGGTCCCACATCCTTCCAAGGCTGCAGGTTGGGAGATGAGCGGTGCAATCCTAGGGATGTGAACTGTATTATTATTCCCAGGGAATGCCTATAGATAGCATTGCAACTTGCAAAAATACATCTTTTAAAAAGTAATAATAATAATAATAACAACAACAACAATAATAATCCCTTCTCCCCCCGTGTTGCAAGTCTCGCTTCCTCCCCACCAAGCCGCCTATAAAACGGACTCTTGCAAAAGTCATCAGCCCGCTTTGCATTAAAAGGGGGTTAACTGGAGGGTCTCCGCCTGGACCCCGCTTAAAAATCGAGGCCAACGGCCTCCCAACCGGCTTCTTTGCCCACTTTCGTTTTATTTTGTTCTGTTTTGTTTTGTTAGCAAGGCGCATTTGCAAAGTCTCCCGCTTGAGACTTTGTAGGGTCTCCTGCTTGAACAAGGGGGGGCGGGGGTTGGACTAGATGACCTAGAGGTTCCCTTCCAACTCTGGTTAATCTGTTAAAAGAAGTCGGGAGGGGTGGGGGCGGAAACTGGAGCACATATTGCAAAAGGAAAGAAGAAAGAAAGAAAAAACCTAACTTTTTTTTTTAATGACCTCTGCAAACCCTGGAAGGGTTCTGAACTAACCACGATGATTGCAAACCAGGATTAGAAGCCTGGCTTGAAAAGAGAAGCATTTTTAAAATAAATAAAAAAAGAAGGAAGAGGGAGGGAAGTTAGAGGTTCCCACGCTTTATTTAAGCGCTGCCTGCTTCCCCGCCTCCTTTTGGATTCGTGTTTGGCTGCTTCCTCCTCCTCCTCCTCTTCCTCCTCCTCCTCCTTCCTAAGTCGTCGGAAAGAAGAGCTGCGGAGGCCCGAAAACGGGGAAAAACCCTCGGCGTTTGCATTTGCATTTGCAAATTTGAAATTGCATTGCATTGCATTGCATTTCTTCTTCTTTGCAAACGACCCGGGACTTTTTTTTGCCGACACGCGTTGGCTCAAGATCATGGGAACGCCGGCAGATGCAAGAAACGGGCTCCCCCTTTGATCATCAAGCAAACGAGGGGGAGAGGGAAAAAGCCCCGTGCAGCAGAGCCGGTTAGGGGAGAGGGGCGGTGGGCTTCTTCTCCCCCCTCCATGGCTGGGTGCCTGGAAGAGGACGACGTCCCCCTGATCTTGACCTTAGAGGACGGCAGGAGCCGGAGGGTCGAGGCGGAGGGGGCCCCCAACGAAAGTAAGCCAACTTTTCTACTCTCCCCTCTCTCTGGGATGGGAAGCTGGGAAGCGGCTCCAGTGGGCTGCTTGGGTGGGGAGGGGGCTCTGCGGGGCTTCAGAGAGAGGGAAAGGGGGTGGGGGTGGGGGGTCCCGCCAACAGCCTTCCGCCTGCGGAGGGGGGGTCTCGCTTGAGGAAGCTGAAGTGGGGAGGGGGAGAGGGAGAGAGAGTTGGGAGAGACACAGAGAGAGAGAGACTGATTGATAGATATAGAGTGATAGAGATAGATAGATAAATAGAGTGATATAGATGGAGTGATAGAGATAGATAAATAGAGTGATATAGACAGTGATTTGTGTGTGTGTGTGTGTGTGTGTGTATGTTAGTTTTTATGAGCTATCAAAAAAAAATTATACAACGTAATTCTTGGCTTGCTGTCTAGATGGTCTCTGGTGATGAGCCGAAAGGCAGGAAAGCAAACAGTATGTCTCCTCCCTTAATAATAACAGGTTGTTGTGAAACAATTACACACACATATATATATATGCATGCGTACAGAGAGATAGAGACAGACAGACAGACAGAGTGATAGAGTGATAGATAGTGATAGATAGAGTGATAGATAGAGTGATAAATAGAGTGGTAGAGAGTGTGTGCTATATGTATGTATGCATGCAGAGAGACATAGAGACAGGGATGGATAGATAGATAGAGTGATAGTGATAGAGTGATAAATAGAGTGATAGAGAGAGTATACACATATATATGTGTGATATATATATGTATGCATGCATGCATACATACATACAGAGAGAGACAGACAGAGACAGTGATAGATGGATAGATAGATAGAATGATAAATAAAGTGATAGAGAGTGATATATATATATATATATATATATATATATATATATATATATATATATATATATATATGCATGCATGCATACAGAGAGAGACAGACAGACAGACGCACACACAGATCTGGGGCGGTTTGGTATTCGAATTCAAACTTATTATTTTAGGGGTATCAAGAGGACAGGAGAAGAAGTAGTAGGTAGCAGATAGAAGAGATCCAACCTCGAACCCAATAGAAAAATTTGGGTGCTCCATCACTGCAGGTTTGCAGAGGGGTATAAGGTCTGCCGCCTTGGGCAGGGGGCTGGACTAGAAGACCTCCAAGGTCCCTTCCAGCTCTATTCTTTCAGATTCTGATTCAGACCTATTCTATAGGATACCAGAGGGCATAGAATTAAATAGAAATAGTGTTTGTTTTTGTTTTTTGGCAAGGTAAATCAACAATGGGTGGAAACTAATCAAGGAGAGAAGCAACTTAGAACTAAGGAGAAATTTCCTAACAGGACAATTCAGCAGAGGAATAGCTTGCCACCAGAAGTTTTGAATGCTCCAACACTGGAAGTTTTTTTTTTTTTTTTAAGAAGAGGTTGGATAACCGTTTGTCTAAAGTGGTGGAGGGGTTGGACTAGAAGACCTCCAAGGTCCCTTCCAGTCCTATGACTCAAGGGTTTAAGGAACGGTATGATGGATAGATTACATTCCTGATACCACTTCTTTTTCGTGTTGTTTTTAAAACGAAGGCCTACTTATTATTTTTCTCTTCAATGCCATCTGTTGGCAGGAAGCAGAGCTGGAAATCTCTGGATGAAAATAAGAGAAGGAATAAGAGCTGTGTGTGATTTTGCCACTCATGGTGGATTTGATTTAAATCTAGTCAATTTAAATCGTGATTTAAATCACTCGTAAAAAAGGCTTGAATTAAATCGACTTGATTTAAAGGAATAAGAGGGTAGGTAGGGGGAATGATTTGGTCACTCAAGGTGGACTTGATTTAAAGCGAGTCGATTTAAACCACTATTTAAACCACTAGTAAAAAAAGGCTTGATTTAAATTGACTTGATTTAAATCATCATTCTTTAAAGGGCAACTATCATCTCTGACCCGCAGCGGCTACTCTTCTGACCCGCTGTTGATTCACCAGCAGTCCCAATAGGGCAGAATATGCAGCCATTTCATGCCGAATAAACTAAATTATTAAAGTAAACGTTCCCCTCGCACATCTGTGCTAGTCGTTCCCGACTCTAGGGGGCGGTGCTCCTCTCCGTTTCAAAGCCCAAGAGCCAGCGCTGTCCGAAGACGTCTCCGTGGTCATGTGGCCAGCATGATTCAACACCGAAAGAGCACGGAACGCTGTTCCCTTCCCACCAAAGGTGGTCCCTATTTTCCTACTTGCATTTTTTAACGTGCTTTCGAACGGCTAGGTTGGCAGAAGCTGGGACGAGTCACGGGAGCTCCCTCCGTTACGCGGCGCTGGGGATTCGAACCGCCAACCTTTTCTGATCGACAAGCTCAGCGTCTTAGCCACTGAGCCACCGCATCCCAAACTAAATGATTAATGTATCTTAAATAGAATATTATCTTTAGATAGATTTTTTTTGACTCCAAAAGCATTTTATTAGAATACAATGCAATAGCAGAGTTGGAAGGGACCTTGGAGGTCATCTAGTCCAATTCTCTGCCTAGGCAGGAAACCTTATACCGTTTCAGACATCTTCTTGAAGACTTGCAGTGTTGGGGCATCCACAACTTCTGGAGGCAACTTCTGTTCCACTGGTTAATTTGTTCTGACTGTCAGGAAATTTCTCCTCAGTTCTAAGTTGCTTCTCTCCTTGATGAGTTTCCACCCATTGCTTCTTGTTCTGCCCTCGGGTGCTTTGGAGAATAGTTTGACTCCCTCTTCTTGGGGGCAGCCCCTGAGATATTGGAACACTGCTATCATGTCTCCCCTATTAAAATACATTTGATAAAAATAAAAAAAGTCCCTCTTAAATTTAAAAAATCCGATTTAAATTTTAAAAAATCCATTTAAAGAAAAAAGAACCTTTGATTTTTATCCACCACTCTGCCTGTGCTAGCCGAGGGACAGTGGCTGTTGTGCTCTAGTTACGCAAACCTAGGAACCAAGAGTGGATTTTAATTTTTTCCGAAAGCCGTTCGATTTGTCTTTTTCGTTCTGGAGTCCCTCGAAAGAGATTTTTCCTGAGCAGAGAGGCGGAAAGGGTGATTCACGACACAGAGGCGGAAAAAGATATGTATATATAAATACGGCCCCAGAGGAAGTAAAATGCCACAGCGCATCGTCTCCTCCTGCAGAGCCTCCCACCCACTCAGGAAAACTGCATCTGTTGTCGCCTTTTAGTAGTGAATTCCAGAACGCCGGTTTGGTTGAGCTCCCTGAGGGCGAACCTATGCCACGCGGGGTGAACCTGTGGCACGCGGAGCCCTCTCTTGCAGGCACGCGAGCCGGCGCCCAGCTCCGCTCCACTGTGCATCCGTGCATGCCTCCCGCTGGCCACGAGTCTTTGCCGCGCATGCGTGAGGGGTGCCCTGACGGCCCTGTTTTCGCTCCCAGGAGGCTTCAGGGAGGCCTGTTAGGCCCAAAATGGGGCAGATGTGCGCAGGGCAGTGGGCCAGGCAGGATGTGTGTGTCACACGCGTATTGCATTATGGGGGTGGTCACGCGCATGCATGCTGTCGTGTGCGCATGTGCGCTTCCGGCATGCAAGGACAAAAAGGTTAGCCGCCACTGGTCTAGCTGTTACCGTGGCGAATTGTACAGATAGTCCTTGACTTACAACAATCCACGTAGGGACCGTTCAGAGTTACAATGGCGCTGAAAAAAGTGACTTACGACCGTTGTTCACCCTTATGTCCGTTGCAGCATTTGATCCGTGGCCAGGGGGATCAAAATTCGGGTGCTTGGCGACTGACCCGTGTTTAGGACGGTGGCGGGGTGCCGCGATCCCCTTTTACGACCTTCTGACGAGCCAAGCCAACGGGGAAGCTGAATTCACTTTGCCCCCGTGTTGCTCACGGAACGTCTGCAGTGTTTCACTTAACAACCATGGCAGGAAAGCTCATGAAATGAGACCGAACTCAAATGTTTCACATAGCAGCAGAAATTCTGGGCTCGATTCTGGTCGCCAGACGAGGACTGCCTGCAGGCTGGGAAAGGCGGTTTTGCTCAGGCAACCCAATTTTTTGATGCCTGATTAAAAAGACTTAATTAATCCCAGCCCCTCCCTCTCTCTGTGCCTCCGTCTCTCTCTCTCTTTCTGTCTCTTTTACTTTTTCCATTCCCTCCTTCCTTTCCTCTTTCCTCTCTTTTACTTTTTCTGTTCCCTCTCCTTTCTTTCCTCTTTCTCCCTCTCCCTCTCTTTTACTTTTTTTATTTCCTCTCCTTCTCTGTCTCTTTCTCTCTTTCTCTCTTTCTTTCTCTCCCTTTTACTTTTTCTATTCTCCTTCCTTCCTGCCTTTCCTCTTCCTCTCTTGCTGTCTCTCTCTTTCTTTCTCTCTCTGTCTCTTTCTCTCTTTCTTTTACTTTCTCCATTCCCTCCTTCCCTCCTGCCTCTTCCCCTCTCTCTGTCTCTCTCTCTGTCTCTTTCTCTCTTTTACTTTTTCTATTCCCTCCTGCCTCTCCTCTCTCTCTCTCTCTCTCTCTCTCTCTCTCTTACTTTTTCTATTCCCCCTCCTTCCCTCCTGCCTTTCCTCTCCCTCTCTCTCTTTCTTTCTCCTCTCCGCATCCTGGAAAAGCAGCAAGCATTAAAAAGCGAACACTGGGGAGATCATGAAGGGCATGTGAATGGATCGTTGCTCGATCCCCTTTCCTGGAAGCTGTGGCATTCTCGGTGGTTTCTCTCTCTCTTGCTTCCCTCTCCCTCGTCGTCCTTCCCACATTTGTTCTGCTGGTTTGTGAGTCAGCTCCGGCAAGGGCAGAGCGACCAGACGCTGCTGAAAAGTTTTTCTCGTTTTGTATGCGCAGGTTGTCGGCGTTTGGATGCCAGGGTGTGTGTGTGTGTGCACGAGTGTGATTTCCACCTGTTCCCAGAGCAACCAGACAAACGACGGTGTGCATCTCGGATCCACACTCATTCCTTTGTGCAAGCCAGGGGGGGCGCAGGGGGAAGCCAAGAGTTTTTGCAAACTTTTGCAAGTGGAAATGGGTTTGGAGATCCTTGCACTCATGGATGCTCCCATTCCTAGAGGTTTTTAAGAAGAGTTTGGGCCTGGAATGGCCTAGGGCAGGGATGTCCAAACTTGGGAACTTTAAGACTTGTGGACTTCAACTCCCAGAATTCCCCCAGCCAGCTGGCTGGGGAATTCTGGGAGTTGAAGTCCACAAGTCTTAAAGTTCCCAAGTTTGGACATCCCTGCCCTAGGGTCTCCTGCTCCAGCTGGGGGTTGGACTGGAAGACCTCCAAGGTCCCTTCCAGCTCTGTATATATATATATATATTCTTCTCAAAGACGTCTCTAATAAGGAAATGTGCTTTTTTTCAACATTGTATTTATTTTATTTATTTATTTTATTCGATTTGTAAACCGCACCAATCTCCGTCGAGACGGACTCTGGGCGGTGCACAGGACATTAAAAACTACAAGAATAAATAACAAAAATACAAAAGTTAAAAAGAAATTAAATAATAAACCTGTGAGATGTGCAAAATACCATTTGGAGAGCCTGTATCATTTCAATTGGTTGTCCAATTTCTTTCTTTCTTTCTTTCTTTCTTTCTTTCTTTCTTTCTTTCTTTCTTTCTTTCTTTCTTTCTTTCTTTCTTTCTTTCTTTCTTTCTTTCTTTCTTCCTTCCTTCCTTCCTTCCTTCCTTCCTTCCTTCCTTTCTTTCAAATTTATATACCGCCCTATCTCCCTGAGGGGACTCAGGGCATATAATATAAAAACAAATACAATACCAAACAATTTAAAATGAATTAAATTAGGGTCTGTGCTAAAACTTTGGATTAGAAAAGATTAAAATCAATTAAAACTTTACCCGTTAAAACTATGCCAGGCCGGCCTCTTGAAATAGATGTGTCTTTAATCTTCAATCTCTTCTTGAAGACTTCCAGTGTTGGGGCATTCACAACTTCTGGAGGCAAGCTGTTCCACTGGTTAATTGTTCCGATTGTCAGGAAATTCATCCTTAGTTCTAAGTTGCTTCTCTCCTTGATTAGTTTCCACCCATTGCTTCTTGTTCTGCCTGAAGGTGCCTTGGAGAATAGCTTGACTCCCTCTTCTTTGGGGCAGCCTCTGAGATATCGGAAGACTGCTCTCATGTCTCCCCTGGTCCTTCTTTTCATTAAACTAGACATAACCCAGTTCCTGCGACCGTTCTTCCTATGTTTTAGCCTCCAGTCCCTGCAATTAAATAACCTTTTTTCTTAAAGAGAGAAAATAAACACAGCCCAATGTTTTGAGTATAAAATGTCTTTAGGGACAAAAGAGGAATCAAAGTTGCAAACACAAAACTGCAAAAATGTTTTAAGAAGAGAAACAAATCTTAACTGTAACTTTTAGTGGGTTTTTTTTTAAACATTATTTTGCCTGTGGAATATCTATTTCAAGCACTCAACATAAACAGAGGCCCCCTTCATAAGAGGGGAAGTTTCTGAGAATTCAGCCCAGCCCCAGCAGATGACCTTCTTTTTCTTCTTCTTCATGAGGTCTAGGAACTTGACCAGTTTGCAGGCACACAAACTTCTCGCTCAGACTGTAACTTTTAGCAGTTTTTTAAAAAAAATATTATTATTTTGCCTGTGGAATATCGACTTGGCTGCACTCAACAAGCCGGGCTGGCGTAAATACGAATTTTATTCATTTTAATTGGGGTTTGTTGGGGTTTTAATCTCATTAGGGGCCAAATTATTTAATATGTTTTTTTTTTAATTGTTTTTAACTTTTATATATCTGTTTTATTTTGGCTGTACACTGCCTTGAGTCCTTCGGGAGTAGGGTGGTATAAAAATATAATAAAATAAATAAATAAACATAAACAGAGCGCCCCGCCCCCTTCATAAGATGGGAAGTTTCTGAGAATTCAGCCCAGCCTCCTTTTTCTTCTTCATGAGGTCTAGGAACTTGACAAGTTGCCGGGGACACAAACGTCTCGCTGCCATCAGAATTTTAGCACGAAGAAGGTCTCGGGAAGAGGGAAGGGAAGGTTTGAGGCCAAAAATGGAGTGGTCTAACGGCTTACCACCTTCCCTCCCTGCTTTACGTCCAGATGGCCTCAGTTACGACGAGATCCACGATGTGTCCAGCCCAGCGACGGGAGGACGGAACTCTCCGTGGGATCGCGGAAGACGGACGTGGGGAATGAACTACCAGGAAGCTGCCATTTATCTACAGGTGGGCTGTAATTTTTTTGCTTGAGGGCGGGTTGGAAAAAATGAAGGGGAGGAAAACGGGAGGATGGAGAGAGAGGGGGAGTCCCAGAATCTGCCCCTCTCCCCCCCCACGTCCCCAGCCTGAAGAAGGGACGCTAAGAATTCTGGGAGTTGGGAAGTCCACCCATTCCAACCGCTGTGGCCAGAAAGGTCGTAACGCGAGGCATCCTTTCCTTTAACCGCTGTCTCGCTTAGCAACATTTTAAGCCTCCGTTGCGGTCGAGGACTGCCTGTGCTTTGAAGTTTGGGCCGAAGTTACGTGGTTTTTCTTCTTCTTTTTCAACGTTCCAGGAAGGCGAGAACAATGATAAATTCGTCACTCATCCCAAGGACCCCAAAGCCCTGGCTTCCTACCTCTTCGTCCACAACCATCTCTTCTACCTGATGGAGCTAACCACGGCTCTGTTGCTCTTGTTGCTGTCGCTCTGCGAAGCCCCCGCCGTGGCCATCTTCCGCCTCGGCATTTACGTACGTGGTTCCTGGGGGAGGGGAACAAGGGCGCATTCCGCGCGTACCTGTGGCTAGAGTCGGATCTCCGATTACTACGGCAACAAGGCGTGAACCTTGTTGGAGAATGTGATTTATGACACAGACTGAGGGGAGGGAAGAAACGGGGGGCAAAGTTCAGTCATCGTTTAAATGAGGTCAGATCTGACTGCAGTGGGGCATTGCCGAAATGGTGTTCCTAATAAATGCCTGGATTTCTTTTGAGACTTGGCTCGAGGCTCATGAATCAATTAGGGCATCTTTCGGAAGCCTGACAGACAGTCAGATCTCCTTTTAAAGGAGGTTGTAAAGGTTTTTTTGTGGTTGGTTGTAGGTTGGATTGTGGTGTAGACCACAACAAACCAGGCCACTTTTAAGACATGTGGGCTTCAACTCCCAGAATTCCTGAGGCCAGCGTGAGGAATTCTGGGAGCTGAATTGAATTCTTTATTAGCCAAGTACGGTTGGACGCACAAGGAACGTGCGTTTTTGTTTTGTATTTATAGTTATAACGTACGCTAAAGACGACATTTAATTTCATTGTACGGGGTGCAGTGACAAAGTAAGCTAACAAAGAAGGGTTAAATCATGACACCAAATAGGAGACGATAGTAGGAAAGATAAGTAGTGGAGAAATGAGGAAGATGGGGTGGGGAAGAGCCATACAGCTTAGTACACCAAGCTTACTACGCGGTGTTCAAGTCTTAAAGTTGCCTTTATGTTTGGAGAGCCCCTGCTGTAGAATCCTAGGGCTGGAAGGGCCCTCAGAGGTCATCTAGGCCACTCCCCTGCTCAAGGCAGGCAGTTGGGTTTTCTCAAATGAGGTAAGGAGCATGGATCCTCACCTCTTATTCTCTCACCTCACCCCTCTGGTTTCAGGTCCACGCCACCTTGGAGCTGTTTGCCTTGACCGTTGTGTTGTTCGAGCTCTCCATGAAATTAAGATGGTTGGGCGGCCATACCTACATCCGGCACAAAAGGACCATGGTCAAGGTGAGGCCTTACCTACCTCGCTTGAACGCGGCGGGTGTTTTTTTTACCTGGAAATATATCCCACCTAAAGGTGGCTCGGGGGCTAAGACGCTGAGCTTGTCGATCAAAAAGGTCGGCGGTTCGAATCCCTAGCGCCACGTAACGGAGTGAGCTCTTGTCACTTGTCCCCAGCTTCTGCCCACCTAAAATCCCCATTCCCGCCCCACTCTGGGGCCAGCTAGAGGTGGCATTTGCCAGTTCTCCAAACTACTCAAAATTTCTGCTACCGGTTCTCCAAACTACTCAAAATTTCCGCTACCGGTTCTCCAACTACTCAAAATTTCCGCTACCGGTTCTCCAACTACTCAAAATTTCCGCTACCGGTTCTCCAACTACTCAAAATTTCCGCTACCGGTTCTCCAACTACTCAAAATTTTCGCTACCGGTTCTCCAACTACTCAAAATTTCCGCTACCGGTTCTCCAACTACTCAAAATTTCTGCTACTGGTTCTCCAGAACCTGTCAGAATCTGCTGGATTTCACCCCTGCTGCGTACCCTGAGAATTGCTAAGGAGGATCCGTCTTCACCGTCTCCCTCCCACCCAAACTATTTCAGCACCGGCCCTTCTGGAAGATCCTGGGAATCCAGGCTGCGTTCCACCCCACCCCATGCCTTTCTCTTATCTTCTTCTCCCGCTGCAGACCTGTGTCCTCTTCCTGCAGTTCGTAGAAGCGGTCGTGGTGTTGGTGCGCCAGACGTCCCACCTCCGCATCACCCGAGCCTTGCGCTGCATCTTCCTGGTGGATTGTCGTTATTGTGGTGCCGTGAGAAGGTAATAAAACGGGTCAGGGTTGTCTCTGACCCAGGCTGGCGCGATGCCCTTGGCAAGGAGACGGGCGTTTCTCTTTTCACTTGCTGTTCGACGAAGAATTGTGTAAATTGGGGGTAGGCCCCGCTTTGGGCCTAGAGGGCCTCCTGCAGCACTCTGGCGGCCAAAACGGGGCGCGGGGTCCTCATTTTGTCTGGCGGAGAGCTGCAGGAGGCCGCCCAGGCCAAAAACAGAGCACGACGGGGCCGTGCGTGGCCGCCCCCAGCCAGTAATGGTATCCTCTTATCTTCGCTAATGCGCCTGCACAAAACGTTTTGTGATGACGTCTGGGCGGGTGGGCGGAGTCTCCCACCATTGCTGCTACCGGTTCGTCCCCAGCCGCTCAGCGGGCTGGTCCTATGCTATTTCCAGGCTGGCCCCCACCGGCCAGATTTAAGCACCTCGCAGGCCAGATCTGGTCCGCAGGTTTTGAGTTTGACCGCCCCTGGTGTAGAGGGTTGATTTGGGTCAAGCCCTGAAGGCTACTAACTGGAGGTTTGAGCTACAGCTTATAGATGGCAAATGTGTTTCATAATCTGAATTGTCCCGTTTTTCCTTCGACGGGATGGAATTCAGTGAGGGGGGATGAATTCCCCAGAAGGGAGTGGGGGGGGGGGTGTTGTTGCATTCCAGAAAAGTAAGAGGCGATCCAGCCCCGGATACGATGTGTGTGAGAGAAAGAGGGCGAAGACAGCTCCTCCTCAAGAGTCCCCAAAGTCCTAGGCAAGTCCTTGGCGTTACGACCAAAACGAAATTTTCCATCGCTAAGCGTGACATCTTGCGATGGGAGTTTGGCCCCCGTGGCGCAAACTTTTCTTGCCCCATGTTGTGAAGCTGTCTTTTGTTTCTTTCTCTCCCTTTCGTTTTTTCCATTCCTTCTACTTCCTTCCTGCCTTTCCTCTTTCTCTCTCTCTCTTTTTCTGTCTCTGTCTCTCTCTTTTACTTTTTCCATTCCCTCCTTCTCTCCTGCCTTTCCTCTTCCTCTCTCTCTTCCTCTCTCTGTCTCTCTCTCTCTCTCTTTTACTTTTTCCATTCCCCCTCCTTCCCTCCTGTTGTTCCTCACCCCCCCCCCCCCACACACCCTTTAAAAAAAAAGTTTAGGGAAGTGTCGAGTTTCTTCGTCCAAGAATTCCTTCTAAAATATATTTGTTTGCAAGTTTAACCCGGGGAACTTTAAACAATGGTGGAGTTTCCCTTTCTCGGCATCTCACTGGATGCTTTTGAGGGATGGAATAATAATCGATGCATAAAGAGAGATTTTCTTTCTTTCCAAGAGCTGCTGATGTAGGGTGGTTTTTTCGTTTTGTGTTTTCCAGAAACCTCCGTCAGATTTTCCAGTCTCTGCCTCCCTTCATTGATATTCTCCTTCTTTTGCTTTTTTTCATGGTCATCTTTGCAATTTTGGGTATGGATATATATATATATATATATTTCCCCCATCCTTCTATTCGTTCGTTTTAAGGAGAAACACTTTCGGAAAAAGCCGAAACATTTGCCGTCCGGAGAGTTGGACACAAGGTGTGTCGAGACGTCGCAACGCATTGCGGCAATGCTCGTAGCCACGTGGGTGTTTTGTTGCGGTGGAGGTACCCACGCATTCCCAGTGTGCATTGCAACATCGCAAAACAAGGCGCATCCTATTCAGGGGTGGGATGGGGAAATTTTAGCCACCCATTAGTTGCTGGGTGGGTGTGGCCATGGGGACATGGTCTAGTTGGCTTCCTGCACCACAGTGGGGTTTGTGTGTGTGTGTTTTGCCCTCCCCAGGCTCCAGAGGTGTTCCTCGAGCCTCCGGGAGGGCGAAAACGGTTTCCCGGGCTCTGGATACAGGCCCGTTTTTAGATTTCCGGTACTTCCGGTTGGGCCCATTTTCCGCCCATCCAGCAAACTTTTTCGGTAACACTTTATAGATGTGATTTGTTTGATCTTCCTCTGTTCTTTCTTCTCTGTTTCTTCTAGGATTTTATCTCTTCTCTCCCAACAAATCGGACCCTGTAAGTAAACCATAAATCCCAGCACTCTTGACTGTTCTTGGGAACACCACAAATCTTAACAGGGGAAACCTTTAAACAACTTGTTGAAGTTTCTGTGAATTCCAGCAAACATGAAGTTCTAGATTACCGCATTTTTCAGAGTATAAGACGCTCCGAAGTATAAGGCGCACCTAACTTTTGGGGAGGGGGGAAAAGGGGGGGGGGTAATTTTATGACCTTGCGTGAAAAGCCGTCGTAAGTCACATTTTTCAGGGTCCTTAAATGAAGGGTTTTGTAAGTGGAGGATTAGCTCTTATTTTTATTTTATTTTATTAAATTTATACCCCGCCCTTCTCCTAAAAAAGGACCCAGGGCGGCGCACAGGCATCATTAAAATCATACAAAATCCAAAAAATCCAAAATTATTTAAAAAACTAATTAAATATTCCCTGTGCTAAAATTAATAAAGCTCTAAAATTTTAAATTATCCCTATAAAAATCAGAAACGGGGTTATGCTAGGCCGGCTTGTTGGAATAAATAGGTTTTAAGATGTTGGCGGAAAAGGCGGACCTCTAATAAAAAAAAAAAACATCCTCTTTTTAATGACCCCATAATCCCTTGCGGGGTGGAGCCTGGGCAACGGAATGGAGCTTTTACTGGCTCGCTGCGCTTCCCTGTCGCCAGTACGGAGTTTTGTTCGGGAGATAAATTCTCATTGTGCCCAGAGAGAGCAATCTCTGCCTCTACCTAGGATCGATCTCACAGCCTCTTTGAGTGTGAGGCGAGAGCGCCACCTCTAGGCCACCGCCCCACTCATTACCTGTAACAAAAATGAAGAATTAAAAGCAAAACCTGGGGAGGGAGTTGGAGGCATGTCCGGTCAATGTTACCTGTCCGTTTTCGCTAACCTGAGAAGCATTCGGGATCCTTTTCAGGCCACGAAATTCTCCTGAAATTGCACAATTCAGAAGAAACTGTTTCATTCGACTTTTTCCTCAGCGTTTTGTTGTTTGTTTGTTTGTTTTTCCAGTATTTCAACACTTTGGAGAATAGCCTGGTGAATCTTTTCGTTCTTCTCACGACTGCCAAGTAAGACTGGGATTCTTGCGGAGGCTCACGAGAGGGGAGGGCGGTGGGAGGGCAGAGGAAAACCAGCCACCTTACTTTTCCAGAAGCTCACATGAAAAGTGTCTTTCATTTGAAAGTGGGTGGATAAAGGCCTCCCTCCTGAATCAGAAGAACAAGAGTTGGAAGGGACCTTGGAGGTCTTCTAGACCAACCTCCCTGCATCCACAGAGAGGTGGAATCATATGAATGCATAATGTGGGCATATGCATTATTTTGTATATGGAATAGGAATAGAATAGAAAATAATAGAAATGAAACAATATAGGAGTAGAGTAGAGTAGAATAGAATAGAGCAGAGTAGAATAGAATATAGAATAGAATAGAATAGAATAGCAGCGTTAAAAGGGACCTTGGAGGTCTTCTAGTCCAACAGAGGGGCTGCATCCACAGAGAGGTGGAATAACATGAATGCATAATATATGTGGGCATATGCATTATTTTGTATATAGAATAGGAATAGAATAGAAAATAATAGAAATGAAACAATATAGGAGTAGAATAGAATAGAATAGAACAGAGTAGAATAGAATATAGAATAGAATAGAATAGAATAGCAGCGTTAAAAGGGACCTTGGAGGTCTTCTAGTCCAACAGAGAGGCTGCATCCACAGAGAGGTGGAATCACATGAATGCATAATATATGTGGGCATATGCATTATTTTGTATATAGAATAGGAATAGAATAGAATAGAAATAGAAATAGAAGAGAAAATAATAGAAACAAAAGAATATAGTAGAGTAGAATAGAATAGAAATAGAACAGAGTAGAGTAGAGTAGAATATAGAATAGAGCAGAATAGAATAGAGCAGAATAGAATAGAATAGAATAGCAGCATTAATAGGGACCTTGGAGGTCTTCTAGTCCAACCTCCTGCATCTACAAAGGCTGCATCCACAGAGAGATGGAATCACATAAATGCATAATATATGTGGGCATATGCATAATTTTGTATATAGAATAGAAATAAAAATAATAGAAATAGAAATAATAGAAATAGAATAGAAAATAAGAAATGGAAAAGAAATAGGAATAGAGTAGAATAGAATAGAATAGAATAGAATAGAATAGAATAGCAGATTTGGAAGGGACCTTGGAGGTCTTCTAGTCCAACCCCTGCTCAAGCAAGAGATCCTATACCATTCCAGACAAGTGACTGTCCAGACTCTTCTTGAAAAACCTCCAGTGGTAAAGCACTCACAATTTCTGGTGGCAAGCTGTTCCACCGGTTAATCGTTCCTCGCTGTTAGGAAGTTTCTCCTTAATTCCAAGTGGCTTCTCTTTTCATCTCTCTCTCTCTCTCTTTCGGAACAGTTTTCCTGATGTGATGATGCCCTCTTACTCCCGCAACCCATGGTCCTGTGTCTTCTTCATTGTGTATCTCTCCATCGAGTTGTACTTCATTATGAATTTGGTGAGTACCGTCTCCATCCTTCTGTGACTTTTCTCCTGCTTTAAAGCTGGGTCTTCTTAGCACCTTGGCCGCTATGCTTTCTACGCCTCTTCCTGGGAAGTCATAACTTCTCACCAGGGCTGGGTTCCTGCCAGTTCCAACCTCTTCTATAGAAGAGGTTCCACCAGTCTACAGGGCCATTCAGAACCGGTTCCAGCTCCCCCCCCCATCCGCCCATCCTCAAGAGGAAGAGCGAGAGGAGGGATTCTGGGAGTTGAAGTCCACAAGTCTTCAAGCTGTCAAGTTTGAACACCCCTGGGTTTTTTTTCCCTAAAGGGTGAGGGGTGTTACAAGGGTCTTGGAACTTGACAGCCTTAAGACTTGGGTGCTTCAAATGCCAGAGTTCCTGAGCCAACATGACTGGAGGAGGAATTCTGGGAGTTGAAGTCCACAAGTCTTAAAGCTGTCAAGTTTGAACACCCCTGGGGTTTTTTTCCCCCTAAAGGGTTAGGGGTGTTACAAAGGTCTTGGAACTTGACAGCTTTAAGACTTGCATGCTTCAAATGCCAGAGTTCCTGAGCCAACATTTTGATTGCTAAGCAAGCGAGTTTCACTACATTTTACAAGTTGGCCACGCCCGCCCAGTTACATGGCTGGCAAGCCACTCCCACCCGGTCACATGGCCGGCAAGCCACTCCCACAAAGCAGGCCACACCTACAGAAGAGGTTCTAAAAAATTTTGAAATCCACCACTGCTTCTCACCTGACTTTGGAAGGTCCCTCCTGTCAGTTCGAGGTTATTCTTGATTTTTTTTTTAATCTCCCGTAGCTCCTGGCTGTCGTCTTTGACACCTTCAGTGACATTGAAAAAAGGAAGTTCCGGTCACTGTTACTTCACAAGCGCACGGCCGTCCAGCACGCCTACTGCCTGCTGATTAGCAAACAGGTAGGGGGTCCTGGTCACACCTGGGGAGGGAGGGCGTCTCCAGGATGGGGTGATGAGCTGTGAGGCTAACCGTGAGGAACAGGAGGAAGAGCTGCAGCCAAGATCAATTGATCCAGTATTTGAGGGGGCTGTGGCTCGGGCTAAGACGCTGAGCTTGTCGATCAGAAAAGTTTTCGGCAGTTCGCCGGTTCGAACCCCTAGCGCCGCATAACAGAGGGAGCTCCCGTGACTTGTCCCAGCTTCTGCCAACTGATTGTCAGAAGGTCGCAAAAGGGAGTCACATAACCCCTGAACACGGCAACCAACATCAATTGCCAAGCATCCAAGCTTTGATCAGCTTTGACAACCGTCATAAGTGTGAAAAACAGTCATAGGTTTACTTTTTCAGGGCCGTTGTAACTTTGAGCCATTGATAAACTACTGTGAGGCTGTATGTCCTCCGTGTAACTTCCTTCGTTCGTCCCTAGAGACCCTCGGGGATTGCTTTCAAGCAGTTTGATGGCCTGATGCGTTTCTATGCGCCTCGGATGAGCGTCCGAGACCGTTATCTGACTTTCAAAGCACTAAGTCAAAGCAACAGCCCTTTGGTCAGGTAAGGACGGACGTGTGTGTGTGTGTGTGTGTGTGTGTGTGTGTTTGTTTTTCCTGCCCCATGGAAGAAGATGTAAAGAATCTGAAGTTTTCCCCAAACAAATTATAGAACTTCAAAACTTAGGTGTCAGACCTGCCCTAGTCTGATCCCTTAGAGAAGAGAAACCCTCGACTCCCATTTGGTTGACATGAAAGGTGCTTTTACTGAGCGGCTGGTTGCAGGAAAGTCAGGTGGGATCTGAGTTTCCCCACCCAACAAGACAAATGTCAACCCTCCATGTTGTCATGGGGGCAGAATGAGTGGGAGCC
Organism: Rhabdophis nuchalis; assembly: GCA_039707465.1. Classification (NCBI taxonomy): domain Eukaryota; kingdom Metazoa; phylum Chordata; class Lepidosauria; order Squamata; family Natricidae; genus Rhabdophis; species Rhabdophis nuchalis. The sequence goes on from CM077660.1 coordinate 4,570,132, forward strand.
CATTTCACGCATGCTGTCGGCTGGAGTCAGATCTCAGATTACGGTAGCTGGTTTGGGAGGGGTGCATCTCATGGGGGAATGTGATTTATGACACAGACTGAGGGGAGGGAAGGAACAGAGGTAAAGTTCAGAACTAAAACAAAGCCCAGGCTTGACTGCAAACAGATATTGCCTAATGCAGCACCTAAATAAATCACTGATTTTTGTATTAAGAACTCGATAATTATGATTCAATTAGGGCATCTTTAGGAAATTTGACAGGCAGTCAAGCCTGGGCAAAACTATTTCTTTTGGTCTCATCCCTCCGGCCATAACCAGTCCAAGCCCAGCCAAATGAGATGCCGCTGGGATATTTTGGGAACTCCAAGGTATTTGGGCTGGTAACTTTCCACACTCCGGGAAAACGGCCTTGAAGATATCTTGGCGCGAACCCTAGCGCCACGTGATGGAGGGAGCTCCCGTGACTCGTCCCAACTTCTGCCAACCTAGCCGTTCGAAAGCACGTAAAAAATGCAAGTAGAAAAATAGAAAGCCGCCTTTGGTGGGAAGGGAACAGCGTTCCGTGCGCCTTCAGCATTGAGTCATGCCGGCCACATGACCACAGAGACGTCTTCGGACAGCGCTGGCTCTTCGGCTTTGAAACGGAGATGAGCACCGCCCCCTAGAGTCGGGAACAACCAGCACATCTGTGCGGGGAAAACCTTTAAGTTTACGTATAGTAAGGCTCATTTTTTTTGCCTAGCAGTGAAATATTCTTAGAAAAGGAACAAAATCTTGGTTTGAAGACTGGCCTCCCGTTTTTTGCAAGCTTTCAGCAGCCAAAGTAGCCATGCAACCGTCCTTATTTTTAGCTCTCCCTTCGCTGAGTCGGCGTGACATGGGCGTTGCAAACTTTTGCTCAGATTTTTATTTTAAATCTGGAACGGAACTCTTTCAAATTTTTTATTATTATTATTATTGTTTTTCCCATTTCAAAAACATTCCTTGATATACATTCTTATAAATACTATTTAACATTTATCTATTCATCATTCATCTCTATACACATTCTTACATCTATACTGTATGATACAGTTTGGATCTCTTTCTTGCCACCCCGTGTCTCCATCTTATTTTGCAACACCCTCACTTCTACTTTCTCAAGCTCCCTTCTCTGCCTTCTTCTTTCCTCCTCTCATTTTTCCTCTCTTCTCCCTTTCCCCCCTCTCTTTCTCTCCTCTCTTCTTTCTTATCCTCTCTCCTACTCTTCATTCCCCACCCTTAACTTTCTCTACTTTACCCTTTCTTCCTTTCCCTCCTCGTCTCTCCTCTTTCCGTTGTTGCCTTTGCTTGTTTATTTTCTCTGATGGGTTCTGGGGGTGGCGTTTCAACGTTCCAAACTTTATATATATATATATATGTTAGATTTTTAAGGGCTGATTTAATAAATAAGAGACCAGGTTTGCCTCCTCCCTTAAAGGGGCCCCATAACAGGAGCTGTGAAAATATTCTCTCATATATATATATATGTAATTGTTTCTCAACAACCTCTTATTAGGCCCCAATTAAAGGAGGAGACATACTGTTTCCTTTCCTGCCTTTCAACTCATCACCAGAGATCATCTAGACAGCAAGCCAGGAATTACGTTGTGTGATTTTTTAGATATGTGTGATCAGCTCATAAAACTAACACACACACACACACACACACATATATGATGTAATCAGGGAAGCCGGTTACCTCAAGGCATAGAAAGGCTTGCCTAATATGCTGGAAAGTGCCGGTTCAAATCCCAGTAGAAGAAGAATGGCCAGCTGAAGAAGGCTAAAAAGCCTGAAATAGATCTATCCTGGTCTCTTAATTATTAAATCAGCCCTTAAAAATCTAACATACATACATACATACATACATACATACATACATACATACATTCCCTTAAAATAAATTTCTATTAAACAATAATTCACATAAACATTGAACAAAGACTGGGGAGTTTAATCCTCCTCCAATTTTAGTCTAATTCAGCCCTGAATTCTTGCATGCTTGAGGGTTGGGAATCCAGTTGGCAAAATCTGAAGATGTCTTTGAGCTGGAGAATGGAACGCAGGTAGAAAAGGTGAAACATAGTCCTTTGTCTGTTCCAGTTTGAAGGAGATGTACAGTTTCTACGAAGTGGCTGGTTTGAAATGGAAGGTAAGCTGTCAGGTTGGGGGGTTGTTTAGGGGTGTCTTTGCTTTAGGGGTGCTGGATGGGAGGTGAGCCCCTAGGATGGGGAAGAACAGAAGGGGCCTGCCGTGGAGAACAAACGCTGGGGAGATTTATGGATGGGTGGCTGGGTGGAAGAAAGGAAGGGATTGGAGGTGAAGAAGGAAGAATGGGAGGGAGGGAAGATAAGAAAAGAGGGAAGGAAGGAGAGGGAGGGAGAAACAAAGGAAGGAGAGGAGGGAAGAGAGGGAGGGAGGAAAGGACGAAAGGAACGAGGAAGAGGGGGAAGGGAGGAAGAAGGAAAGGAAAGGGTGAGAAAGAGGAAGAAAGGAAAGGGAGAGGGAAGGAAGAAGGATAAGAAAAGAGGGAAGGAAGGAGAGGGAGGGAGAAACAAAGAAATAAGGAAGGAAGAGGAGGGAAGAGAGGGAGGGAGGAAAGAAGGAAGGAAGGAACGAGGAAGAGGGAAGGGAGGAAGAAGGAAAGGAAAGAGTGAGAGGAAGAAAGGAAAGAGAGAGGGAAGGGAGGAAGATAAAAGAAGGAAGGGAGGAACAAAGGAAGAAATAAGGGAAGGACAGTTGGGAAGAGAGGGAGGGAAGGAGAGGAAGAGGAGGGAAGGGAGGAAGAAGGAAAGAAAAGGAAGGGGTAGGAGAGAGGAAGCAAGGAAAGAGAGAGAGGAACGAAAGAAGAAATAAGGGAAGGAAGAATGGGAGAGAGGAAGGGGGGCAGGAAAGGAAGGAAGAGGGGGGAATCGAGGGAGGGTGGAAGAAGGAAAGAGAAGGAATGAACGAACGAATGAATCCTGGACAGAGAAGGGATCTTAAAACATCCTCTAGCCCAGTCATGAAAATGAACCAAAGCTGAATTGAGTTTTTTCTAGGCCAAGAGGAACCGAGAACATTGGTTTGATGATCTTCCAGGGACAGCTTTCCTTATTTTTAAAGGTGAAAACTCTGCATTTCTGTAGAACATAGAATCATAGGGCTGGAAGGGACCTTGGAGGTCGTCTAGTCCAATCCTCTGGCCTAGGCAGGAAACCCTGCACCACTACAGACAAATGGTTATCCGACCTCTACTTAAAAAACTTCCGGTGTTGGAGCATTCACAACTTCTGGAGGCAATTTCTGTTCCACGGATTAATTGCTCTCACTGTCAGGAAATTCCTCCTCAGTTCTAAGTTGCTTCTCTCCTTGATTAGTTTCCACCCATTGCGTCTTGTCCTGCCCTCAGGGGCTTTGGAGAATAAGGCAACCAATTCTTCTCTATGAGGAAAAAGGGAGAAGATTCCAGCATGGGGTATTTTAAAGAAACCAGCAAGAAGGATGTTTTTGTTTTTTTTAAAGCATGCATTTAATTGTTTTTCCTTTTCTCTTCTTCCTTTCAACAGGAATTAACATATTAGTGAATTCTCGGGCTTTCCAATATGGCATGTGTAAGTAAGTCTCCACTCTGTTTGGGGGGTGGGGGGGATGAGGGGCTAATGCAGGGGTCCCCAACCTTTGCAACTTTAAGTCTGAAGGACTTCAGCTCCCAGAATTCTCCAGCCAGCTTTGCTGGCTGGAGAAGTCTGGGAGCTGAAGTCCTTCAGACTTAAAGTTGCAAAGGTTGGAGACCCCTGGCCCAGGCCCTGACACTGACAGCTTTACTGGCTGGAGAAGTCTGGGAGCTGAAGTCCTTCAGACTTAAAGTTGCAAAGGTTGGGGACCCCTGGGCTAATGGATAGATTTACGCAGCACATTACCATATTTTTCGGAGTATAAGACGCACCTTTCCCCTTCCAAAAGAGGGTGAAAATCTGGGTGCGTCTTATACATTGAATACAGCATTTTTGGCCTGCCTCCTTTGCAAAAATGGACGGGCAGAGCCTTTAGGAGGCTTCCGGGGTGCTCCTGCGGCAGTGGTGGGTTTCTGCAGGCTCGCACCTACTCGCGAGAGCCGGTTGGTGAAATTTAGAGAATCGGTGAGAGGGGGTTCCACTGGCGTACCTGGAAGTAAATCTGGCCCGCCGCTGCCAGTGACCCAACGGGAAGGAAAGGAAAGGAAAGGAAGGAAGGAAGAAAGGAAAGAAAGAAAGAAAGAAAGAAAGAAAGAAAGAAAGAAAGAAAGAAAGAAAGAAAGAAAGAGAATTTATCATCACAATTGAGTCCAAAATTTTGGTTGCTAAGCAAGAGCGTTGTTAAATGAGTTTCACCACATTTTAAAAGGTGGCCACTCCCACCCTGTCACATGACTGCCAAGCCACGCCCACAAAATAGGTCACACCTACAGAGTAGGTTCTAAAAAATTTGAAACCCACCACTGTCCTGCGGGGCTGGGGAGGGCAAAGACGAGCCAAAAACGGGCACTCTACGAGCCTCCCGAAGCTTCTGCGTGCCTTTTTTAATTTTTAATTTTTTTGCAAAAAAACCCGGTCCGTTTTTGTGAAAAACAGCAGCCGATCCCGGCAAATGCAACTTCAGTTCCGAGTTCCTACCAGGTCAGGTCGCTCCGTTGGGTTGAAATGTCAACGCTAAATCACGAAGAATGAGTTGTGCGTTGTCCTTTGGCCACTTTGCCTTTTGTGTGGTCGAGCTTTCCAATTGGAAACCCAACGAAGACTAGGATTGTCGTGACGGGGAATTAATCTGACGTAAGCTGCGGCGTGGGCCTTAAATGCTGGGGGGGGGGGGGAGGGTATACGTTGTTGAAGGCCCATCGACCCAAAGGTTGTGGAGTCCACAGGAGCATCTCATCAGCGCGTGGTTGTGCCCCTGAGGGCCTTGTTTGAAAACGCTGTCGTGTTCTCTTGTGTCTCGCAGATGTTCTGGTGGCCGTGAACGGTCTATGGATTCTAGTGGAAACCTTCATGTTGCGAGGTAGGACACACTGTAATTGAAGGTCTGCCGACTTGAGCCCACCTTCCCTTCCTTCAGACGCGTTTCCAGCTGTTCCCGGAAACTTTCTGCTTCTTGTGGCCAGTCAGTAGTCAGCGGAGCGGGCAGCAGTGTCGGACAGTGAGGAGGGTTGGGGAGGAACCTGGGCCAGTCTTGGGGGCTGAGGAAGGTTCGGATAGGGGGTCTGCGTCGGAGGTAGAGAGGGGGCCCGAGACCGTCTGGCAGTTCTCAGCTACCTTCGAAGTTAGCTATCAGTGAGGCAGAAGAACAGCTGGAGCCTGTTCCCAGTGTGCGCCTGCGCAAAGCTGCCAGATGGAGGGAACAGCTAAAAAACGGGTCGACTTGGGAGTAAGGCCGCACCTTGGAGGTCATTGGTCCCTCCCATAGGAAAAAAAAAAGAGGAGGGAATGGAGAAGGGGATTTTGCAGGAAATAATAAATTCATTTGGTTGGGTCAAGAGTGGAAAGTTCTGTTT
>CM077660.1:4578161-4778666 GCA_039707465.1 Rhabdophis nuchalis
GAAATGGTATAAGATTCCTGCCCATGCAGGGGGTTGGACTAGAAGACCTACAAGGTCCCTTCCAACTCTGCTATTGTATTGTACTCCATCTCCTACTCCCCCCCTTCTCCTCTTCCTCCCAGATTTAAGTCTGGGAGCTGAAGTCCTTCAGACTTAAAGTTGCAAAGGTTGGGGACCCCTGATCTAGACCACTTATCTATTTCCTTTCCCTTCTTGCAGGCTGTTTAAATTGAAGAAACGTTACCGTAACGTCTTGGATACCATGTTTGAGCTTCTTCCTAGGATGGCCAGGTACAGAGAATGAAAGATCCCTGCCTGGATTGGTTGCTGGGGAATTGAAGTCTACATATCTTTTAAAAAGTTTTTTAAAAGCTTTTAAAAGCTTTTTATTTATTTTCCATATGTGTGTGTGTGTGTGTGTGTGTGTGTGTGTTAGTTTTATGAGCACATATCTAAAAAAATTTACACAACATAACTCATGGTCTCTGGTGATGAGCCGAAAGGCAGGAAAGGAAACAGTATGTCTCCTCCCAATGGGGCCCTAACAGGAAGTTGTGAAAACAATTATCTATCTATCTATCTATCTATCTATCTATCTATCTATCTATCTATCTATCTATCTATCTATCTATCTATCTATCTATCATCTATCTATCATCTATCTATCTATCTATCTATCATCTACCCATCTGTCTACATATCTATCTATCTATCTATCTATCTATCATCTACCCATCTGTCTACATATCTATCTATCTATCTATCTATCTATCTATCTATCTATCTATCTATCTATCTATCTATCTATCTATCTATCTATCTATCTATCTATCTATCTATCTATCTATCTATCTATCTATCTATCTATCTACCTACCTACCTACCTACCTACCTACCTACCTACCCACCCACCCACCCACCCACCCATCCATCTATCTATCTATCTAAACATTTCACCTTAAGGAGTGTGTCAACTGCGTACACATATTTCTGTGCAACATCCTTCCCCAAATTATCTACATTGAACAATTATACCATGAGTAGCTCTTCATTTCCTTCATACCGTATCTTCTAATAAAAATACAATCATATTAAACATGATTGGAAATGGAAAAGGTGCAGAGGAGGGCAACCAGAATGATTAGGGGGCTGGAACACCTTCCTTACCATCTGAGGCTGCTTTGGAGAATAGCTTGACTCCCTCTTCTTTGTGGCAACCCTTGAGATATTGGAAGACTGCTATCCTGTCTCCCCTGGTCCTTCTTTTCATTAAACTAGACCTACCCAGTTCCTGCAACCGTTCTTCCTATGTTTGAGCCTCCAGTCCCCTCATCCTCTTGGTTGCTCTTCTCTGCACTCTTTCCAGAGTCTCCACGTCTTTTCTACATCGTGGCGACCAAAACTGAATGCCGTATTCCGAGTGTGGCCTTACCAAGGCATTATACACACATATACACACATATAGATATGCTATAACACACATATAGACATGCTATATACATAGGTACCGTGTTTTCCCCAAAATAAGACTGGTCTTATATTTTGGGGGATTCCCAAATAAGCACTATTTTTGGAGAAACACAGTATGCTACATTTATACATACATACATGGGGCTCCCCTTGAGGTGCACCCGGAGACTTCAGCTGGTCCAGAATGCAGCCGCGCGAGCAATTATGGGAACCTCAAGGTTTACCCACGTAACACCGCTCTTGCGCGAGCTGCACTGGCTGCCTGTTGTCTTCCGGGTGCGCTTCAAGGTGCTAGTCATCATCTTTTAAGCGCTCCATGGCTCGGGACCCAGCTATCTGCGGGATCGGATCCTGCCTCATACATCCTCACGGCCGATTCGCTCCCACAGAGAGGGACTTCTCCGGGTGCCGTCCACTAGACTTTGTCAGCGGGCGACGCCCAGGGGAAGGGCTCTCTCTGTGGCAGGCCCAGCCCTCTGGAACGACCTTCCCCCCGATATTAGGACCACCACGGACCTCCGCTCCTTCCGTCTAAAATTAAAAACACACCTTTTCTGCTTGGCCGGCCTAGGGTAGTCTATCTATGGGGTTTTTAGTAAATTTAATTGGGAATTTTAGTGAATGTCAATTGGGGAATTTTAGCACAGGAATAATGTTTAATTTGCCTTTTAATTATGTATGTATATTTGTATATGTATATTTATTGTCTTTTATCTTCCCTGTGCACCGCTCCGAGTCCCCTGGGCGAGAGGGAGCGGTCTACAAATTAAAGTTTATTATTATTATTATTATACATACATACATACATACTAGGGGTGACATGATAGAGTCTTTTCGGCACTCAAAATGATTCACCAACACTTGTATAATGGTATCCTGTTCGAACCGGGGGTTGGACTAGAAGACCTCCAGGGTCCCTTCCAACTCTGTTATTTTGTTAAAAAGCCACCTTGTTGACTTGCACTTTTCTTAACCCTCTTCTTTCTCTTCTAGCCTCGGCCTAACTTTACTCATCTTCTACTACTGCTTTGCCATTGTTGGCATGGAATTCTTCTCTGGAAAACTCTACCCAAACTGTTGTAAGTAAGTATCTCCCACGTTCCTTCTCTCTGAAAATATACACCTACATTCAGTTTGCCCACAGATCAGTGCAGCTTGCTAAGATTAAAACTGAATTGTTTCGCTCCTAACTTTTTTTTTAAGCTCAGCCAGGGATGATGGGAGCTGGTTTTCAACAACCTCTTGTGGTCTGCTGTCCTTGGTGCTCTCTGAGCTTGGGGGTTTTCATGCAGGCGTTTCATTACCAAACTAGGTAACGTCATCAGTGATGTAGTTTGGTAATGAAACGGTTCCATTCTAAACTACAAATACCAGGTAGTCCTTAACTTACGACCATAACAGAGGCCGAAATTTACGTTGCTAAAGCAAGAAATTCGTTAAGTGAGTCATTTTATGACTGTTCCTTCTTGCCGGAGTTGTTAAGGGAATCACGGCCGTTGTGAAGTTAGGGAACACGGTGGTTCAGCTTCCCCAAGGACTTTGCTTGTGAGAAGCTCGCAAAACGGGGATCGCATCACACACACACACACACACACACACACACACACACACACACACTGGGACACAGCCACCGTCATAAAGGTGAGACGGTTGCCAAGAATCCGAATTTTCCATGGGGATGATGCAACAGTCATAAGTGACTATTATAAGGATAGAACAAGAAGCAACGGGTGGAAACTGATCAAGGAGAGAAGCAACCTGGAACTAAGGAGAAATTTCCTGACAGGGAGAACAATTAATCAGTGGAACAACTTGCCACCAGAAAGTTGTGAGTTCTCCATCACTGGACATTTTTAAGAAGGGACTGGACAACAATTTGTCTAAAATTGAAGCAGGGTCTCCTGCTTCAGCAGGGGGTTGGACTAGAAGACCTCCAAGGTCCCTTCCGACTCTGCTATTCTATTATTCTATTATCTGCCCATTGTAAAAACAGATTTTTGAACCCGGGGCCACCTCTCTCTCTCTCTCTCTCTCTCTCTCTCTCTCAGTTCATTCTTTATTATCTTCTCATCCAGCACCAGCACGGTTGCCGATGCCTTTCGCTGGGTCAATCGCACCATCGGGAACAAGACAGTGGTGGACCAAGGTTACTACTATCTCAACAACTTCGACAACATTTTGAACAGTTTCGGTAGGCGTTCCAGCTCCACCCTCCCGCCTTCCTTTTCAAATATTAACTTAACAGTTCTGCACAGTGGTGAAATTCAAATTTTTTCACTACCGGTTCTGTGGGCGTTCAAATTTTTTCACTACCGGTCCTGTGGGAGGATACTGCAAAATCCTCATTCCTCCCCACTCCAGGGGAAGGATACTGCAAAATCTCCATTCCCTCCTCACTCCAGGGGAAGGATACTGCAAAATCTCCATTCCCTCCTCACTCCAGGGGAAGGATACTGCAAAATCTCCATTCCCTCCTCACTCCAGGGGAAGGATGCTGCAAAATCCCCATTCCCTCCCCACTCCAGGGGAAGGATACTGCAAAATGCCCCCCCCCCCAAATAATTTGGGTCCTCGTTTTACCCACCTTAGGAGTCAATCTGCTGCCGGTCAGGATCGAACTGCTGGCAGTCAGCAGAATCAGCCTGCAATGCTACATTCTAACCACTGCGCCACCACGGCTCTTTTACTACCTGTTGCAGTTTACGAATGACCTCCCAGGGTCCTTGAATTGTTTCCTGTTTGTTATCTTTCCCCTTTTTTTTTTAATGCAGTGACCCTCTTTGAGTTGACGGTAGTGAACGATTGGTACATCGTCATGGTAAGTCTGCAGAAAACCCCCTGATGTGTTAGAGCTATTGCGTGTCGCGGCTTAAATACCACCATCTTTTGGGCTCTTTGGGTTCCACAATATTGCAATGAATCAGCCAAGGAAAGTACAGGCAAATAGGAGTAATGTTTAGAACACCATTACTTTACTTTTACTTTACTTTTAATTTACTTTTACTTTACTTTTACTTTACTTTTTACTTAACTTTTTACTTTTACTTTACTTTTTACTTTACTTTTACTTTTACTTTTTTTACTTTACTTTTTACTTTTACTTTACTTTTTACTTTACTTTTACTTTACTTTTTACTTTTACTTTTACTTTACATTTACTTTTACTTTACTTTTTACTTTACTTTTTACTTTACTTTTACTTTACATTTACTTTTACTTTACTTTTTCTTTACTTTTTACTTTTACTTTTTCTTTACTTTTTACTTTACTTTTACTTTACTTTTTACTTTTACTTTTACTTTTACTTTTACTTTACTTTTACTTTACTTTTAGCTTTTACTTTTACTTTACTTTTACTTTACTTTACTTTTTACTTTTACTTTTACTTTACTTTTTACTTTAATAGGTACGATCGTTAGATCAGGGGTGAAATCCAAATTTTCCCCCTTACCGGTCCTGTGGCTTGGTGGTGGTGGGTCATGTGACTGGGTGGGTGTGGCCAAGTCTTTATGTAAAACTTTTTGGATAGCCTGGAACTAGCATGTTTATCAATTGCAATTGTGCCTTTGTGGTTCTCGTCCACCACGGACCACGTAAAGATCTCATTTTCCTGTTTTGGGGGTTTTTTTTAGGAAGGGGTGACCTCAGAGACGTCTCACTGGAGCCGCCTGTATTTCATGATTTTCTACATCGTGACCATGGTGAGTCGATGGAACCAGAGCCTTCCGTCATGATCGGCTGAGGGTTGGCAGGGCGTCCTTTTGATTTGACTTCTTTATTTTCTTTCGGTTTCGTTTCGTGCGTTTTACGGGGAGAAGAAACGAAGACAAGCTAAGAAAAAGATCAACAGGGAAAGGGCAAAGAGCAATGGAAGTCGAGAAAAAAAAGATAATTAAGGAAGCTTCCTGCACATCCTAAAATACACCCTACTTTTCAGTGGGATTTATTAATTTAAGAGATTGGGCAACCATTTGTGTGAAATGGGGTAGGGCTTCCTCCCTGAGCAGGGGGTTGGACTAGAAGACCTCCCAGGTCCCTTCCAACTCTACTCTCCCATTCTAATTCTATATTTTCTATTCTACTCTATTCTGTTTTCTTTTCTACTCCATATTTTCTATTCTATTTTCTGCTCTATAATCTATTCTATGTTCTGTTCTACTTTCAACTCTAGTTTTTCAATCTATTCTATTCTGTTTTCTTCTCTACTCCATATTTTCTTTTCTTTTCAATACTATTCTATCTATTCTATTTTCTATTCTATATTCACTCATACTATATGTTCTATTCTATTCTATTCTATTCTACTCTCCTTCCTTATTCTATTCTATTCTCCTTCCTTCTTATTCTATTCTATTCTATTCTCCTTCCTTCTTATTCTACTCTATTCTATTCTACTCTCCTTCCTTCTTATTCTATTCTATTCTATTCTCCCTTCTTATTCTATTCTATTCTCCTTCCTTCTTCTACTCTATTCTATTCTACTCTCCTTCCTTCTTATTCTATTCTATTCTCCTTCCTTCTTATTCTATTCTATTCTTCTTATTCTATTCTATTCTACTCTCCTTATTGTATTGTATTCTATTCTATTCTATTCTATTCTATTCTCCTTCCTTCTTATTCTACTCTATTCTATTCTACTCTCCTTCCTTCTTATTCTATTCTATTCTCCCTTCTTATTCTATTCTATTCTATTCTCCTTATTCTATTCTATTCTACTCTCCTTCTTATTCTATTCTATTCTATTCTATTCTCCTTCTTTCTTATTCTACTCTATTATATTCTACTCTCCTTCCTTCTTATTCTATTCTATTCTATTCTCCTTCCTTCTTATTCTATTCTATTCTCCTTATTCTATTCTATTCTACTCTCCTTATTCTATTGTATTGTATTGTATTGTATTGTATTCTCCTTCCTTCTTATTCTACTCTATTCTATTCTACTCTCCTTCCTTCTTATTCTATTCTATTCTCCCTTCTTATTCTATTCTATTCTATTCTCCTTATTCTATTCTATTCTACTCTCCTTCTTATTCTATTCTATTCTATTCTATTCTATTCTCCTTCTTTCTTATTCTACTCTATTATATTCTACTCTCCTTCCTTCTTATTCTATTCTATTCTATTCTCCTTCCTTCTTCTATTCTACTCTATTATATTCTACTCTCCTTCCTTCTTATTCTATTCTATTCTCCTTCCTTCTTATTCTATTCTATTCTACTCTCCTTATTCTATTCTATTCTATTCTGCCATGTTTCCCTGGAAATAAGACAGGGTCTTATTTTATTTTGACCCTTGAAATAAACACTTTGGCTTATTTTCAGGGAGATCTTATTATATTCTACTCTCCTTCCTTCTTATTCTATTCTATTCTCCTTCCTTCTTATTCTATTCTACTCTCCTTATTCTATTCTATTCTATTCTGCCATGTTTCCCTGGAAATAAGACAGGGTCTTATTTTATTTTGACCCTTGAAATAAACACTTTGCCTTATTTTCAGGGAGGTCTTATTATTTTTGAAGTCCAGGCAGCGGTGATCATGGTCACCTCATGGCTGCTGCAGTGTTGCAATATTTTCGAGAAAGGGCTTATTTTAGCGCATGCGCTCCAAACCCCGATTGGGCTTATTCTCTGGGGAGGTCTTATTTTGGGGGAAACTGGGTATTTATTTATCATTCCAAGTGTGGCCTTACCAAGGCCTTGTAAAGTGGTATTAGCCCTTCACGTGATCTTGCTTCTATCCCTCTGTTGATGTAATTGAAAGCAGCCATAACAGCTTGGCCCCCAAAAGTCAAGAGACCCAGATGTTACCGCTGACTCTGTATCTTTTTTCCCTCCCCTCCCAAGGTGGTGATGACAATCATAGTCGCTTTTATACTGGAAGCGTTTGTGTTCCGCATGAACTATGCGCGCAAAAACCAGGATCCAGAAGGTGCGTGGGAAATATTTGCTCTCGGCGGTATCGCTGGACTGCTTCCGGTCCGTCTTCCTCCCTGGTGGGCTTAGATGAGAATCAAGGAACCAGAATCAAAGGAACAACGGAAACGATTTTCCTCTAGAAAATCAAAAGAAGCTGTTGTGAAAGAATTCCACGGAATTCTGTCCCTAAAGTGCCTTTTTTTTTTTTCCCCAAGAGGCAACTAGACTTTGCGGGTTTTGTCCAAAGTCGTTTCGCTTCTTATCCGAGAAGCTTCTTCAGCTCTGGACTGGATGGTGGGGAATAGAAGGATTTATCCAGGTTTTTCATCCAGTTCCGGTCAGGTGCAAAGATAAAGGATGACCTTGGCTTTCTAGAAAGAATGTTGTTATGGCCACATATCATCTAACTCCATACAATCCCATTTTCCCACCGTAGAAAAAGAATAGAAAGTGTGGCAGGCCAAAGACCCAAAAGGAAAGAGGGCTGCAGGCCTGACACTCCATAGACCCGTGATGGCGAACCTATGGCACGGGTGCCACAGGTGGCACGCGGAACCATTTCTTAAGGCACGCGAGGCGTTGCCCTGTCAGCTCCAGCGCGCTTGTGTGCGCTGGCCAGCTGATTTGGGCCTTCTTTTGAGGACGTTTCTCGCCCTCTGGAGGCTTCAGGGAAGCTCCTGAAGCCTCTGGAGTTGGGGAGGGGAGGCTGTTTTCACCCTCCCCAGGCTCCTAGAAAGCCTCTGGAGCCTGGGGAGGGCGGAAAAAGCGTGCCAAAAGCAGGGGGTCGCGCACATTGCATTATGGGTGTGGCACGCCCACGCACAGCCCCACTTTTGGCACGCCAGCCAAAAAAGGTTAGCCATCCCTGCCATAGACGTTCTAGGAAATGCCAACTAGCAAATGCCAGATCTGGCTTTTTCTCCTCTTGTTATCTAACACAGGGGTCCCCAACCTTTGCAACTAAGGACTTCAGCTCCCAGACTTCTCCAGCCAGCAAAGCTGTCAGTGTCAGGGCCTGGGCCAGGGGTTTCCAACCTTTGCAACTTTAAGTCTGAAGGACTTCAGCTCCCAGAATTCTTTGCTGGCTGGAGAAGTCTGGGAGCTGAAGTCCTTCAGACTTAAAGTTGCAAAGGTTGGAGACCCCTGATCTAACATCCTTGATTGGTTTCTCCAGCAGAGGACAGCGGGATTGTCTTTGAGCGGGAAGTCTCCAAGGAAGAAATTGGTAGCCTCGTCGAGGCGTACGGGAGGCAAGGGGACAACCTGGCAGCTAGCCAACTCCTCAAGGTCGTTTCCCAGATGGACAGGCACCGGGTGAGTGGGTGAGACCCGGGGGGGGGGGGCAGCAAGTAAAGTAGCGCCTCCCGCCTAGTCGAGATGAGGCGTCCTTCTCACCGTTTCTCTCCTACCGCTTTAGCAAACCGCCATGCTGTTCCTGGGCCGCCGATCGAGGACCAAAAGCGATTTAAGTATGAAAATGTATGAAGAAGAGATACAGGTAGGTTGGGGCGAGTGGCAGAGGTGGTGACCCCTGGAGCTCCTTGGAGGCCAGGAAGGTTGACTTGGGCAGTATACATGTTATGGTGGGTGACAGGAGAGCCGTCTGTGCAATGGTACCAAGATGGATACATGGACGGCCTGGGATGGGATGGGATGAAATGGAAGAATGGAATGGAATCCATTAGAGTGGAGTGGAGTGGAGTGGAGTGGAGTGGAGTGGAGTAGAATAGAAATAGGATAGGATTGGATAGGATAGGATAGGATAGGATAGGAAAGGAAAGGAAAGGAAAGGTGGAATGCAGTGCAGTGGAGTGGAGTAGAATAATATAGAACAGGGTAGAATAGAATAGAATAGAATAGAATAGAATAGAATAGAAAATATGGAATGGAATGAAGTAGAGTAGAAATAATGATAATAGACTAAACATAGAGTAGAATAGAATAATATAGAATAGAATAATATAGAATAGAATAATATAGAATAGAATAGAATGGAAAATATGGAATGGAATGAAGTAGAGTAGAAATAATAATAGATTAAACATAGAGTAGAATAGAATAATATAGAATAGAATAATATAGAATAGAATAGGGTAGAATAGAATAGAATAGAATAGAATAGAAAATATGGAATGAAATGAAGTAGAGTAGAAATAATAATAATAGACTAAACAGAGTAGAATAGAATAATATAGAATAAAATAGAATAGAATAGAATAATATAGAATAAAATAGAACAGAATAGAATAATATAGAACAGGGTAGAATAGTATAGAATAGAATAGAATAGAATAGGAATAATATAGAGTAGAGTAGAGTAGAATAGAATAAGGAGAGGAAAGGAGAATTGGAAATTATGGATGGTCCTTTATTGGAACTTTTATAGAAATTAGATATTCATTTGTCTGAAATGGTGAAAAGGTTTCCTGCTTGAGCAGGAGTTGGACTAGAAGACCTCTAAGGTCCCTTCCAACTCTGAGCACTTGATATCCTGTATTTATCCGATTCCTGGCATGCCCTCCGTAAACATTTTTGGGGGGTCTGCCTGATTCCGTGGCTCCTGTTTCCTTTTCCCCTGGGTGGGCCCACTCTGGCAGCTTAGCATAATGACGCCCGTCTTGCGTTCTCAGGAGTGGTACGAAGAACATTCCAGAAGAGAGGAACGGGAGCTTCCTTGGCACGAAGACGAGGAGTTGCTCAACCAGACCTTCCACCCACCTGCCCTCCGGCAGCGTTCGCAAACCATCATTTAAAGTCAGCTTAATCGAGAAAGCCGGTTCTCCTATGCATTCAGCCTGGGCTTGGTAACACCATGCTGGTCTCCATCCGATTTTCCTTTAATGGTCCTCATCTCTTGAGCTCTCCTGCCAGGAGGCTGACATCTTCTGAGGAAGAAGATGAGCCTTTTTATTATTACTAGTTTTAAAATTTTTGGTCCTCTCCTTTTTTCTGGCATCAAGCGTGGGAGGGTTTCTGGAAGGACACTTGACCTTGGAATTACTGCAACAGGAGGCTCGTGCAAAGTCCTTCCTCGGCCGAAGGACGGCTTGGACCTTCTTTTGAAGAAGGACCTGGGCATTTTGTCCTCGTGGCTGTTGCGGCAAAAGGCCAGTTGCTGCGATGGAAAAAGCCAGCCCTGTTTGCCAGCATTGATATCCAAGCATCCTGGGGTGACCATCACACCATTTTCCATCCGCAAGAGATCGGACAAAAATTGGCCAGAAGGCAGGTAGAATCGCCATGCGTCCACTACATCTCTCTTTCTCTTCTCTTCTCTCTCTTTCTCTTCTGTCTCTCCTTCTCTTTCTTTCTTTCTCTCTCTCTCTCTTTCTCTCTGTCTCTTTCTCTCTGTTAATCTCTTCTCCCTCTCCCTCTCTCTCTTTTTCTGTCTCTGTCGCTCTTTGTCTCTCTTTCTCTTCTCTCTTCCTCTCCTTCTCTTTCTCTTTTTCTGTCTCTCTTTCTGTCTCTGTCTCTTTCTGTCTCTTGTCTTCTGTATCTCCTTCTCTCCTCTGTTTCTTTCTCTTCTCTGTCTCTCTCTGTCTCTCTTTCTTTCTCTTCTCTCTATCCCTCTGTCTCTCTCTCTTTCTCTGTCTCTTTCTGTCTTTCTCTTTCTTTCTCTTCTCTCTCCCTCCCACCTCTGTCTCTCTCTCTCTTTCTCTCTGTCTCTCTTTCTTTCTATCTTTCTTTCTCTTCTCCCTCCCTCTCTTTTTCTCTTCTCTCTCCCCCTCTCTCTTCTCTCTCTCTTCTCTTCTCTCTCTGTCTCTCTCTCTCTCTCACCCCGTGATGCACTAAATGCAGTTGAGTGAAGTAACGCAACTTTATTTGACCCCACTCCTTCGTTTCCCCTACCCTTTGTCGTTCAGCATCGGTAAAAACTGCTAGTACTCCCACCATCCTTCGGCAGTGTTTACTCAGACGTAGCAAAGTAACGCAACCCAGGACCAACCGAGATCCAGAGCATCTTCTGAACAAAAAAGCATTTTGGGTTCCATGAGGCCCTAAACAGGTTTAAAGACTCTCTTCCTGCTCACAATCTTCGTCCTGCGTTGGCGTAACGATTCTTCCTTGGATCTGAACATTTGCAGGGCCCAGTCGATGTATTAAACCCTGAAGCAATCCTGCGTAAGAATCCGTTGTGTTAACTCCTCCGGGCACCGCATTAAAGCCTCGAAGCCCCTCTATGCCGCTAGGCACATTATAGAAAAGCAATAATTCCTTTAACAGAAAAGACAGGAGGGATCAAGGGAATCAGGGGGTCTCGTCCGGTTTTAAGGTAGATTCGCTTCTGCAGAAATTCCTTAGTCGGTTACCGCGTTTGGGATCTCTTCGGGAAGATCCCTTCTCCACGAGGGAAACCAACACACCAATTGTATATTGGCTGATTTTTCTTTTTCTTTGTGCGTGGCCCAACGTTCTTCGTTTGGCAACCCACAAGAAGGCAGAGAAGTTTTCTTCCTTTAAAAAAATGCAAATATTTTATAAGGGAGTAGATCTGCTGCTGTGGCCTAGAGGTGGAGCTCTCGCGCCTCCCAGTTAGGAGGTTGTGAGTTTGATCCTAGGTAGAGGCAGATGTAGGGTCTCCCTCTGTTAAATCTCGATTGCTAATTTGCAAACGGTAAACGGAATTTGCTTCCGCCCCTGCCCTGCCAATTTATAAGCAGAAATGACAGGTTTCCCCCTCCTTCTCTCTCTTTTTTTTTCCTGGTCCCTTCTGTAATTTTAGGGTGGCAAACCTAGAATAATTAGGAATTGGTTTTCTCACGCCTGCTATAACTCTCCTGCATAGTTCTTTGTTTAAAAACCCCAGGCTGATTTCCACGCTAAATAAATAAACAGAGAAAGGGTTGGCTTGGAAGGAGCTGAATTATTTTCCAGTTGTTGGAGAGTTAATGGCAGCCCCATCCATTTTTCTGTTCTTAACCAGCTCTGTTCTACGACAGTCTCTTCGAATGTCCCTCCCTGAGCTACGTTAACGGCTGTGGAAGATTGCCGTTGTAGTCCTAACACTTATCAGAGGACGCAGCAGTTGAGGAATTAAGCGTTCCTGCACCCCTGATCCCTGAAGGTCTGTTTTCTTCCTTTAAAAAAATGCAAATATTTTATAAGGGAGTAGATCTGCTGCTGTGGCCTAGAGGTAGAGCTCCCGCCTCCCAATCAGGAGGTTGTGAGTTCGATCCTAGGTAGAGGCAGATATAGGGTCTCCTGCGTGGGCAGGGGGTTGGACTAGATGACCTTCAAGGCCCGTGCCAACTCTGTTAATCTGTTAAATATCCACAATTCAGGTGACATCAGTCTGTGAACTTCAACTCCCAGAATTCCCGGGCTATGGGGTGACTGGGAGTTGAAATCCACCCATTGGGAGTTCCTCCAGGTTGAAAAAGGTTGCTTAAAGGACCTTTAAGGAGAGAAAAAGGGCATTATGTTGTCAATTCAGGAGAGGCATTCCTTCCTGCTGTGTCAATCAAGTATCTTAATTCTTTTTTAAAAAAAGGGATAGGTGGAAGCAAAAAACAGATGGAAGGTTTTCTAGCAAACATGTATTACGGGATTTCCAATTTTTTGGCGGTGGCTCAGTGGCTAAGACTCTGAGTTTGTCGATCAGAAAGATCGGCAGTTTGAATCCCCAGCGCTGCATAACGGAGTGAGCTCCCGTTCCTTGTCCCGGCTTCTGCCAACCTAGCAGTTTGAAAGCAGGTAAAAAATGCAAGTAGGGAACCTTTGGTGGGAAGGGAACAGCGTTCCATGCGTCTTTGGGGGCATTGAGTCATGCCGGCCACATGACCCCGGAGATGTCTTCGGACAGCGCTGGCTCTTCGGCTTTGAAACGGAGATGAGCACCGCCCCCTAGAGTCAGGAACGACCGGCACATATGTGCAAGGGGAAGCTTTACCTTTAATGTCTTGGCTTCCAAGCCAAAAATGGAATTTCGGAATGGGTAGGGAATCTCTAAATCACCTATTTTGCAAGCCTTGTTGAGAAAGACACCTTTTTCACACAAATCGGAATTTGTGCAAAAAAGCTTAGCGTTCTCCGGGCTCGCAAAATAATTGCATGTTCCCACCGGGGAAGTAAAAATTTTAAAACGGGGAATGTGCTGACTGGATGTGCCTACAGATCCCCAAAGCACTTTACGTACCTCATCCGCCCTTTCTAACTAAAACACACCCTTTCCCTGGGGTTGTGCGGTGACAATGCACAACCAAGGAAGGCCCAGCTTCTTGGCGGAGCTGCTGGCGTTTGTGTAGGACGCACGACAATCCAAAGTGCATATTATATTTTTTTTTTAAAGCTTTGGATTTGAAGGAGCTGGGTATGTCTAGTTGCAGGAACTGGGTATGTCTAGTTTGATGAAGAGAAGGACCAGGGGAGACATGATAGCAGTGTTCCGATATCTCACAGGGTGCCACAAAGAAGAGGGAGTCAAACTATTCTCCAAGGCACCTGGGGGCAGGACAAGAAGCAATGGGTGGAAACTAATCAAGGAGAGAAGCAACTTAGAACTAAGGATAAATTTCCTGACAGTTAGAACAATTAACCTCTGGAACAGCTTGCCTCCAGAAGTTGTGAATGCCCCAACCCTGGAAGTCTTTAAAAAGATGTTAGATAGCCATTTGTCTGAAATGGTATAAGGTTCCTGCCCACGCAGGGAGTTTGGACTAGAAGACCTACAAGGTCCCTTCCAACTCTGCTATTGTATTGTATTGTATTGAAGCATTGGTTGGTTTGTGTTTTTTCAAACAGAAGGGCAGGGGATCCTTACCTGGCTGGCTGACCGTTTTGCTGGCGTCACTAAATGGAAATGAATGAATGGAGCTGAAGTCCTTCAGACTTAAAGTTGCAAAGTTTGCCTACCCCTGATCTAGCCCATCATTTCGCACGGTTGTTTGGCTAAGATCCATGGCTAAGCAAGTGTCAAAATCTAGAGCAAAGTTTTTCTCCATGTTGAGAATGTATAGGGATTCCCCATGTTGGCTGGGGAATTCTGGGGGTTGAAGTCCATGCATTTTCCAATTGGAAAGCTTTTGAGAAGCACCGATCGATAGCAGTGGCCTTTCCAGTTAGCATCTGCCGGGCTTAATTTTAGGATTTAAACACTAATAATTGGAAAGATCACAAATAAGCATCAAATTCCATGTTTTTCTACCCTCAGCCTGAATAGAAATACATATATATATGCTGGTCTTGCTGTATTCGGGTGTTTTCCCGTGCAAGAATGAGATTGTCTTTGCAAACGTTTCGGCAAGATCTCACTTGCCATCTTCAGGCAAGTGAATATATATATTTTTGGGGTTTTTTTTTGCATGTTTTTGTTATTTTTATTCTCGTTTAGGATATAAGCTAGAAGGAAAATAAAAGTTCAAAAGAACGCAGGGATATTCCTTTCTTAAATACTACATTTCTCTGCTCGAAACTCCAAAGACAATCATTTGTAAGGGGGATTTGAAAGATACAGGGAAATTTGTGGGTTTTTGGATACAGGGAAATTTGTATGACCGATATAATGATGTATGGAACAGTATTATATAGATGTTTACAGAACATTTAATAAACCTCTTTAACCCTTCTTTTCTGCATCTCTCTTTATATTTAGCATATATATATATAGGATGAGAGCTAAAAAGCTCGAAATAGATCTATACTAGTCTGATTTATTTATTGATCAGCTCAAAAACGTAACACATATAAAAAAAATCACACAACGGAACTCATAGCTTTCTGTCTAGATGGTCTCTGGTGATGAGCCGAAAGGCAGAAAAGGAAAGCAGTAGGCTTCCTCCTTTAATTGGGGCCCTAACAGGGTGTTGTGGAACAAATATAAATATATATATATATCGTTTAGCGACCATACCGTGTTACGACGTCACCGAAAATAATAATTTATGTCCATTTTTCATACTTAAAGACTATTGCAGCATCCCCTGGATCAAAATTCGTATTCTTGGCAGCCGCCTCATATTTATGACGGTTGCAGTCTCCTGGGGTCATGTGATCCCCTTTGGCGAACATCTGACAAGCAGAGGCCATGGGGAAGCCGGATTCACTTAACGACCGGGGTTGCTAACTTATAAACTGCAATGATTCATTTAACGACTGGCAAGAAAGGTCGTAAAATGAGGGGAAATCACTTTTAACAACAGTCTCGCTTAGCGGTGGAAATTTTAAGCTCCGTTGTGGTGGTTAAGACAAGGATGACCGGTATATTCCACCAATCCATCCATTTCATAACTCAAAATCCCTCCTTCTTCCAGACTGTTCAACTACGTATTTTATGAGTAGATTTCCAAATAAGATCCTAAATAGATTTTGGGTAAAGGTGAAGGTTGCCCTCGCACATAGGTGTAGTCGTTCCTGACTCTGGGGGGCGCTGCTCATCTCCGTTTCAAAGCCGAAGAGCCAGCGCTGTCCGAAGACGTCTCCATGGTCATGTGGCCGGCATGACTCAACATCGAAGGCGCACGGAACGCTGTTCCCTTCCCACCAAAGGTGGTTCCTATTTTTCTACTTGCATTTTTTACATCCTTTTGGACTAGATTGGGACAAGTAAGAGGAGCTCACTCCATTACGTGGTGCTAAGGATTCGAACCGCCGAACTGCCAAACTTCCTGATCGACAAGCTCAGCGTCTTAGCCACTGAGCCACTGCGTCCCTTAGATTTTGTGTACAGTGATCCCTCGTTTTTCGCGGCTTCATGTTTTGCGGCTTCAGTGCATCGCGGGCTTTTCAAAAATACAGAATAGAAAAAAAATGCATTGGTAGGAGGCAAGCGCCCCCTAGTGCTTGCTTTAAACGATGTCCACCAACTCAAGTTTCCGGTATAGTGTATTGCGAATCCTACTTCACGGTTTTTCAGTTTTCGCGGAAGGTTCCGGTCCTCATTAACCGCGAAAAACGAGGGATTACTGTACTGCTGGACAAAATAAAACATCCAGAAACTATTGGGAGTTGTTGCATTCAACATCCAAACCTTGTGATCGATCGATGCTCTTTATTACTTCAATTGACATCTTACATCAAAACAAGAAGGTCAATTACAGCATTTGGGTTCTTTGAGGTAGATTATTAAACATAAGACAAGCTCAACGGAAGTTCAATGTATTTACAGAAATGAGCAAAGATACAGATCTGGTGTACAGACCCATCATCCCTTAACTTCTCCCTTATTCTCCAAAGCACCTGAAGGCAGGACAAGATGCAACGGATGGAAACTAATCAAGGAGAGAAGCAACCTAGAACTAAGGAGAAATTTCCTGATCGTGAGGAGAACTAACCAGTGGAACGCCTTGCCTCCAGAGGTTGTGAGTGCTGCAAGAGGAGATTGGAAAACCTCTTGGCTGGAAAAGTAACCTAGCAAAGAAGCCTGCTTCAATAGTCTTTCTTCCAGCTGACGTGACGATTGTGAAGTCGGTCTTAAGCAGCCAGCCACCTTCTAACAGCTGCACAAGCCATATTTCACTTGGTCAACACCCAGCCTGTGTAACTGCTGACTTAGGCAGATTGAAAATCCACTGGCTGCAAGTGACACAAGAGGAACAGTAAAAGGCACAAGAAAGAGAGAGAGAGAGAGAGAGAGAGAGAGAGAGAGAGAGAGTGGAAGGAAGGGGAAAGAGGAAGGAAGAAGAAAGAGGCAAGGAAGGAAGGGAAAGAAAAAGGAAGGAAAGGAAAGAAAGAAAAAAGAAGGAAGGAAGGAGAAAGAGCCAAGGAAGGGAAAGAAAGAAGGAAAGGAAGAAAGAAAAAGGAAGGAAGGGAAAGAAAAAAAGGAAGGACAGACGGAAGGAGAAAGGCAAGGAAGGAAGGGAAAGAAAGGGGAAGGAAAGAAAAAGAAAAAGGAAGGAAAGGAAAGGAAAGAGAAAAAAGGAAGGAAGGAGAAAGCGCCAAGAAAGGAAGGGAAAGAAAAAGGAAGGAAAGAAAGAAAAGAAGGAGAAAGGCAAGGAAGGAAGGGAAAGAAAAAGGAAGGAAAGAAAGGGTGAGAGGAAAAGAAAATGAAAGAGAAAGGGAAAGAAGGAAAAGGAAGGAAGGAAGGAAGGAAAAAAGCAAAGAAGAAATAAAAAGTTTAGAACACATTAAGCCCTGGTGCACTGCCAGGTGGATACATACAAAAGACAACAACCCATTAATCTGTTCATAATTGTATGTATGTCAGAGTGCAAATGTAAGTCATTGTGATTGAATTAGTGGAGAAATAGACAAAATAGACAAAAAGTGCAGAGAAGGGCAACCAGGATGATGAGGGGACCGGAGGCTTAAAACATGTGAAGAACGGTTGCAGGAACTGGGCCTGGCTAATCTAGTGAAGAGAAGGACCAGGGGAGACAGGAGAGCAGCCTTCCAATATCTGAGGGTCTACCACAGAGAGGAGGAAGGGGGTCAAGCTATTTCCCAAAGCCCCCGAAGGCCAGACAAGGAATAACGGATGGGAAACTGACCCAGGAGAGATTCAACCTGGAAATAAGGAGGAATTTCCTGACAGGGAGAACCATCAACCCATGGAACAGAAGTTGCCTTCGGAAGTTGTGGGACCTTCATCCCTGGAGGCTTTCAAGAAAAGACTGGACTGCCCTCTTGTCAGAAATGGTGTAGGGTCTCCTGCTTGGGGGAGGGAAGTTGAACTGGATGACCTATAAGGCCCCTTCCAACTCTGTTAATTTGTTAAACTAGAAACTTATTTCAAGGCCTTCAGAAAAATAGGAAGAGAAGAGGAACCAAGAACCCCCCCCAAAATTGGTGGTCAAAGAAATGTGTTTGCAATGCATTTTGCCCTTAAACACGCTTCCTTTTTTGTCCCTTATTCTGATTAAAAGGCCTGGAAGAGAATATTTGCAGCTCAGGGTTGAACTGTGGGGTCCTTGGGCCTCTCTGAGCTTGGCCGGTTCCTGGGAGACATTGCCCAACTAGCAACCAAAGGTGCTTTTTTAAAAAGGCAAGTGGACTTTAAAAAAAAAAAAATTCCTTGAAACCATTTCGCTCCTCATCCAAGAAGCTTCTTCAGTTCTAACTTCAGTTCTAACTCTCAATCAGAACTGAAGAAGCTTCTTGGATCAGAGGCGAAAGGTCTTCAAGGAAAAAAAGAAAGCCCAGTTGCCTTTGGAAGAAGCATTTTGGGGACACCCAGAACCTGGAGGACTAAGAAACTCCAGAGACGATTACCCAAGTAGGCAACATATCAGTGCTAGAAGGATTTGCTCTTTATTTTTATGTACTCGTGGCTGACAGGGAAAAATGAGAGCAAACTCCTCTCTCTTCTAGCACTGATGATGTTACCTAGTTGGGCAATGAAACATCTACAAGAAAAATCTCCTCCTCCTCCTCCTCCTTTGTTCCTTCCATCTTTCTTTCTTCTCCTTTCTTCTTTCTTTTTCTTTCTTCTTTCTACCTACCTAGCTTTCCTCCGCCTCCTCCTCCTCCTCCTCCTCTTCCTCCTCCTCCTAGCACTGATGATGTCTCCTAATTGGGTAATGAAACATCTGCAACAAAACAACCAAGAACCTCTCAATCCTCTTCCTCCTCTCCACCAACCCTCCTCCCTCCTAGCACTGATGGGGTTACCTAGTTGGGTAATGCAACGTCTGCAAACAAAAATAACCCACCAAGCTCACAGAGCACCAAGGACCCTACAGGTCTGGAAGGATTTCCAGCCCTGCCTTCAGAGACAATAAAAGCTGCCCCTTGTTTTAAGTCACAAGTTTGCAAGCCATGTTCCTTTTTCAACCCTCTTAGCTGTGTTCAGAAGGCATGCTTTCCCTGGTCAGTTGCAAAACCTAGCAGTTTCATTCGTGCACAACTCCAATCGGGATGGTTTTTAAGCCTCATTTTAGTTTAGCGTGCTGGCGAAACCCAATCTGTTTGTCTGATTTGCAAGTCGGTGGAGTTGTATAATACAGTGGTGGGATTCAGACGGTTCTGAGGATTTAATAGCTGCCAGCTGATGTAAGATGGCAAGCTGTAGTTTGCAAGCTGATTCAAGGAGGAGAACTCATTGTATGGAAGGTGTGTGTGTGTGGGGGGGGTTATTAAAGGGCCTCTCATCGTGTATCTCATTTTCTCTCCTTGTGTCCAAGCTTAGTGGTAAGGGATTTTTATCTCCATGTGCATGACTATATATATATATATATATATATATGCTGGCATTGCTGGCTTCGGGGATTTTCCCGTGTATATAGCATGGAGATGTTATTGCAACGTTTCGACAAGATCTCACTTGTCATCATCAGGCAAGCTTCTGTCTGTGACAGAACAGAAGCCTGCCTGATGATGGCAAGTGAGATCTTGCCGAAACGTTGCAATAACATCTCCATGCTATATACACGGGAAAATCCCCGACGCCAGCAATGCCAGCATATATATATTTGTATATATCCGTGATGGCGAACCTATGGCACGCGTGCCACAGGTGGCACTGGGAGCCATTTGTTAGGGCACGCAAAGTCATCTCCAGCATGCGCACTTCGGCCTTCCTTTAAGGCCATTTTGCGCCCTCTGGGGGGCTTTCTTGAAGCCTCCGGAGTGCAAAAAACCAGCCTTTTTTAATGGGCAAACTGGAAGTTTGGGATCTGACAAGTAAGCAAACTGGAAGTCACCGTTAATGAACTTCTGGGTTGCCCATTGGGCCATTTTTCACCTTCCAGAGGCTTCGGGGAAGCTCCTGAAGCCTCTGGTGTGTGTGTGTGTGTGATGTGCATGCACATTGGGGTTGCACGCTTAGCATTATGGACGCGGGCACATCTGCTTTTGGCACGCAATCCAAAAACGGTTCCCCATCCCTGGTATATATCAACCACTGTTAATTGTCTAAAGGCCCTTTGTGCTGTATTTTGCTCCTGGGTTTAACTCATCCCAACGGTCACGTTGCCAGAACTCTTGACAAGTTCACCCGCTATATAAAATACAAATGTTATTAATTTGAATTGGGTTTGTTTGGTTTTTTTTAACCGATTCTGGGCCCAATTATTTCATATGTTTTTAAAATGGTTTTAACTTGTGTATATCTGTGTTTGATTTCGGCTGGGCACTGCCCTGAGTCCTTCGGGAGTAGGGCGGTATAAAAATATAAATAAACTAAACTATATCCAGAGAACCGGCGGTTTAACTTTCTGGGCAGTTTGGCAAACTGTTTTTTGGAAGAAATCATTAGGGAAGACACCAGGCAGCTAAAATTATTTGAATCCCACCCCCTGCGTAGAAAACGTAAAAGTGGGTCAAGGCAATACTGTGGGGCTCCATGCTAGTGGACACCCCCGGCTTATCTCTCCTCCACAGGCAGTAGTCGCTTGCATGTCGCGGCTTTGCGACGCATCGATTCAGCAGCAAAATCTTACAAGCGCGCCTTGTCGTGCGGATAGATGCGGCTTGATCGTATAAAGCCACAGGTAGTCAGTATTTTCCGATACCAAGCAGGAGCGAGGCGGTTTTTCTTCTGTTGGTGTCCCCACCCCGCTCCCTGTCAAAAAACAGGGCAAAAAAGTCAAGATGGAAGGCCTTACTCGCGATGGAAGGCCTTACCGCAAGCGTCAATTCAGGAGCCGGAAAATACTTTGAACGAAACTCGTTTCTTAAAAAGGATCCCTTTAAAAATATATATATATATTGCTGCCTAAACAGGGAGCTTTCCTTAGAAAAGCTAACACTGATGGGGGGACGACAAAGTGTCCTGTAATCCTGGATTTGGTTCTAAAAACCTCAAAATCCCATTGGAGGAAGGATGTGGAAGAGCTGGCTTGTCGGTCAAAATGCCACAGCCATGGCGCCCAGCTTTCACCGAGCATCCTTCCCGCTTTGGTCCTGTCCTATTTTAGACCTCGCTGGCAAGTCTTTGTCCCCGAAGGCAGCATCTTCAAGTAAACCACAGGGGCGAGGGCAGAGGTCCAACCTTGGGAGACGTTGGCGAGACCTTCGGAGGAGGAGGAAGGGGGCGCTTCGTTCAGAAGGTGGACAGTCGGATCACTCCGAACTCGGTCAGCAGTGCAATGGTGAGGAAGACCATGTAATAGGCGATGAGGCAGTAGCCATAGGCTGGTCCCAGGTGGAAGCACTGGGCGGGCACCGATAGAAAAGAAATGACCAGGCTGAGGCCCAGGGCCCCTGCCAGAATCCATACCAAGAGGCCGTCCGGCTCGAGCTGCAAAGACAGAGAATAAGAGCAAATAATTTAATTAGAGTAGAGTAGAACAGAATAGAATAGAATAAGGAAAGAAGGAAGGAGAATGGAATGGAAGGAATTAAGAAATAGAATAGAATAGAATGAAGAGTAGAGTAGAGAATAGAATAGAATAGAATAGAGAAAGAAGGAAGGAGAATGGAATGGAATGGAACGAATTAAGAAATAGAATAGAATAGAATGAAGAGTAGAGAATAGAATAGAATAGAATAGAGAAAGAAGGAAGGAGAATGGAATGGAATGGAAGGAATTAAAAAATAGAATAGAATGAAGAGAATAGAATAGAATAGAATAAGAAGGAAGGAGAATAGAATAGAATATTGGAATAAAGAATAGAATAGAATAATAGAATAGAATAGAATAAGAAGGAAGGAGAATAGAATAGAATAAGAAGGAAGGAGAATAGAATAGAATATTGGAATAAAGAATAGAATAGAATATTGGAATGAATAGAATAGAATAGAGAAAGAAGGAAGGAGAATGGAATGGAATGGAAGGAATTAAAAAATAGAATAGAATAGAATGAAGAGTGGAGAGGAGAGGAGAGAGAAGGAAGGAGAATGGAAGGGAAGGAGAGGAGAGAATTAGAGCAGAATCTGCATGAGAGCCAGCTGCCTTCCAGCTCCAGCAATTCCCCCCTTCTCTACTTCGACAGGATAAATATCACTCCTCTGCTTTCCCGCTTCGGAAGAGCCCGGAGGGAATAGAGGCAGCGAAGAAACAAAAATACACAACACGACACAGATATTTCGTACCCTCACTACCCATTTGCTGCTCGACATTTGCAAAAGGCAGCCCAGCCCGACGCCGACAAGCATATCTGGGAGCGAGTTCAGGAGGAAAGATTCCACTAGTTTTACCGGCTGTGCAACTACCAGGAGTTTTGGAAGAGGCTGATTAGAAAAGTGGGTTGGTGGACTTTGAATCTATTATTATTATTTTACGATTGGGTTGGGAACGGAATGTATTTTTCATGATTCCTGTTTGCAAACAGCTGCAATCTGGTTTTATTATATTAATTTATTTGATTCTTTTTTTATCGGTTTTATTGTTTTAAATGAGGTTTTTATATTCTGCCTTAAGTCACCATGTGTGAATAGGCAGCAATATAAACAAACAAATAAGCAAATCTTCCAGCTGCTGGCTTTAGAAACCGATGCAAAATCATCTCCGTTGCTCTTCTCTGCACTCTTTCTAGAGTCTCCACACCTTTTTTACATCATGGCGGCCAAAATCTAAATGCAGTATACCAAGTGTGGCCTTATTAAAGGTCAAGGTTCCCCTCTCACATATGTGCTGGTTATTCCCGACTCTAGGGGGCGGTGCTCATCTCCGTTTCAAAGCCGAAGAGCCAGCGCTGTCCGAAGACGTCTCTGTGGTCATGTGGCCGGCATGACTCAACACCGAAGGCGCACGGAACGCTGTTCCCTTCCCACCAAAGGTGGTTCCTGTTTTTCTACTTGCATTTTTTAACGTACTTTCGAACTGCTAGGTTGGCAGAAGCTGGGACGAGTCACGGGAGCTCACCCCGTTATGCGGCGCTAGGGATTCGAACCGCCGAACTGCCAACCTTTCTGATTGACACTGAGCCACCGCGCTCCTGTGGTCTTAATACCAAGGCCTTATAAAGTGGTAGGAACCCTCCCTATCCCTCTGTTGATGCAGCCTAGGACTGTGTTGGCTTTTTTGGCAGCTGCTGCCCACGGCTGGCTCCTATTTAAGTGATTGTCTACTAGGACTTAACAAGCTCCAGGCTTGGAATTGAGCCCTGCAATTCTGTGAAAAGGATACTGAAGATAATCCCCCCAAAACAGGCTGAAAAAGCCATCCGCGGGTAACCTTGCCGGGCCATGGTGAGGTCGGAGAACATGTCTGTTGGGAGAAAGAGAAGACAGGCTCAGCATTCAGCTCCTGGATACAATTAGGCCTTCCTTGTTCATTTAGTGACTGTCTGAAGACACACAGCAGCACTGGAAAAAAGTGACTTATGACCGTTTTGCACACTTATGGCCATTGCAGCGTCCCCGTCAACATTCAGGCACTTGGATATTAGAATGTGCAGGAATGAACAGAGTAACACTGGGAATGGAAGAGGAAGAACAAACTGATTATTACCGTATTTTTCAGACTATAAGACGCACCGATGTATAAGACACACCAAGATTTCGAAGAGGTAAGCAAGAAATAAACGTTTTTGTCTTCCCCAGGAGCACTCTGCAGGCTTCAGCAGGGCTGGGGGAAGAGAAAAAACTCCCCCATTTTTGCAGAAAGCAGGCAAAAAACAGGCCATTCTTTGCAAAAACGGGGGCATTTTTGCATACCCCCTGCCCTGCTGAAGCCTGCAGAGTGCTTCTGGGGGCTAGGGGGAAGGCAAAAACGCCTCCGTTTTTGTGAAAAACTGCCTGTTTTTTTGCAAAAATGGGATGTGGGGCTGGGGCTGCGGGAGGCCAAAAATGGCTGTCTTTGGTGTATAAGAAAGGTGCGTCTTATACTCCGAAAAATACGGCACACTATATAGGAATAATTTTATCGATGGTTAGAGAATAAATATAAGAACTAGGAATAAAGGGAGATGAATCAAATACAGAAAATGTGTTAATAGAGCTAATGAGAGTTAATAGCTCCACCTCTAGGCCACAGCAGCAGATTTCTACTTACCCCCGATGCTGTTTCCCCAGGCCAGCAACGTTAAGCCCAAGACGGTGTTGCTGAGATGGAAGATGATGCCCAACGTCTGCAGGATGTTGACCACTTCCGTGGCTGCGGCGTTGATCCACATGGCACTGACAAAGAACCCCAGGAAGGCAAAGAGCTGTGTGAAAGGGGAGGGCAGGAAGAGCGAGCAATGAAGCCACCTTCCCCGTTAAATGGTGGTTTTTGTTTTAGCAATGCCTGCCGTATTTATTTTATTTTTATTTTATTTTTCGAATTTATACCCCGCCCTTCTCCTTGTTAGGACCCAGGGCGGCGCACAGGCATGATGAAGACCACAATAAAAACAATATACATCATTAGAACATATTAAATGATTAAGCCCGTGTTAAAACCCATTTAAAAACTCTGCCAAATTGCAATTTATACATAAAAAGTCAAAACGGGGGTCAGCCTTGCATCAGATTAAACAGAGTTGCAGGTCATCTAGTCCAACCCCCTTGCCCAAGCAGGAGACCCTACGTCTGCCTCTACCTAGGATTGAACTCACAACCTCCTGATTGGGAGGTGAGAACTCATTTCAGATTTTCCTTTCCATTCCTTTTCTTTCCTCTCCTCTCCTTTCTTTTTCTTTCCCATCCTTTCCTTTCCCTGCCCTTTCTCTCTCTTTCACTTCTCTCTCTTCTATATTTCTATAGAAATATATTTCTATTTTTTTCTTTCTTTCTTTCCCTTCCTTTCTTTCCCTTCCTTCTCTTTCATTCTTTCTTTCTCTTCCCTTTCTTTTTCTTTCTTTTGTTTTTCTTTTTAGCCTGATGCTTTAACCATTAGCACAATCTTCTTTCTTTCTTTCTTTCTTTCTTTCTTTCTTTCTTTCTTTCTTTCTTTCTTTTTCTTTCTTTCTTTTTTCTTTTTAGCCTGATGCTTTAACCATTAGCACAATCTTTCTTTCTCTTTCTTTCTTTCTTTCTTTTTTTCCCATCCTTCCTTTCCCTTCCATCTGTTTCATTCTTTCTTTCTTTTCTTTCTTTCTTTCTTTTTCTTTCTTTCTTTTTTCTTTTTAGCCTGATGCTTTAACCATTAGCACAATCTTTCTTTCTCTTTCTTTCTTTCTTTCTTTCTTTTTTCCCCATCCTTCCTTTCCCTTCCATCTGTTTCATTCTTTCTTTCTTTTCTTTCTTTCTTTCTTTTTCTTTCTTTTTTCTTTTTAGCCTGATGCTTTAACCAGTAACACAATCCTTTCCCTTCCATCTGTTTCATTCTTTCTTTCTTTTCTTTTCTTTCTTTCTTTCTTTCTTTCTTTCTTTCTTTCTTTCTTTCTTTCTTTCTTTCTTTCTTTCTTTCTTTCTTTTTCTTTCCCTTCCCTTCCCTTCCCTTCCCTTTTCTTCCTGCCCAGTCTCTTTGAAACTTGTTTGGTTCCTTGAACCTCTGGAGATTGGGAAGGGCATAAAAACAGAATCACCAGGCACCCCACCAGAAATCAAGTTCTCGCCCCTGCACATATGCATCATTTTAAGCCACAGCTGCACGCCCACAGGAAGCAATGGTTTATCATGCTAACTGACAATAAAGACACTTAAAGACACATACAATGGCTTCCTACAGCTTTCCTGAACCTAAGCCCCCTCCAGATGTGAGGACAAAACGTGGCTAAGGATTCTGGGAGCTGAAATCCACCTATCTGGATTGAGAAAGATTCCCTTAGGGAATCTTGGACGAGATCCAGGCGGTTGCACGATTTCTCCTCTGGGTGCATTCGTATTTTTGAAGAGGGAGGGCAACTTGGCTGCAGCATAACTACGAGATCCAAGAGGCACAGCTGAAGACAGAAAATGTCAGTCTGAGCTGCTTCCAAATATCCCTTCTGGAGCCAGGAGGGGGAAAATTTTTGAGCAGAGTGGAAGCATCCCATACTTAAAAGAGAGCTATTTGGGGTGGGAAACAAATGCTCAGAATGCCCTTTTGCATTAAAAATGGGATCTTTAACAGATTTAACAGATGGACCGAGTTGGAAGGGGACCTTGCAGGTCATCTAGTCCAACCCCCTGCCCAAGCAGGAGACCCTACACCTGCCTCTACCTAGGATCGAACTCACAACCTCCTGATTGGGAGGCAAGACCTTAGAGGCTAACAGATGAACTGAGTTGGAAGGGACCTTGCAGGTCATCTAGTCCAACCCCCTGCCCAAGCAGGAGACCCTACTACATCTGCCTCTACCTAGGATCGAACTCACAACCTCCTGATTGGGAGGCAAGACTTAGAGGTTAACAGATGAACTGAGTTGGAAGGGACCTTGCAGGTCATCTAGTCCAACCCCCTGCCCAAGCAGGAGACCCGACATCTGCCTCTACCTAGGATCGAACTCACAACCTCCTGATTAGGAAGCGAGAGCTCCACCTCTAGGCCAAAGCCGCAGGTATCTTTGCACCTGAAATACCCCCAGTCAAAAAGCTTTCTGCATCCTCAACATCTTGTGTGTGCGGTGGTGGCCAGTGCGGGATGCAAAGTATTCCCAGTGCAATTTCAAGGAATTCTCCTCGAAAAGAAACGTTTCTCTTTGCTAAAATAATGCCCATTCGTCGCTTTGTCGGCTCTCCATTTCTGCTTCCTTCCTTCCTTTGCGCAACCCACCTGGAGGAAGTTTTCATTGGGAAAAGGAAAGACTGGCGGTTAGTTAAGAGCAGGTTTCCACACACCCCTGAGTCTCCATTGCGGCCAGCTCAGGATTTTGGCCTTTCATCTTGGTGGGAATCTAAGGTGCGATGCTTACTACATCAGCCGTGCAATAGTTTTTTTGGCAATTTCAGAAGGCCAGAGTGTGTGTGTGTGTGGGGAATGTCTAGAGTCTAGACCGAATTTCGCAAGAAGCACTCCGACCGCATCTAACGGGCTCGCGGCAACTTTTCCCCGAGACTCACAAAGTGGCAGCTGGGCGGTTCGTCGTTCCTGGTGACGCAGAAGAGAATGGCAGCCAACGTCGCTCCAACCAGGACCACGAGACCCCAAATGGGGAAGACCCCCTGGAGTTTGTAGAGACCATCTGCAACACAGAGATTGGAAGGCAGCTGTCATGTCATCACGTCATTCTGCTTGCTGAACTAGGCACGTCCAACTCTTACCACGATTCTTCCTACGTTTTGGGTGAATTTGTGGTTTGATAGCACAAATTCCATTTCTAGATCTAACAATGCATATTCTAGGCGTTCAACGTGTTAAAAAGTATAAACATCCTCATCATCATGATAATCATGCACCTATAGGCCTATATGTGGGATCATATCAATCGTTGCTGAAAAGTATACCATCTTCCATTATAATGTCAATTATAGAACCCTCAAAATATTTACTAAGCATTCTTTTGCTTTCTGCGTAGTCCAGATGTCACATCAATCCACTCCTCTAACTTCTGTATCTGTCAGCTATCCATTTGTAGAAAGGTTCCCATGTCACAAAATGTTCCAAGCCTTCTTTTCCTTTAATTGTTGGTTAACCTATCCATTTGTGCACAGTGCAGAATTTGATTATATTATCCTCCATAGGGGATTTGACGTTTTTCCATTTATGTATATATGTATGTATGTATGTATGTATGTATATATGTATGTATGTATGTATGTATGTATGTAAAGTGTCTGTAGAATAGAATAGAATAGAATAACAGGTAGAAGAGAGGTTTGAGATATTGTAGTGGAAGTTGGAGGTACCTTCTGTTCCCCTGATGCATTGTTGTCACTGTCAGGCCAGGTATCTATCTATCTATCTATCTGTCTGTCTGTCTGTCTGTCTGTCCTGGTCTGTCCTGGTCGGTCGGTCGGTCGGTCGGTCGGTCGGTCGGTCGGTCTGTCTGTCTGTCTGTCTGTCTGTCTGTCTGTCGGTCGGTCGGTCTGTCTGTCTGTCTGTCTGTCTGTCTGTCTGTCTGTCTGTCTTGGTCTCCAGCATAGCTGCCTCCACAACTCTCATTCCAAACACCCACGAAAACCCCATGCCAAAAACAACACAAATCAATCGATACAACCTACAAAACCATAACAATAAACACCTAAAAACAATGCATATCAATGGGAACACTACCCCACCAATGCTACGCACGCTGCTGTCCTCATGCACGCCCCCTTACGCACCTCTTTACAAACGTCTAACGTCCACTATACACCGCTTAACCTCAACAGTATGGGGGTTACAACAACCCCCTGTGCCCTTTTTTTCAGCACATATATATTCTCAGTGCACCCGGACACAGAAATATCTGCCTCTACCTACCATCCAACCACCTCTTAAGCCACACCACCATTCCCCCATCTTCCCAATACACCGCCCGCTTTCTCAAGGGAAGGTGGAAACTTACAGGTGCCAGATTTCAGGGCCAGAATGCAGATGAGGGGGCCGGTGACCAGGTGCAGACAATTCAGAGGCCTTTTCCAGTTTTGGTCGTCCCGGTCAGGATCAACGATAGGTACGGTCAGTAAAAGGAGCAATTCCACAGGAAGCTGTAAGGAGAAGAAACGATCAACACGTCGCCCAGACTAGACATTGTTCTTCACTCCTGCAGAAAGTGGGACTAGAACTCCCAGGCTCCTGGTTTTCGAACCTCACGCATTAACCATTAGTTACAGAGGGCCTTATTGGTGAGAAAGGAAATATATATATATATATATGGAAGCTTTTCTGATTGAGGGGTTTGGGGTGCTCCCTCAGCTTGGTTGTTTTCTTGCAAACGTTTCATTACCAAACTAGGTAACGTCATCAGTGCTAGAAGGGAATGGGGGTTGCAGAAAGGAGAGACAGAAAGGGAAAGTGGAGGAGGAGGATTATTATTATTATTATTGCTGGATCTTTGGTACTCTCTGATCCTGGTTGTTTTCTTGTAGACATTTCATTACCAAACTAGATAACATCATCAGTGCTAGAAGGGAATGGGGGTTGCAGAAAGGAGAGACAGAAAGGGAAAGAGGAGGAGGAGGAGGATTATTGCTGGATCTCTGATCTTTGGTACTCTCAGACAATCAAACAGTATTAAACCAAAGCCGCCTCAAGGGACCACAAAGAACGCTCCCAGCGTCACCGACGGGGCAAGGTGGAATTCGAACTCATCTCTCGCTTCCCGTCTTGCTGCTTTAACCACTAGACCAAACTGTCCCTTTCCCAGTGTCGCCGTTCTTTGTGTTTTGGATTGAGTCACAGCTTCCCCACACAAAATAGGAAGAAGGCGCCTCGGCTCTATCTCGTCACTTTTACACCTTGGAAACCACCAATGTGTGAAACCGAAGGCATTTATTACCCACAAATGGGGAACGCCTGTTTGCCTGTTGTTGGCCCACCCCCACGTATCCCTCCTGTGTTTCCTCTAGAAGGAAGAGAAAGAAAAGATACAGAAGGATCTTGACAGACTTGAACATTGGGCACTATCTAACAAAATGAAATTCAATTGTGAAAAAAGGAAGGTTCTACATTTAGGCAAGAAAAACCAAATGCACAGGGACAGTACAGGTGGTACCTTGCTCAATAGTAGCAACTGTGAGAGGGATCTTGGAATCCTAGTGGACAACCATTGAAATATGAGTCAGCAGTGTGCAGCAGCTGCCAAAAAAGCCAACACAGTTCTAGGCTGCATAAACAGAGGGAGAGAATCTAGATCACGTGAAGGATTAATGCCACTGTAGAGTGCCTTGGTAAGGCCACACTTGGAATACTGCATACAGTTTTGGTCGCCACGATGTAGAAAAGACGTGGAGACTCTAGAAAGAGTGCAGAGAAGAGCAACCAAGATGATGAGGGGACTGGAGACTAAAACATATGAAGAACGGTTGCAGGAACTGGGGATGTCTAGTTTGATGAAGAGAAGGACCAGGGGAGACATGATAGCAGTGTTCCGATATCTCAGAGGGTGCCACAAAGAAGAGGGAGTCAAACTATTCTCCAAGGTACCTGGGGGCAGGACAAGAAGCAATGCGTGGAAACTAATCAAGGAGAGAAGCAACTTAGAACTAAGGAGAAATTTCCTGACAGTTAGAACAATTAACCTCTGGAAAAGCTTGCCTCCAGAAGTTGTGAATGCCCCAACCCTGGAAGTCTTTAAGAAGATGTTAGATAGCCATTTGTCTGAAATGGTATAAGGTTCCTGCCCACGCAGGAGGTGGGACTAGAAGACCTACAAGGTCCCTTCCAACTCTGCTATTTATTTATTGTAAATGGGAATAAAAGTCATGAGATTTGGGGGTGGGGGGCTTCAACATCCAAACTTGTCGGTCTGGGGCTTTCTAACTACTTTGGATCCAACTACTTTGGATCTGGAATGAAAATGGATGGGAACCAACAGCAGAAAAGCAAACAAATAAAAGATAAAAATTCTCCTTTAGTTTTATGGTGGGCAATTTGGAGTTTCTAAGCAGGTTGGGGACCACTGACTGGCCTACTGTGTTGGGTGGAATGTAGCTTTGAGATCCAATGAATAGCTTTGTCGTTTGTTAGAAGACTCATCTATACGTAGATATCTACACAGACCCCCTCGCATCCTAAATAAATGCTGCTGTGGCCTAGAGGTGGAGCTCTCGCCTCCCAATCAGGAGGTTGTGAGTTCAATCCTAGGTAGAGGCAGATGTAGGGTCCCCTGCTTGGGCAGGGGGTTGGACTAGATGACCTGCAAGGTCCCTTCCAACTCTGTTAATTTGTATTAAATAAATATCTACATACCCCTCGCATCCTGGGCATAAATTGTTGCAACTCCTGCCCTCAAAACGATGCTATAGGGCACTGCACACCAGAACCACTAAACACAGGAAGAGTTTTTCCCCGAATGCCATCCCTCTGCTAAACCACTAATTCCCATAACACTGTCAATAATTTACTAAGACTGTATTACTATTATTCTATACATCTATTCTATTCTGTACACTGAGAGCCTCTGCACCAAAGACACATGGTCTAGCTTAGAGCTCTGACACAATTTAATTTTAGCCAACGAGTAAGTGTATTTAGAATTTTAATGGGAATGTTTTAGCACAGGTTCTTAGTTTAATTCATTTTAGATATTATTACTGTATTTATTGCTATTTATTGATTTTAATTTCCTGTGCCCCGCCCTGAGTCCATCTCGATGGAGAAGGAGCGGTTATATACAAATCGAAATAAATAAATAAATAAATAAATAAATAAATAAATAAAATTCCTTGTGTGTCCAGTCACACTT
Source organism: Rhabdophis nuchalis (assembly GCA_039707465.1). Taxonomy (NCBI): domain Eukaryota; kingdom Metazoa; phylum Chordata; class Lepidosauria; order Squamata; family Natricidae; genus Rhabdophis; species Rhabdophis nuchalis. The sequence continues at coordinate 4,609,537 of CM077660.1, forward strand.
GGCCAATAAAGAATTCTATTCTATATTCTATTCTATTCTATATTCTATTTTATTCTTATTTCTATCCTATTCCATTCTATTCTATTATTTGTATTCTTATTTCTAATTCTATTCTATTCTTATTTGTATTCTTATTTGTATTCTATTCTATTCTTATTTGTATTCTTATTTCTATTCCTATTTCTAATTCTATCCTATCCTATCCTGTCCTGTACACTGAGAGCATCTGCACCAAAGACAAATTCCTTGTGTGTCCAATCACGCTTGGCCAATAAAGAATTCTATTCTATTCTATTTCCTATTTTATATCTCCTATTCTATTCTATTCTTATTTGTATTCTTATTTCTATTCTATTCTTATTTCTATTCTATTCTATTCTTATTTCTATTCTATTCTATTCTTATTTCTATTCTATTCTATTCTTATTTCTATTCTATTCTTATTTCTAATTCTATTCTATTCTATTCTTATTTCTATTCTATTCCTATTTCTATTCTTATTTCTAATTCTATTCTATTCTATTCTTATTTCTTATTTCTATTCTTATTTGTAGTCTTATTTGTATTCCTATTTCTAATCCTATCCTATCCTATCCTGTACACTGAGAGCATCTGCACCAAAGATGCATCTGCACCAAAATTCCACACTTGGCCAATAAAGAATTTCTATTCTGTCTGTAGCTTAACCCTTCACAGTCCTCCAGAGGGGTGTGTGCTCCCTCTGGTAAGGGGGGAAATCCAACATTAGAAATTACGTTTCGTCCAGACATTTCCTCCCTATAAATAAATACCTGGGCTAACGCTGGTTTATCGGCTAGTTTAAAAAAAATAATAAGAAAGATGTAGCTCTCACCTTGCACACTTTCAGCAGTTTCCAGTAGCAGGGTTTCCTCCTCCACGTCCTATAATCCAGGGGGTTGATGGACTGAGTCAGAATCCGGAAGGTGGTTTCCTCCGAGGGCAGCAACGGTTGATATTCTTCCTCTGCGCAAGCAAAAGTCGAGTCTTTATTGTCACATTGTACAAAATAAATACAACGCAATTGGTGAGAAAGGAACAAGAAGCTATAAAGACGGTTAGGAATGAAGACATCGATTATTATTATACAATGCAACAGCAGAGTTGGAAGGGACCTTGGAGGTCTTCTAGTCCAACTCCCTGCCTAGGCAGGAAGCCCTGTACCGCTTCAGACAAATGGCTACCCAACATCCTTTTAAAGACTTGCAGTGTTGGAGCATTCACAACTTCTGGAGGCCATTTCTGTTCCACTGATTAATTGTTCTCACTGTCAGGAAATGTCTCCTCAGTTCTGAGTTGCTTCTCTCCTTGATTAGTTTCCACCCATTGCTTCTTGTCCTGCCCCCAGGTGCTTTGGAGAATAGCTTGACTCCCTCTTCTTTGGGGCAGCGCCTGAGATATTGGAAGACTGCTATCATGTCTCCCTTAGTCCTTCTTTTCATTAAACTAGACCTACCCAGTTCCTGCAACCGTTCTTCATATGTTTTAGCCTCCGGACCCCTTAATCCTCTTTGTTGCTCTTCTCTGCACTCTTTCTGGAGTCTCCCCATCTTTTCTACATCGTGGCAACCAAAACTGAATGCAGGATTCCAGGTGCGGCTTTACCAAGGCATTATAAAGTGGTATTAACATTTTTACTAGGCCTTTTCTATGGTGGGAAAATGGGAGGGGGGATTGTACGGAGTGAGAGGCTATGTAGCCATAACAACATTCTTTCTAGAAAGCCAAGGTCATCCTTGGTCTCCGCACCTCTGCACCTGAACGGAACTGGATGGGTGGAATCTGTCGTGGTGGCAGTGGGAGATTGGACCATGGGATGGACTTGTGGGTGTGGAGGGCAAGATCTTGAACTTTCAACGGGGTGGGGAAAACCGGGAAGCTTTCAGATTCAGGGTTTCCCCAGATGTGCCAACCTGGCTCTCTTCATCAATTGGAACTTGGAGGAATCCTTTGCCTCGGACTCTGATTTACTTTTGGATGCTCTTTGGAGCCCTGACATCTGTGTGCTTAGAAAATGGAGAATGCCTTACCCCCATTCACATTTGCATTGTCACCATCTTCAGAATCCGTTGAAAGCTCTGGAGAGAGAGCGAGAGGGAGGGAGAGAGAGGGAGGGAGAGAGAGGGAGGGAGGCGGAGAGGGAGAGAGAGGGAGGGAGGCAGAGGGGGAGAGAGAGGGAGAGGGGAGAGAGAGAGGGAGGGAGGCAGAGAGGGAGAGAGAGGGGGGGAGGGAGGCAGAGGGGGAGAGAGAGAGGGGAAGGGAGAGAGGGGGAGAGGGAGAGAGAGGGAGGAAACGTATTTGTCATATAGTGCAAATCTTGAGCTTCAGGAGATAATGTAAAGCAAGATGAGATGGAGTATCTAAGGAAGCTTGTCTAGCACAATTTGCTCTGGCCTCGCAGATAGGCAAAATTTACCATCTTCTTTGACCCCCATAATCCCCCATAATCATAGTCTGAGCAACTGAATGGAGCTGAATGTTTCCTGGCCAGATGCGCTTCCTGTTGCCAATGCGGAGTTATATTCAGCTGAGATATTCTCAACGTGCCCAGAGAGAGAAAGATCTGCCTCTACCTAGGATTGAACTCACAACCTCCTGATTGTGAGGCGAGAGCTCCACCTCTAAGCCACCACACCCCATCATCTCAAGATAGGCACGATGGTCCTCTTAATTATTTCCTAGCAATCCACTTTCCACTAGTAGTTGCCACTAACTAAATTCCTGTCCTCCTCCATCCAAAGGACAAAACTTTCTTGTAGGACCCTCATAAGAATGCTGAAGCCAACTCCCATCTTCCCTGACCTTTTGACCCAGGTTGAGTTGGAGCTCATGGGAAACAGGAGTACTGAACATCTGTGGAGTCCACCTGTACTCCATCTCTGACCCATAGGTACACCACACCACCCCTCACCTGGTTCTGGATGGCTGGGTGGGGCCAATCTTTCCCTGCGCTGTCTCTTGTGGAGCCAGGTGGAGACCACCACGGTCAAGACGTAGAAGATGTAAAGTCCAAGGAAACCTGGGAACGAGAGACCCTCATCAGACCTTCTCCAGCTTGTGTACAAGTGATGCATTTACTTCACCCGCGTGAAATCCACTTCAAAGAAATGAAAAAGAAGGTGCCTAAGGGGGGGAGGTCTCCTTTCCCTCCCGATACCTACTCAGAGCTTCCGCCAAGGTGACCTGCTCAAAGTAGAGAGCCACAAAGGTTAGGAACACGGCGACCATGTAGAAGATGGCATCCCGCAGGAAGGGGCGAGAGGCGGCAGTGAAAGGCCTCACGAGGGCTATGCCGCCGGCGACGATGGTGGTGACAAAGATGCCAGCGCCTAGTAAAAATAATAATAATAATTTTAAAAAGGCAGCTGGAGGGTCTTTGGCCATATAGACTCTGATGGGAGGTGAGAATGGCCTGGGGAGATGGGAGGAAGACCTCCAGCTGAGATAAGGGCCTGATAAGAGAAATCTGGGTCTAAACCAATTTCATTGTAATTTTCGTACAATGACAATAAAGATGATTATTATTATTATTAAAGGAGGAGCGGAAGTGGAGAATTAGCTCAGATAATTGTTGGTTGGATGGATGGATGGATGGATGGATGGATGGATGGATGGATGGATGGAAGAGATAGATGATAGAAGATAGAAGATGGATGGATGTAGATAGAATCAGGATACAGATGGGGCGAGAGAGAGAGAGAGAGGTAGGCAGGTAGAAGATAAGTAGATGGTAGAAGATGGATGTGTATATCTATCTATCCTATCTATCTATCTATCTATCTATCTATCTATCTATCTATCTATCTATCTATCTATCTATCTATCTATCTATCTACATATGTCTCCTCCCTTAATGGGGCCCTAACAGGAAGTTGTGAAAACAATTATCTATACTAAATACTCCTGTCTTAGTTGATGCAATGGGTAGAGCCTGGTTAGGCTGTAGTGCTAGGCTTCTGCCTTGGATGCATTGTAGCCCCGGTTCGAATCCCAGTGAGGTGTGGCCAACTGATGAGAGCTAATAAGCTCGAAATAGATCTATCTTGGTCTCTCAAATTTAAATTTATTGATCAGCTCATAAAACTAACATAGATAGATGATAGATAGATAGATAGATAGATAGATAGATAGATAGATAGATAGATAGATGATAGATAGTTAGATAGAAAGATAGATGGATGGATGGATGGATGGATGGATGGATGGATATGATAGAAGATAGCTGTACTGAACCCAAGCCTTCCCCCCTGCCAATCTAAGCACCAGGTCAACGGTAGCTTATCTAATCAACCATCGTGTAGAAGACAGCAAGCAGAGCCGGGGGGGGGGGCAGAATTAAGTGAGTCATCGGCCTAGAATCATTACATTCCCACCAAATGTCTAACTCCAACCCCTCTTGAATGTCATTGACTCTCATCTCCCGCCAATTTAGCATTGAAGTCAGTTGACCAGGTTCTTGGGTTGAGCCTTGAGCAAAACGCATCTTCTTGACTCCGATTTAAGGTGCGGTCCCCATTCTTCGCGCACGACACAGAGTTCAAACACACCTTGGCTTGAGACAGGACACAATCCCAGCCGTTCCCCTGGTCACTCTTACCAAAGAGAGCTCCAATGGCTAGTCCAGCCGTCCGGGGATCCGAGAAGGCAACCACCGCACTGAAGATGTCCGGTGCTCCATTTCCGAAAGCCAGAAAGGTAACACCATGGAGGGAGGGCTAAGGAAAGAAGATCCACCACCACGGATGATCTGTTGAGGAGTGGGCTTCATTCCATTATTCTGCTGGCCTGTATATACCCAATGCCAGCCAAGTCAGGGAGTGCCATAAAGCGGATTAGAATATAGAATAACAAGGTTGGAAGAGACCTCGGAGGTCTTCTAGTCCAACCCTTTGCAAGAGCAGGAGACCCTATGGACAAATTAACCTAATTTTGCAAAGCTGCTTCTCCAGTAACATCACATTGCAAACTAGGGCATACAAAACCTTTGCCAGACCAATCCTCGGATACAGCTCATCTGCCTGGAACCCACACTGTATATCGGACATTAATACGATCAAGCGTGTCCAGAGGTATTTCACGAGAAGAGTCCTCCACTCCTCTGCTCATGACAGAATCCCTTAGGCCACCAGGATCAAAATTTTGGGCTTGGACAACCTAGAACTATGCTGACTAAGATCTGACCCAAGCGTAGTTCACAGAATTGTCTTCTACAACGTTCTACCTGTCAACGACTCCTTCAGCTTCAACCTCAATAATGTGCAGGCAAACAATCAACGCAAACTCAAGGCTCCAAACTCAGCTTTCAGAAAAGATGACTTCAGCCACAGAGGGGTCAACGCCTGGAATGCTCTACCTGACTCCGTTGTTACTTCCTCCAACCCCCACAGCTTCAACCTCAAACTGTCTAGCGTGGACCTCACCCCATTCCTAAGAGGTCCGTAAAGGGGGGGGGGTGTGCATAAGCGCCCCAGCGTGCCTTCCATCCTTGTCCCACTGTCCCCATTTATTTGTCCCCATTTCCTTCGTTCATGTCCCTGTTTATACTTATACCTGCTATCTTGTACATCTTTGACAAACTAATAAATACAAACACAAACACAAATAGCTATCTAGTCTCTTCCTGGAAACCTCCAGTGTTGGAGCACCCACAATTTCCGAAGGAAAGCCGTTCCACTGATTGTTTTCACCATCAGAATGGGCATATGGTTTTGTTTGGAGAGCGAAAAACAGCTACCGTACTTTTTGGAATATAAGACGCACCGGAGTATAAGACGCCCCAAGATTTCGAAGAGGCAAGTAAGAAAAAAAGGGTTTTGTCCTCCCTGGCCCCCAGGAGCACTCTGCAGGCTTCAGCAGGGCTGAAGAAGGCAAAAATGCCCCGTTTTTGCAAAGAAACGGGTGGAAACCCGCCGTTTTTTGCAAAAACGGAGGTGTTTTTGCCTACCCCCCAGCCCTGCTGAAGCCTGCAGAGCGCTCTGGGGGGATGGCAAAAAATGGCCCGGTTTTTTTGCAAAAATGGGATGCAGGGTTGGGACTTCGAGAGGCCAAAAGCTGGCTGTATCCGGTGTATAAGACGCACCAATATTTCCACGCTCTTTTAGAGAGAGAAAAAGGTGCGTCTTATATTCCAAAAAATACAGCAGCCTCTTTTGTGAGATATGTGTCCTTTGGGGTCTTCTCAAACATCTGAGGATGAAGATTCTCATCATTCTCATCATCACCGACCACTTCATTCAACGTGGTCTTTTTTTTTCATTGCCATTTCAACGTGGTCAATGGAAAGGCTGCACCCAACTCTTTTCCACCCTGGTCCACCTTCTCCATTTTATAGGTTAAGGTCCTTCTGGGACCTTCTCTTCCACACCCGCTGTGTTTTCCCTCTCCCCAAAGGACAGGAGGGAGGGTCCCACGAAAGGATACTGCCACATTATGAGCCAGGCGCAGCTTGGTGGAGATGGCCGATAGGTTTGGGCAAAAGCTAGAAGGGGAAAGAAAGAGAACAATTAAACATTTCTGAAATGCTACTTCCCTTCTCATTGCTGTCCCTCTCCTGCAGATAAGTTCTCAGTTAAAGACTAAGAGAATCACAGAGTTGGAAGGGACCTTGGAGGTCTTCTAGTCCAACCCCCTGCCTAAGCAGGAAACTCTGTACTATTTCAGACAAATGAACGTCCAACATCTTCTTAAAACCTTCCAGTGTTGGAGCATTCACAACTTCTGGAGGCAACTTCTGTTCCACTGATTAATTGTTCTCACTATCAGGAAATTTCTCCTTAATTCTAGGTTGCTTCTCTCCTTGATTAGTTTCCACCCATTGCTTCTTGTTCTACCCTCAGGTGCCTTGGAGAATAGTTTGACTCCCTCTTCTTTGGGGCAGCCCCTGAGATATTGGAAGGCTGCTATCCTGTCTCCCCTAGTCAGGGGTGGGTTTCAAATTTTTTAGAACCTACTCTGTAGGTGTGGCCTATTTTGTGGGCGTGGCTTGGCAGTCATGTGACAGGGTGGGAGTGGCCACCTTTTAAAATGTGGTGAAACTCATTTAACAACGCTCTTGCTTAGCAACCAAAATTTTGGACTCAATTGTGATGATAAATTCTCTTTCTTTCTTTCTTTCTTTCTTTCTTTCTTTCTTTCTTTCTTTCTTTCTTTCTTTCTTTTTTTCTTCTTTCCTTTCTTCCTTCCTTTTTTCCTTCCTTTCCTTTCCTTCCCGTTGGGTCACTGGCAGCGGTGGGCCAGATTTACTTCCAGGTATGCCGGTGGAACCCCCTCTCACCGGCTCTCTAAATTTCACCAACCGGTTCTCGCGAGTAGGTGCGAGCCTGCAGAAACCCACCCCTGCCCCTAGTCCTTCTTTTCATCAAACTAGACATCCCCAGTTCCTGCAACTGTTGTTCCAATGTGTTTTTAGACTATCTTCATATGTTTTTAGGCTGTGGCTTCACTCCACAGACAAGAAAGTATGTTTACAATAAGCTCAGCAGAAACCCAAGGACTTTAGAGTTTTCAATCTTCTCTTTGTTTGTCTGGCAGTTAGATTTGTGGTCACCCTGAGTCACCTTGTAGAGGACATGGGCAGCATAACAATATAGTATTTACTTTATTCATGAAACATGAAACTCAGCCAACTGAACATTTAAAAATGCATTGCAAATACCATTGACTGGTGCTAATGGCTGATACGGTTTGCTGCCAGCATCCTAGGTATCAACCAAGTATCTTCATAGAATGTAAGATTTTCCAAGTAGTGCAGTTTTTTGCAGTTCCGCTGGTGTTATTGCAGGAAGCTGCAATTTGCTGATATATTTAGTGAAAATTTTGGACATGGTGCCAAGTGCCCCGATGACAATGGGTGTCACTGGGACATGCTTCATCCATAGCCGTGTGGTTTCGATGGCCAGGTCGTGATATTTCATGATTTTTTTCTAGTTCTTTTTCTTTGACTCTGGCATCTCCAGGAACAGCGATATCAATGAACTGTACACTTCGGCCCTCTACAACCGTGATATCTGGTGTGTTGTGTTCCAAATGACGATCCGTTTGTATTCGAAAGTCCCACAAGATCTTCACCCTCTCATTCTCGGTAACCTTTTCCACTTTGTGTTCCCATGATTTTCTGGATACAGGTGAACCATATTTTTCACATAATGACCAGTGGATTAATTTAACAACTCGGTTGTGTCTAGCTTTGTGATCAGTTTGTGCGATTTTGCTGCATTCACATATTAAATGTGAAACAGTTTCGACTTTGTTATTGCAAAGTTGGCCATTTGACTGTTGTTGTTGTTGACTGTTGTTGTTATTGTTGTTGTTGTTGTTGTTGTTGTTGTTGTTATTATTATTATTATTATTATTATTATTATTATTATCTCTCTCTGCCAGCTCCATTCCATTTTCCCCCTCAGAGTTCTCAGGTTGCCTTGATACTGATCCTAACTCCCACACCACCACCTCCTCCTCCTTCTCCTCCTCCTCCTCCTTTGATTCAGCTGCTGGAGGGGCCAATGGCTGACAGGCCACAACCAACCCAAACCAACAGCTGGTGTAATGCATGGTCTATCAGATCCCAGGTGTTTTGTTAAGGCCCCTAGGAGAACATGCATGGTGCCTATTCTTCAACCCCAAGCCATCTTTTGCCCACGGGAGCAAAAAACAGCTTCTGAGCCTGCCTGAAGGAAGTCCATTTCTGACCTCTGGTTCTGAAAGTGGGATCTGGATTCCAGGTTTGCTACTCACAATTTCTCAGCCGTGACCCCAAGGATAACGAAGAGGTAGAGCAGCCAGAAGACCTACAAGAAGCCAAAGACAATGGTGTGAATCAGGAGGGAAAACGCCATCCGATCTTCCCAACCAGGCATGTCCCGTCCTGGATGGGTTGGGACTACAACTCCCAACATTCCAAGAGAGCAAGACCAAAGTCCATAGCCATATGAATCCCAAAGCTGGAAGTGACCTGGTCCAACCCCATCCCAAGTAAGGATATAGGCTCAAGACCCAGAAGGATCTTGACAGACTTGAACCCTGGGCTCGATCTAACAAAATGAAATTCAACGTAGAGAAAAGTGAAGTCTTACACACAGGCAAGAAAAAAAGCAAAAGGACACATACAAAAGGGTGAGACCAGGCTTAATAGCAGTGATCATGAGAGGGACCTTGGAGTCTTAGTGGACAACCAGCTAAATAGGAGCCAGCTGTGTGCAGCGGCAGTCAAAAAAGCCAATGCCATCCTAAGTTGCATTAACAGAGGAATACAATCAAGATCAGTTGAGGTACTAATATCACTCTATAAAGCCTTAGTAAGGCCACACCTAGAGTACTGCATCCAGTTTGGGTCACCACACTATAAAAAAAGATGTTGAGACTTTAGAAAGAGTGTAGAGAAGAGCAACCAGGATGATGAGGGGACTGGAGGCTAAAACATACGATGAACAGTTGCAGGAACTGGGCCTGGCTAGTCTAGTGAAGAGAAGGACCAGGGGAGACAGGAGAGCAGTCTCCCAATATTTGAGGGGTTGCCACAGAGAGGAGGAAGGGGGTCAAGCTATTTTCCAAAGCCCCCAAAGGCCAGACAAGGAAGAATGGATGGAAACTGACCAAGGAGAGATTCAACCTGGAAATAAGGAGGAATTTTCTGACAGGGAGACCCATCAAACCATGGAACAGAAGTTGCCTTCGGAAGTTGTGGGACCTTCATCCCTGGAGGCTTTCAAGAAGAGACTGGACTGCCCTCTTGTCAGAAATGGTATCAGGTCTCCTGCTTGGGGGGTTGGGGGTTGGACTAGATGACCTCCAAGGTCCCTCCCAACTCTGCTAATCTGAATCTATCTAAGAAGATCAAAAGCCTGGAGACTAAAACCTGAAGAACGGTTGCAGGAACCGGGCATGGTTAATCTAGTGAAGAGAAGGACCAGGGGAGACATGGTAGCAGGCTTCCAACATTTGAGGGGCTGCCCCAAAGAGAAGGGACTCAACCTATTTCCATCCCGGAAGAATGGATGTCCATTTCTTGAAAGCTTCCCGCAAATAATTTATTTGCAAATAAAAAGTCTTCATTTCCTTTCCACCTATCTGGGGCAGTCCATTGGGCTTGCACGCCAGGTAAAAAGACTGGCTCCACAGAACTTTTTAAAAATGTGTGTGTGTGAAACATATCCAGGGAGGAAAATACAAGAAGTTTCCTTGCTGAGATTCTTACATAGAGGGTTATGGCCAAAGGTTGCAGAGCCGGTGGGAAGATGCAGAAAACTCCGTTGAGGTAGTTGAGGAAGCCGCTGTCCATCTTGCAGTTCGGGTTATGCTGGATGAAGGCACAACGGTCCGACTGATTCTGTTTTCCCACTTCTCGGCACTAGAGAGGAGACCGAAAGTAAGACAGCGGGATTAAAAGGAGAGATTCCGTGGGAACAGCCTGGCTACAACCTATCAGCTGCTTCTTCTTCATGCGTGCTTGGGCTTCGCTGCCATGAGGTGACAGGTGGCCATGAACCATGGCCAGGTGGAAATGAAGGAGGAATGCTTAATAATAATAATAAATTTATTTTGTATACCGCATCCTCTCCCCAAGGGGACTCGGAGCGGTGCACAGGGCAAGAATTTAAAATACTATAAACATACATACATAAAATAAATAAATACAATGAATGAAAACGAATTAAATTAACATTGTCCCTGTGCTAAAATCCCCAAATTACCACACTAAAATTCCCTACACCCTAAAGGTAGAGACTAACCTAGGCCGGCCAAGCAGAAAAAGTATGTTTTGAGTTTTTGGCGGAAGGAGCGGAGGTCCGTAGTTGTTCTGATGTCGGGGGGAAGGTCGTTCCAGAGGGTTGGGCCCGCCACAGAGAAGGGACGCCCTTCCCCTGGGCGTCGCCCGCTGACAAAGTCTAGTGGACGGCACCCGGAGAAGTCCCTCTCTGTGGGAGCGAATCGGCTGTGAGGATGTGTGAGGCAGGATCCGATCCCACAGATAGCTAGGTCCCGTGCCATGGAGCGCTTTAAAGATGACAACTAACACACAACTAACCAGCTTGGGAAATAGAAAGTAGAAACTGTACTTTCTTGAGAAGCTGCTTCAAGGCCACCCAGCTGGAAGGAGGAGGGAGATGCATTGCATACTGTTGAGAGATATCTCCGTTGGGAGACAGAAACGTGCAGCGGAATATTTATTTTTTATTTATTTTAAAATATGTATAACCGCGCCTCTCTCCCCGAAGGGACTCAGGGCGGTGCACAGGAAATTAAAATAGGAAATATAAAACGTAACAATAATAAATACTAAAAACCAATTAAATAAGAAACCTCTGTGCTAAAATTCCCTAAAACTCTTACCCATTAAAATCCAATTAAAACAATACCTTTTTTCAGCAAAGGGAGCCAAGGGTTATTGACTCTATTCTATTTAAAGGTTTAAGGGGAGACAGGCCTGATGCCCTCATTGTTTGCATTTTTTTACACACCCCTCCCTCCTTTATTAATATGTAGTCAGCTGTGATACACATCGTATTTTGTTCTTGGCAAAACAAAATCAAGGTTAGGAGTCAAAAGCATTTGATCTTGTCTTTTTTTCAGGCCCAGCCAGTATCTCAATCCTCTGCTCATCTTGTCAGCTGGAAAGTGGGCAGCCTGGATTCGAGACCCTGGCGCCACGTGACGGAGGGAGCTCCCATCCTTGCTCCAGCTCCTGCCAACCTTGAAAGCATCATCTCCTTTTAATGACCCCATAATCCTTTGCAGGGTGGAGTCTGGGCAACTGAATGGAGCTGAGTGTTTTACTGGCCGGATGCCATTCCCTGTTGCCAATGCCGAGTTTTATTCAGCAGATATAATCTCGTTGTGCCCAGAGAGAGAAATATCTGCCTCTACCGAGGATCGAACTCACAGCCTCCTGAGTGTCAGGCGAGAGCCCCACCTCTAGGTCGCCACACCAATCATCTCCCAATCCTCTGATGAAAAGAGGAAAGGAAGGGTCAAAGAGGACCATCAATAATGGTCAGCTGGTAAACCTAGCCAACATCTGACCTCTCCTGCATATGCACCCTTCCCCATCAATGATTGCCAGAAGTTCCCAGGAGAAGTCAGGAGAGACACTGCTTGCATCTCTTCCAGGTCATGTCACCTATTATGAAGCGGGTGGCTGGATTCTACACCAGTGGTAGTCAACCTGGTCCCTACCGCCCACTAGTGGGCGTTCCAGCTTTCATGGTGGGCGGTAAGGGTTTTATCCCATACTTAAGCACTTTCCTTTTTTAAATTTAATGGACTTCCCTACTTTATCAATCACCATGACTGTGGAACCGGTGGGTGGTGAGAAAATTTACTACTAGCAGAGATACTAAAGTGGGCGGTTGGTATAAAAAGGTTGACTACCCCTGTTCTACACCATCTGAAGCTTCTAAGCTCTATTCAGGTCGTAGGACAAAGAAAGCCTGATTATCCCAGAATAAGAAAATCAAGGTGATAATTTCAAAACACCCAAAGGCCAAACAAAGAATAACGAATGGACAGTGACCCAGGAGAGATTCAACGTGGAAATAAAGAGGAATTTCCTGACGGTGAGAACCATCAACCCATGGAACAGAAGTTGCCTTCAGAAGTTGTGGGAGCTTCACCACTGGAAGCTTTCAAGAAGAGACTGGACTGCCATCTGTCAGAAATGGGGTAGGGTCTCCTACTTGGGTGGGGGGGTTGGAGTATAAAACCTACAAGGTCCCTTCCAACCCTGTTAATCTGAATCTGTCTAAGATGATCAAAAGTCTGGAGACTAAAACATACGGTGAACGGTTGCAGGAACTGGGCATGGCTGGTCTAGAGAAGAGAAGGACCAGGGGAGACAGGAGAGCATCTTCCAATATTTGAGGGGCTGCCACAGAGAGGAGGGGGTCAAGGTATCCCCCAAAGCACCTGAAGGCCAGACAAGGAATAATGGATGGAAACTGATTCAACCTGGAAATAAGGAGGAATTTTCTGACAGTGAGAACAATCAACCCATGGAATAGAAGTTGTGGGAGCTTCATCCCTGGAAGCTTTCAAGAAGAGACTGGACTGCCATTTGTCAGAAACGGTGTAGGGTCTCCTGCTTGCAGGGGGGGTTGGACTAGATGACCCACAAGGTCCCTTCCAACTCTGTTAATCTGTAACCAAGGTGATTAGGGGACTGAATGCTAAAACATGCGATGAACGGTGCCACAGTTCTTTCGTGAATCACTGTAGTTGTTAAGTTAGTGGCACGGTTGTTAAGTGAACCTGGCTCCCCCCCCCCATTGAAGGGTCGCAAAAGGGGATCACCGGGACATTGCGACCGTCATAAATCCGAGTCGGTTGCCAAGCGTCTGACTTTTCATCCCGGGGCTATGGGGATGCTTCAACGTTCGTTAGGGCGTATGATGAGCGTTTTTCACCCTTGGTTTTTTTTGTGCTGCTGTGACTTCCAACGGCCACTAAGCAAACGGTCGTAAGTCGAAGACTACCTACATTTCCCAAGGTTGACTTTTCGCCCCAACGGAATCAAAAAGAGAAGCACGTTTCTAACTTTTGGGCTACTTACGTCCAGATTGGAGCTCTGGATTCCAGAAGGTTGCCCATGGTGACCATCCGTTGAGTAGGACCCTGGGAAGTTGGCGTTCCATCGCCCAACAGAAGGCCCTATCGCCTCCGTCTCCTGGACCAGCAGGACGGCCACGCTGAGGACCCAGAGAGTTGGCCTAAGGCCTAGCCAAAGGATTCGCCTTGTCATCCCAGAGACCGCCGTCTAGAGGCAAGGGCTGCACGTCACGGCATCGAGAGCGGCACCATCAAAGGAGGCGGCGTTGGGAAGACGTCCAACCACCAGGAAGTTTCACAAAGTCCAGCCGTTGATGGAAATGGAGAAGTGAGCTCAGCAGAAAGTTGGAGAAGGAGTTACGAGGACATCCCCTCTGCAGGGAGGAAAAAGGAGAATCAAACAGACGATAGAACCACAGAGTTGGAAGGAAGGGACCTTGGAGGTCTTCTAGCCCAACCCCCCTGCTCAGGCAGGAAACCCTACGCCCACTTCAGACAGATGGTTGCGATTAGCTGATTAACTGTGAAAGCCAAAGGAAGTTCAGGCTGGCAGAAACACCAGAGGCAAGCCATTAAAGAAAATACGTGAAAATGCAGTTGATTAAAATGTAATAATCATCATAATCATAATTTCTCAATGTTCAGTTGACTAAGTTTCATGAATAAAAGAGATAATAATAATAATAATATTCCCCAGCAATGCATGCCCACAAGTATCTCTTTAACAGATTCCTCTAAGATTTCAATAATATAATATTGACAGCATATAATATAAGAATATAAACTGACAGCAAACTTCACTCCCTTCTAGCACTGATGACGTTCCATGGTTGGGTAATGAAATGCCTACAAGAAAACAAGCAAGCTCAGAGAGCACCAAGAACCCCACAGTCTTTCCTCGTCCTCCTCGTCCTCCTCCTCGTCCTCGTCCTCCTCCTCCTCCTCCTCCTCCTCCTCCTCCTCCTCCTCCTCCTCCTCCTCCTCCTCCTCTTCACTCCCTTCTAGCGCTGATGATGTTATGTGGTTGGGTAATGAAACGTCTACAAGAAAACAACGGGGTGAACTCCTGTCTCTTTGCTCCTGCCCTCTTAGCAGTTCGAAAGCATGCAACTGTGAATAGACAAATAGGTACCACTTCAGCTTGAAGGTAATAAGCATTCCGTGAGCCTTTTTGGCATATAGCCATGCTGGTCACATGACCACAGAAAGTGTCATCATACAACTGACTCCCTCGGGCAAAAAAAGTGGATGAACACCACACCCTAAAGTCAGACACGGCTGACAGTTAAATATTTACCTTTTTAATCTGCTATATTACGGGTCTCTCATTGAAACCTGCAAATCTTTTCCCACATTCTGCAAATGTTGAGCCTATTTACAGTTTTCTGTCTGTAAAACGGCACAAAACTGGAATGGGCATAAGAAAAAACAAGCTTGCAGTGACTATTTAACACAGCCCTTGTTTCGCTGTTATAAAAATAGTAAATAATAGTAAATTAGTAAATATAGCCAATATAGCGCCCTGGGTCCGCTTGGAGAAGGGCAGGGTATAAATATAATAAATAATATATAAAATAAATATATAATAATAACACAATGCGTGGGAAATAGATTAAAACTATTACTTGTGGATCACTAACGAAATGAAACGTTTATTGTATAAAATTAAATTTGAGGATATATGTTATTCACCGTAAAACAGAATAATAGATGGAAATAATATGTTAACTTTGATTAATTTGGAGAGGTGAACAATGATATTGTCCATGTGTTAAGGAGAAATTAAAATGAAGCGGGAGACTATGGAATGAAAAAAAGATGACTGAAATGCAAAATGGAAATATGATGCAAAATGTACAATGCATAAATAGAAGATATAAAGGGGGGAAAACCAGAATAACACTTTGTTTATGAAGAAGTTAAAATATGCAACAAAATAAAAAAACTTTGAAGAATGTTTTTTTTTTGCCTTGAGGGATTCTTTTGGAGTTTACGTTTACGTTTATTTAAATTGATACACTGCCCTATCTCCCTTGCGGGACTCAAGGCGGTGAACAGGCAATTATAAAACATAAAACATCAGGTACGATAAATATAATAAAAACAGATTAAAAACAAACCTGCTCTAAAAAGTCCCTAATAAAACCCAATTGATAAAACAAATTTAAAAGCTACGCCAGCGAATAATTATTGCAAGCTTCTCGTTAAACCAGATAGACACGTTTCTGACTAACAGGCTCAGAAAAAAATGAGAATGTTTCTGGATATGCTTAATCAGCCAGTCTATTTCCTGGTTAATTCCTGTTTTAAAACAGGAACAGCCTGGGAAGGTGTCATTTATCAGTTGCCCCTGAAGTTCATTCATAAATCTCTCTCTTCTTCTTTCTCTTTCCTTTTACACAATTCTTGAAGACACCAGTTTCCCAAAAGTTCTTAATCAAAGAGACTTCAGAATCTCTTGTCTGGTTGACCGGAACAATCGGGAACTGGACACACTCAAAACTGTAGAAATGGTGGTAGATTCTATTCTATTCCATTCCATTCCATTCCATTCCATTCTACAATACCCTACCCTATTCTAAATCCTATCCTATCCTAAATTATTATTCTATTCTATTCTATTCTATTCTATTCCATTCCATTCCATTCTACAATACCCTACCCTACCCTATTCTAAATTCTATACTATCCTAAATTATTATTCTATTCCATTCCATTCCATTCCATTCTACAATACCCTACCCTACCCTATTCTAAATTCTATACTATCCTAAATTATTATTCTATTCTATTCCATTCCATTCCATTCCATTCTACAATACCCTACCCTACCCTATTCTAAATCCTATCCTATCCTAAATTATTATTCTATTCTATTCCATTCCATTCCATTCCATTCTACAATACCCTACCCTACCCTATTCTAAATTCTATACTATCCTAAATTATTATTCTATTCTATTCTATTCTATTCTATTCTATTCTATTCTATTCTAT
Organism: Rhabdophis nuchalis; assembly: GCA_039707465.1. NCBI lineage: Eukaryota > Metazoa > Chordata > Lepidosauria > Squamata > Natricidae > Rhabdophis > Rhabdophis nuchalis. The sequence goes on from CM077660.1 coordinate 4,626,091, forward strand.
TCTATTCTATTCCATTCCATTCATAAATCTCTCTCTTCCTCCCCTTTCCCGTTGCACAATTCCTGAAGCCACCAGCTTTCAAAAAAGCTCTTAACGCAAACCCAGAATCATTTGCCTGGTTACTCATGAATTCAGAGACTGAACTATTGAATCCAGCCGGGCTTTGATCCACACCCCACCCCAATTCAATCCCATGGCTGGGTCTGCCAAGGGAAAATTTTCTAAAGCTGATCCCTAAATAATGTCCTTTTGTGGGCACGAGGGATGGAGGAGAAGCAGCAAATAATACGCCTGCAGAGTGCCGAAGTGAAATGCATACAGGGCCATTAGCTTAATGGACTCTAGGGGTGGTGGTTTATAATTCGATTCAGGGGCTATAATTCTATTAAGAAGCAAAGTCTAAAGGCAGCTAAAGACAGAAGTATGCAGGGGCTGGCTTGAGCTACTTTCTGAGTAGGGGTGGGGGGCATCCACAAAATAATTTATTATTTATTTGGGCCAATCACCAGGAGACAGGGAGTTCTAGTCCCGCATTGGGCATGAAAGCCAGCTGGGTGACTTTGGGCCAATCACCAGGAGATGGTGAGTTCTAGTCCCACTTTAGCCATGAAAGCCAGCTGGGTGACTTTGGGCCAATCACCAGGAGATGGTGAGTTCTAGTCCTGCATTAGGTATCAATCAATCAATCAAATGTTTATTTGTATACCCCTCCCTCTCCCCGAAGGGACTCGGGGCGGTGCACAGGGCATATAAAACATAAAAACATACAACAATATAAATATCTAAAATCAGATTAAATTACATTACCCCCTGCTAAAACCTAAAAACCTAAAACACTAAACCCCCTAAAAACCCAATTAAAAATTTAAATATACAGACTGGAGGTAGGAAAGATAAATTAGGCCAGGTATGAAAGCCGGCTGGATGATTTTGGGCCAATCACCAGGAGCCGGTGAGTTCTAGTCCTGCATTAGGTATGAAAGCCGGCTGGATGACTTTGGGCCAATCACCAGGAGACGATGAGTTCTAGTCCTGCATTAGGCATGAAAATCAGCTGGGTGACTTGGACCAATCACCAGGACCCGGTTAGTTCTAGTCCTGCATTAGGCATGAAAGCCGGCTGGGTTATTTTGGGGGCCAGACCCTCTCTCTCTCTCTCTCAGCCCAACCCTCTTCACAGGGTAGTTGTTGCGGTGGGGAAACTAGGCGGAGGAAAGGGCATTAGGTATGTTCGCCACTTCGTGTTACTCACAAAAATAAGAACGAGGAGATATAAACAAAAAACAAATATACCCACTAAATCCCCAAGAGGTGGCAACCGTCATAAATATGAGTCAGTTGCCAAGTGCCTCAATTTTGAATACATGACCACAGGGCTACTGTGACGGTCGTAAGTGTGAAAAAATGATCAGAAGTCCCCTTGACCTGTGCCGTTGAAACTTCAAACAGTCACTAAACAAACCGTTGTAAGTCAAGGACTATTTGAATTCTTAGGCTGAGAGATGCTTTCACCTGCTTAAGTGATGCCAAAGTGACATGAATAGGACAGGATAGAATTATGAAAGGAGAGAATAGAATAGGATAGGATAAGAATGAATAGGATAGGATAGGATAAATAGAATAGGATAAATAGGATAGGATCAATAGAATAGGATAAGTAGGATAGGATCAATAGAATAGGATAAATAGGATAGGGTAAATAGGATAGGATAAATAGGATAGGATCAATAGAATAGGATAAATAGGATAGGATCAATAGAATAGGATAAATAGGATAGGATCAATAGAATAGGATAAGTAGGATAGGGTAAATAGGATAGGATAAATAGGATAGGATAGGGTAAATAGGATAGGATAAATAGGATAGGATAGGATAAATAGAATAGGATAAATAGGATAGGATAAATAGAATAGGGTAGGGTAGGGTAGGGTAGAATTATGAGAGAATAGAATAGAATGAGAATGAACAGAACAGAAGAGAAGAGAAGAGAAGAGAAGGGAAGGGAAGGGAAGGGAATAGAATTCTTTATTGGCCAAATGTGATTGGACACACAAGGAATTTGTCTTTGGTGCAGAGGCTCTCAGCGTACATAAAAGACAAAATAAAATAAAGCACAGCCATCAAGAATCAGAAGGTACAACCCTTATGATAGTGATAGCCGCAGGTTACTAATAAGCAATCAAATTATACTTGGGCATCCTATGAATGCCCAAGACCTTTGATGATGCCCTTCAGGCTCCATCCAACCTGCCCGCCTTCACTCCCACCCTTTAAGGTAGGCCACGAAGCGCACCCTCTTCCCCCCAAGTCATCCAGCAAACTTGGAGCCCGGGGGGGAGGGATATGAACTCAGCGCCCTCACCCACCCGAAGCCCCTTCGCAAGGGAATCCCAGCCCGGAGAGAGCCCCAAACCCCCTCCGCGCGCTGCCCGTCCTCCCGATCGGCTCTCCCCACGCCACCCAGGACCGCGAGCCTCGTCAACAACCTCTGGCGGAGTCAGGGCAGCCTCTTCCTTTCCCGGATCCAGGAGTTCGATTCCGGGTGGGGGGGGGGGAGATCGGTCGCCTCCGCTTTCTCTCTCTCTCTCTCTCCTACCTGCCGGCCCGGCACCTGCCCGCAGCTCACCTGAGCCCGCCGCAGCCCCTGGGACCTCGCGCCACCCGGGACTTTAAGCTCTTTGCGGGGCTCTCCCCTCCTCCTCCTCCTCCTCCGCTTCTCTGGCTCTCTAGCCGGGGCCAGGCAAGCCACGCAACTCCGCCTTTCCGATCCCCGCCCCGGCTGCGGACCTTAAAGAGACAACGACGAAGCCTGGCGGCAGACACGCAAAGCCGGGGAGGCTGCAACTGGGCTCCCACGCGGGCAACGCGGCGGCTTCCTGGCTTGGCTTCCCACGCCGCCTTCTTCCTTTGGGGCTTTGGGCAAGGCAGGGCTTTTATTTTTATTTTTTTGCAGCCGGGATGCGCTCGGGGGAAGGCGGGTTTTCACGCCCCAATTTGCCTGGCTGGTTTGCAAGGGGAGGCCAGCAGCCCCTTTGACCTGGCGCGATCCCAGGGAAAAGAGGGGGGGGGGGGTAGGGGGGGTGGCTGGATAAGGCGAAGGAGTTCAGCCAGGCCAGCGGGGTCGGGAAGGAGGAGGAGGAAGAGGCGGCGGCGAACTGGCTTGACTCTTGGAAGGTCTCCTCCAAAGTTTCAAAAGAAATTCCTATCTCTATATCCCTTTCTTTGCCCTCGTCGTTTTGAAGCAAAGAATGGCCCACACGTGTCTTTGCTTAGGCTCCTGTCTGCTTCACCTGCAAGCTTCAGCAACCTCTCACTCACTGTTGGGGCTCCTGTTTTATAGGTGAGAAAAGGTCGACTTCGACTGAGAATCCCTTGATTGTCACTTTGAATCTACACCAATCTGCATACATTAAAATGAAATTGTGTTGCATGCGGCTCTCAAAGGGTCTCCCCTTCTAATGTATACTACTGCTGGCATCACATGACAAGGTAGGCAGGCAGGCAGGTAGGTAGATAGAGATATAGAGGTAGGCAGGTAGGTAGGTAGGTAGAGATATAGAGGTAGGCAGGTAGTAGGTAGGCAGGCGGATGGATGGATGGATAGATATATGGATAGAGATATTGATAGATAGATGATAGATAGATAGATAGATAGAGAGAGAGAGAGAGAGAGAGAGAGAGAGATAGATAGATAGATAGATAGATAGATAGATAGATAGATAGATATTGATATAGAGATAGATAGATAGAGATATTGATAGATAGATAGATAGATAGAGATATTGATATAGAGATAGAGAGATAGATAGATAGATAGATAGATAGATAGATAGATAGATATTGATATAGAGATAGATAGATAGATAGATAGATAGAGATATTGATATAGATAGATAGATAGATATTGATATATAGATAGATAGAGATATTGATATAGAGATAGATAGATAGATAGATAGATAGATAGATAGATAGAGATATTGATATAGAGATAGATAGATAGATAGGAAAGAGAGAGAGAGAGAAGAAAGAGATAGATAGACAGACAAAGAAAGAAAGAAAGAAAGAGAGAGAAAGATAGATAGAAAGAAAGAAATAAAATTATGCATGTACCCACATATATGACAGGAGAAGCAACACTGTTGTTCAGATGTACACATGTACATGGCGAAAGAAACTAATCTTGTGTGTTTGCCAGAGGGATGGCCTCAGGAACAAAGCTTTTCCCCCCTCTACAGTAGAATTCAACTATAGTGTGAAGGTTGCGTGTTTGGTTATATTTTTTTTAATGAATAATGTACACTGAAGATGGGATTGAATTTTGTTGTACGAGGTGCAATGACAATTAAGTAAACTCAACTAACTTTTACAGAATCGGGAAGTCCTGCGAGAAATACTTCCATACCTCCTCCTGGAGGGAGGAACAAGGAAGGGACCATGTGTGTGTGTGTGTGTGTGTCTAACGATGCTTTGAACTCTAAGCAAAAAACACTGATAAGCAGTTTCCTGAACGAATCAGTTACCCTGGTTTATTTTAAAGGTTAGGCTTTGCAGGAAGCTTTAAGGCATTGGGTTTTCCAGCCTTGTTGACCTGGCAGCCAAGTGTGGACTCCAACTCCCAGAATTCCCCAGCCAACCACATCTGATGCTTTCAGATGTGTGGGGCGCTGCCCGGGGAATGTATTTATCCTAACCCTCCTTCCATTAATGTCACTGCAATTTCTAAAGTTGGATTTTCCCTCTTGCCAGAGGGAGCCCCCTTGTGAAGCTTTTACCATGGCAATCCACAGCGCTGTACAGTACAAGCCATTTTAAGGCAGTACGGTAGAAGCCGTTTTAAGACACAACAGGGTGCACCTTAACAGAACACACATCCCGAGGGGTGCTAGGGGTGTCTTACCCACACAGTATTTGTTTCCAGAGGGTAAGTAATCTCTGTACCAAATTTGGTTGAAATTGCTCCAGGCGTTCCAGAGTTATGCTGGAACACACACACAAGCAAACACACACAGCGATAGATAGATAGATAGATAGATAGATGGATGGATGGATGGATGGATGGATGGATGGATGGATGGATAGATGATAGATAGATAGATAGATAGATAGATAGATAGATAGATAGATAGATAGATAGATAGATAGAGTTACGTTTATAGACATTGAGGTGGATTGAAGTGCACAGTTCACACTATTCTTCTAGGCTTTTTGATTTTTCTTTGCAAATGGATTATTTATTTATATCTTTACCTTTTATTGCTTTTATACATAACTCAAAGTGCTCCATCACTGGAAGCTTCCAAGAAGGGATTGGACAGCCCTTTGTCTGAAAGGTTTCCTGCTCGAGCAGGGGGTTGGACTAGAAGACCTCCAAGGTCCCTTCCAACTCGGTGATTCTGTAATCTAAGAATCCATTTGCTGACAGTGAGAACAATTAATCCGTGGGACCGCTTGCCTCCAGAAGTTGTGGGTGCTCCATCCCGGGAGAATTTCAAGAGGAGACTGGACAACCATTTGTCTGAAATGATACCGGGTTTTCTGCTTGGGCAGGGGGCTGGACTAGAAGACCTCCAAGGTCCCTTCCAGCCCTATGACTAAAAGAATCCATTTGCTGACAAGGAGAACAATTAATCCGTGGAACTGCTTGCCACCAGATGATGCTTCACTGGAGGCTTTCAAGAAGAGATTGGACAGCTCATTTGGGCTGGAATGGCAGACGGTTTCCTGCATGGACAGGGGGTTGGACTAGAAGACCTCCAAGGTCCCTTCCAACTCGGTGATTCTGTATTTTGTTTGTGCTCTCTGGCCTTCTCTCTCTAGGAGAAAAGCTCTTTGGGCAGACGCCACCGTGTTACCTGGCCGGGGATATAAAAAGTCTTAAGAGCTTAAAAGGTCAGTGTGGAATCTGATTTAATTGCTCCTAGGATCACATGCTCTCCGGGTCAAGAGAGCCACTGAACTCAGCCACCTGGGCAACGAGTTCATGCCCAACTGTCCATTACTGTACACTTAGGGGAAAATAAATACGCTGTTTTCTTTCTTTTCGTGGAAGCCGAACCAAGTTTGAACAAAGCCTCCTCCCCAAACGAGTAGTCCTTGTTTAGTGACTGCCTTCATTCGCGGCTGTCGGCCGACACTGAGCTCCTCATCCACGATTTTTGGGGGGCGCTGGAAGAAAACATTGCCAAAAACATTGTGGGGTTGTGGTCAGAGGGCCATGGGATGCTGCACGGGGCGTTTATCTGGGCAGCTGTGTCAAGGGTGCCTTCTTTGGGGAAGGCTTTTTTCAACAACCCACTCTAGGTTTGTAGCTGTGGGATCTCCTGGTGGTCTCCCATCCAAGTCTCTTAAAGGCAAATAGAAGAGAATCTTCGTAGCTCAGGGCTGGACTGGGGGGTGCTTGGTGCTGTCCGAGCTGGGTGGTTCTCTTGCAGATGTTTCTTTACCAAACTAGGTAACATCATCAGTGCTAGAAGGGAGTTGGGTTTGTGGAGAGGAGGAGGAGGAGGAGGAGGAGGAGGACTGTGGGGTCTTTGGTACTCCCTGAGCTCTCCTCCTCCCCCCCCCCCTCCTCCTCCTCCTCCTCCTCCCCTTCCTTCCTTCCTTCCTTCCTTCCTTCCTTCCTTCCGTCCTTTTCTTGCAGGCATTTCATGACCCAACCAGGCAATGTCATCAGTGCTAGAAGGAAGAGATGCTTTGGGTGGCTCTCCCTCCCCGTCTCCAATGTTGCCTGGGTGAGTGTTTGGTAGTGGTGGCGGGCAGGACTGTCTTGACATTCTTATGGGCCACAGGCAAAGCAGTGCACTGGGGCCCCTATGACAGCCACTCACAGGAGTAAAAATGTAAAGTCTAGAGAAACTAGTCTGGAGAGTCTAGAAGGGCTAGGAGAGACTGGGTGGGGGTTGGACTAGATGACCTCCAAGGTCCCTTCCAACTCTGTTAATCTGAATCTATCTATAAGACGATCAAACGCCTGGAGGCTCAAACATACGATGAATGGTTGCAGGAACTGGGCCTGGCTAGTCTAGTGAAGAGAAGGACCAGGGGAGACTGGGTGGGGATTGGACTAGATGACCTCCAAGGTCCCTTCCAACTCTGTTAATCTGAATCTATCCAAGATGATCAAAAGCCTGGAGGCTCAAACATACGATGAACGGTTGCAGGAACTGGGCCTGGCTAGTCTAGTGAAGAGAAGGACCAGGGGAGACAGGAGAGCATCTTCCAATATATGAGGGGCTGCCCCAGAGAGGAGGAAGGGGGTCACGCTATTCTCAAAGGCTAGAAAAAAGAACGATGGAAACTAACCCAGGAGAGATTCAACCTGGAAATAAGGAGAGATTTCCTGACAGGGACAATCATCCACCATGGAACAGAAGTTGCCTTCGGAAGTTGTGGGAACTTCACCACTGGAGGCTTTCAAGAAGAGACTGGGCTGCCCTCTGTCAGAAATGGTGTCGGGTCTCCTGCTTGGGGTGAGGGGTGGGTTGGACTAGATGACCTCCAGGGTCCCTCCCAACTCCTCTGTTACGTGTAAGCCTGGGCTTCCTCAGTCTTGAAAGCCCGGCTCCTCCGGTTTCACCCGATCCAGCGTTTTTCCCCCGAGCTCGGGGCTCCCTCGCGGGGCGCTGCTTGGAAGCGCACACGGCCAGAGGGCCGGCTGGAGTTTGCCCAGCGGCGGCGGCGACTCCTCCTCCTCCGGCTGCATCAGAGCCTACGCCAGCCCCGGCCTTGGCACTCATCCTAACCGGGAGGAAGCGGGCTGGGGACGGACCATGGCGAGGCTGGCGCTCCCGTTGGCGATGGTGCCGCTTCTCCTCCGGGCGCTCGCCGCCTTTGCGCCCCCGCGCTTCCCCGACGCGGGTGGGCAACCCACGCGCGGCTGCTCGGTGCTGCTGGACCCGGGCACCGGGCAGCTGAAAGTGGTCCAAGGCTGGGCACCGGCCGCCGTCGCTTGGGCCAACCTGACCGACGGGATCGAGGAGAACGGGTAGGAGGAGCCCCTTCCCCGGCCTGGGTCTCCCCGGGGGTGGGTGGGTGGGCTTCGAGGGAGACGCGCAAGGGGGCTGAGGGGGGCTCCGCGGAAGGGCCCAGCGCCTCCGCCTGGCTTCCCCCCCCCCCAAGGGTTGGGACCTCGCAGGAGGTGGGCTCCTGTTTTTCAAGCCATCGCAGCATCACAGAGCTGGAGGAAGAAATACAAGGGGGGTGGACGTGGACGAAAGGGTCTCTGAGGGGTTGGGGGGGCTATAATATTAGTTTCTTTCTCTTTCTTTCCTTCTTTCCTTCCTTCTTTGCTTCTTTCTTTCTTTCTTTCTCTTCGTTCCTTCTTTCTTTCCTTCCTTCCTTCCTTGCTTCTTGCTTCTTTCTTTCTTTCTTCCTTCCTTGCTTCTGCCTGCCTTCCTTGCTTCTTTCTTTCTTTCTTTCTTTCTTTCTTTCTTTCTTTCTTTCTTTCTTTCTTTCTTTCTTTCTTTCTCTTTCTTTCTTTCTCTTCCTTCCTTCTTTCTTTCCTTCCTTCCTTCCTTGCTTCTTGCTTCTTTCTTTTTCTTCCTTCCTTGCTTCTGCCTGCCTTCCTTGTTTCTTTCTTTCTTTTTCTTTCTTTTTCTTTCTTTTTTTCTTTCTTTCTTTCTTTCTTTCTTTCTTTCTTTCTTTCTTCCTTCCTCCCTTCCTGCCTTGCTTCTTGCTTTTTTCTTTTCCTTCCTTCCTTCCTTTCTTTTTCTTCCTTCCTTGCTTCTTCCTTCCTTGCTTGCTTCTTTCTTTCTTTCTTTCTTTTTTTCCTTCCTTCCTTTCCTTCCTTCCTACCTTGCTTCTTCCTTCCTTCCTTGCTTCTTTCTTTCTTTCTTTCTTTCTTTTTCTTCCTTCCTTCCTTTCCTTCCTTCCTTGCTTCTTTCTTTCTTTCTTTCTCTTCCTTCCTTCCTTCTTCCTTCCTTGCTTCTTCCTTCTTTCTTTTTCTTCCTTCCTTCCTTTCCTTCCTTCCTTGCTTCTGCCTTCCTTCCTTCCTTCCTTCCTTCCTTTCTTTTTCTTCCTTCCTTCCTTCCTTATTTCCCTCTTTTTTCTTTCCTCTTTTCCTCTTTTCGCTTTTAGATGTATACATGTGTTACATTTGTATTATTTGTATTTTTTTAAAGACAATTTCTTTATTTTTTTTGCAATTTCCTTCTGTACAATATTTCCACCTCTATACCTCCATTGTAACTACATTTCTCCCCCCTTATTTCAGTTTCTCATTGTCTACACATATGATACTATTATGTGAATCCCTTCATTTGCAATCCTTCATTATGTCCGTTTCCATTTATAAGTATAATCTTTATTGTACCTAAATACAACGAAGTTATGCATGTGTATTCATCTCTACCCATCCATTGCTAATTTCTAACTCCCTTCTCCGTTTAGTCTTTCCTTAAGCTTTACACCTCTAGCCACTCGTTCCGTCCCATATAATATTCCTCCTTTTATTTCTTTTGTAAGTTTGTCCATCTCTGCACGCTCTAACACTTTCCTTATAACGTCTGGTCCTATTTTTAAAAACGTCACCGACCTGGAAGTTCGGTTGAAATTGTTACAGGCATTCCAGCGAGTGCTGAGAACTGAAAAGACAAGTTTTCACGCTAAGGACTAGAAGCCCGAGACACGTAACTGGTCAGGCCACATTTGGAATTAAGCCAAGGGCTGTTGCAGTAGATAATAATGAGAAGAATGCAATTTTTCCCCATGCTTTTCACTTACTTTTTCTCTCTTTCTCCCAGATGGGCTGTGCTGGATTTAACCACCAATGAGAAATATAATGACAGCATCCAGGCTTACGCAGCTGGGGTGGCTGAAGCCGCCGTCTCTGAGCAGGTGAGCTTACCACTAGGACAGTGGTGGGTTTCTGCAGGCTCGCACCTACTCGCGAGAGCCGGTTGGTGAAATTTAGAGAACCGGTGAGAGGGGGTTCCACCGGCGTATCTGGAAGTAAATCTGGCCCGCCGCTGTCAGTGACCCAACGGGAAGGAAAGAGAAGGAAGGAAGGAAGGAAGGAAGGAAGGAAGGAAGAAAGAAAGAAAGAAAGAAAGAAAGAAAGAAAGAAAGAATTTATCATCACAATTGAGTCCAAAATTTTGCTTGCTAAGCAAGAGCGTTGTTCAATGAGTTTCACCACATTTTAAAAGGTGGCCACTCCCACCCTGTCACATGACTGCCAAGCCACGCCCACAAAATAGGCCACACCTACAGAGTAGGTTCTAAAAAATTTGAAACCCACCACTGCACTAGGAGTTCAATAATGCGATCTTTGCTAGTGCGTGGGGTAGGTTTCCCCCACATTCAAGCTGCAATTAGGCTGAGGAAGGGATTGGAGAGGGGGCGGAGTGCTCCGAAATCTCACGATGGACCCCTTTTCTCTCCAAAGAAAATAGGGTCCAATTGGTGGGGTCCTTGGTGTCTCTGAGCTTGTTTTGCAGATGTTCCATTACCCTACTAGGTAACATCGTCAGCGCTGGATCTATTTGGGGGATGAAATATCTGCAAGAAAACCACTCAGTTCACAAAACTCCCTCTTCTTTGTGGCAACCTCTGAGATATCGGAACACTGCTATCATGTCTCCCCTGGTCCTTCTCTTCATCAAACTAGACATACCCAGTCCCTGCAACCGTTCTTCATATGTTTTAGCCTCCAGTCCCCAATAGACGTGGGCGAGGCCAGCCAGAGGTGGTATTTACCGGTTCTCCAAACTACTCAAAATTTCCCGCTACCGGTTCTCCAGAACTGGTCAAAACCTGCTGAATACCACCTCTGTGTGCAGGCCAGTTTCTAAATCCCAGCAGCTTTCAAATGCATGGACTTCAACGCCCAGAATTCCTGGCTGGCTGGGGAATTCTGGGAGTTGAAATCCACCCATCTTAAAGCGGTGTGGACGTGGCTGGCTAGGCCAAAGAAACCACAGCTTGAACTGACTTGAATTAAGGATATAAATCCGAATTCTAGCCCAGGATTTTCTGGGAAGAATTTAGCCTTGTAAATGTCCTTTTTTTTAAAAAAAATATGTATATTTATTCCGTGCCTGACAGCTGGTATACATGCATTGGATGAACACCATGGTTAGCTACTGTGGACCATTTACCTACCAGACGGACTATTGTCAAAAGCTGAAAAATTACCTTGAAGCCAACTTGAACTGGATGGAGCAACAGATTGAAGAGGCGGGAACGGATTCTCCATATTGGTATCAGGTATATCATTTCACTATACGTGCTGGCTGGGGAGTTCTGGGAGTTGAAGTCCACCTGTCTTAAAGGTGCTAAGGTTGGGAAACTGGTCTAAGATATAGCAACAGGCTCTACAAAGCCCCTTTCTCTTAATTACCGTATTTTTTGGACTATAAGACGCACCAGTGTATAAGACGCACCAAGATTTTGAAGAGGTAAGTAAGGGAAAAAGTTTTTGTCCTTCCCGGGCCCCCAGGAGCACACTGCAGGCTTCAGCAGGGCCTGTTTTTTTGCAGAAATGGGGGCATTTCCCCCCCCCCCCACAGCCCTGCCCCACAGAGTGCTCCGGGGGCTGGAACTGGCTATTGCAAAAAATAGCCCGTTTTTCATCCATTTTTCACCCAAATGGGATGCGAGGGCGGGGCTTCAGGATGCCAAAAATGGCTGTATTTGGTGTATAAGACGCACCAACATTTCCACACTCTTTTGGGCGGGGAGGCGGGGAGGTGCGTTTTATACTCTGAAAAATATGGTATATACTAAACTGAATCAAGGCAGGTCGATCTTGAGTTTCTTTCTCACCCTTACCCGTTTCTCCAGACGAAGCTCATGTTTTACTCAGGTTTGCTATGTGTTTTCTCCGAGGCCGCCCCCTGTGACTGATGCCATTCTCTGTTGACCCTCCAAATGTCCAGGTTCGCCTTGTTTTGCTGCAGTTGAAAGGCCTGGAGGATGGGTACAATGGTCAGATTTCCTTCCCGACAGGCAGATTCTCCATCGCTTCTTTCGGCTTTCTGTAAGTACCTTTCAAAAAGCAGAGGGAGGAAGCAGAGGAAGTATGCTGGCTGGGGAATTCTGGGAGTTGAAGTTTCAAACTTGTTGGAAAGTGTCCAATCCACAAAAGTCTTAAAGTTGTCACCACTGGCTTAAAATTAAAAGAGATTGGACAGTCATTTGCCCCGAATGATAAAGGGTTTCCATGGGTAGGGGGTTAAACTAGAACAGCGGTTACCAACTGTTGGTCCATGGACCACTGGTGGTCCGCGAGAAAAATTTGATGGCCTGCAGAAAAATTATTTGCCTTTTTAATATTGTGCTAAATCAGGGGTCCTCAAACTGCGGCCCCTGGGGTGGATACATGCAATGGACGCTTGTGTTGCTGCAGAGAGTCTCCCCCTTCGGGGTCGTTTTTGGGGGTCAGAAATTCCCACTTGGGGTCTGCTTCGGCCTCCTGGTGGGGGGCTTTGGGCGAAGGCTGGAGGGAAGAGCCGGAGGGCCTCGTTCCAGTGGGACTGCATCTTGGCCTGGAACTGGCTGACCATCTCAGCCCGCTGAGCCTCCAGGCGCCGGTCCCTGGCCTTGCACGCCCGCAGGTCTTCCCTCTGGAAAGCCTATGCTCCTAGTCCTTACTGAGGCGCTTCTGCTGAATCTCCTCTTGGTCAGATCCAATGTGAACTGAGCTGTTTGGCCAACTCTTTCTCCTGGGGGCTGCTTAGCTCCAGCAACTGACCCCTAAGGAGCCCAGGCGGGCAGGTGAGGAGTGGTGAGTAGAGGCTGGCAAGGCGGCCCTCGACGTGAATGACATCGCCACGCCTGCCCTGTCACATGACCACCTAGCCACGCCCACCCAGCCAGTCATTAGGCAGATCATATTGGTGGTCCGCAAGATTTACAATTATGAATTCAGTGGTCCCTGAGATCCGAAAGGTTGGTGACCCCTGGACTAGAAGACCTCCAAGGTCCCTTCCAACCCTGTTATTCTACATTCGATACTCTGGGAGTTGATGAATTGTAGCCTTCCTTGGATTTTGAAGTGTTTTAAAAGTTTCTTGTGTTGATCTAACGGCTTATCGCTCCCGAGATAAGGATGGAGCCTCTAAATGCAGACATTCTGAGTCAGAAGCAACCTTCTCTTTGCCCTGAAAACTTTCCAGGAATTTGGGATTGCATAAACAAGCAGGGCAGGCTTCGGATGGACAACCAAGCAGAAAATATTTTGCTTCGTTGGCAGAGACAAAGTACACCAAAAACGAAGGAAACATTTCCTGACAGTGAAAACAATGAGGTTGCCTCCAGAAGTTGTGGCTGCTTCAAAAACTGGATGTTTTTGAGAAGAGATTGGAGAAACATTTGCCTGAACTGGAACAAGGGTTTCTGCTTGAACAGGGGGCTGGACTAGAGGACCTCCAAGGTCCCTTCCCGCTCTGTTGTTCCATTAGGAAATCGTTTTAGAGAGGAAGGAACCGTGGATTTCCTGCTTAATTTCAGTTTGGAAACCTCTGTTATGTATGTATGCAGGGCTTCTTCTTAGGATAACCCTTCTGGTTTCTCTACTTTGGAGTAATCTCCCTTTGAGGATATATAATTTACTAATTTGTTTTGAGAGCATTTGTTTATTCGTATCACACCTTTGCTTATTCGTTTTTTAATAAATAATTCATGGCTGTGAACATACCTGATACACCTCCCTCCTCCCTTTCCTCCCACAACAACCTTGTGGAGCGGGTTGGGTTGAGCTAAAGCGGGACTAGAACTCACGGTCTCCTAGTGATTGGCCCTTAGATTCCCAGTTGGCTTTCATGGCTAAGGCGGGACTAGAACTCACCGTCTCTCAGTGATTGGTCCAAAGTCACCCAGCTGGCTTTCATGGCTAAGGCGGGATTAGAACACACCGTCTCTCAGTGATTGGTCCAAAGTCACCCAGCTGGTTTTCATGGCTAAGGCGGGACTAGAACTCACCGTCTCTCAGTGATTGGTCCAATGTCACCCAGCTGGCTTTCATGGCTAAGGCGGGACTAGAACTCACTGTCTCTCAGTGATTGGTCCAAAGTCACCCAGCTGGCTTTCATGGCTAAGGCGGAACTAGAACTCACCGTCTCTCAGTGATTGGTCCAAAGTCACCCAGCTGGTTTTCATGGCTAAGGCGGGACTAGAACTCACCGTCTCTCAGTGATTGGTCCAATGTCACCCAGCTGGCTTTCATGGCTAAGGCGGGACTAGAACTCACTGTCTCTCAGTGATTGGTCCAATGTCACCCAGCTGGCTTTCATGGCTAAGGCGGGACTAGAACTCACGGTCTCCTAGTGATTGGCCCTTAGATTCCCAGTTGGCTTTCATGGCTAAGGCGGGACTAGAACTCACTGTCTCTCAGTGATTGGTCCAACGTCACCCAGCTGGCTTTCATGGCTAAGGCGGGACTAGAACTCACTGTCTCTCAGTGATTGGTCCAACGTCACCCAGCTGGCTTTCATGGCTAAGGTGGGACTAGAACTCACAGTCTCCTAGTGATTGGTCCAAAATCACCCAGCTGGCTTTCATGACTAAGGCGGGATTAGAACTCACCGTCTCTCAGTGATTGGTCCAACGTCACCCAGCTGGCTTTCATGGCTAAGGTGGGACTAGAACTCACAGTCTCCTAATGATTGGTCCAAAGTCACCCAGCTAGATTTCATGATTTAGGCAGGATTAGAACTCACAATCTCCTGCTTTCTAGCCTATTGCCTTAACCACATTGGCTGTTTTCTACTGAGCAGTCCTTCTAATCCAGGTTACCTGCAATTTATGCAAGATCGATATTTTTTTTTTAAATCTGAATCCTATCAATTAAGCCGACATTATTCTCTCCCTGATAAGTGAAGGAAAGCTGAGGTTGTCGGGGGTGGAGTAACTTCTCAGCGGGTTGGACTAGAAGACCTCCAAGGTCTCTTCTTGCGATTCTGCGATTTTTCTTCTTCTAGCTTGTTCCAGCTGGGTGGTGATCTGGAGGACCTGGAATCAGCCTTCGATAAACCCGAGGAAGAGGACAACCTTGGCTCTGGATCCTGCTCAGCGCTGATCAAACTTTTACCTGGCAACCGGGATCTCCTGGTGGCTCATGACACGTGGAATAATTACGAAGGCATGTTGCGCATTCTCAAAAAATATACTCTGCCCTTTCGGATTTTACCTCAAGGTGAGTGGAAAAAGAGTGGAACATTTCAAAAGTGAAGCATTTATAACCTAAGAGCAACAGGGACCCTGGAGGTCATCCAGTCCAACCCTGAGCTCAAGCAGGGGATCTTAAACACGAGCTGCACACAGCTGTGAATGCAGTCCGGTGGTTGATCCATTGGGGCTGGATGTGTCCTCGGCTGTCAGAACTTTAAACTTGAGACACAAGTAGCCCCTGGAGAAGTTTGCTGCAATTTCAGTCACTAAGTGAACGGCCATAAGTCGAGCGTTGCCTGTATTTTACAGTTGTGAGGGTTCGTCAAAAATTTTTCTCGATGTACGACCACAATCGAGCCCTAAAATTCCTGCCGCTAAGTGAAACATTGGTTAAGTGACCCGGTGGTGTGACCTTCCTTGCCACAGTTGTTAAGTGAATCACTGCCGTCACTAACTTAGTGAGATGGTCGTTAAGCAAATCTGGCTTCCCCGTTGACGTTGCTCGGCAGAAGGTCGCAAAAGCAGATCACTCGACCCCGGAACGTTGCCATCGTCATAAATACGAGTCATTTGCCAAGCGTCTGAATTTTGATCACATCAACATAGGGATGCAGCAACTGTCATGAGGGCCCTTGTAACATTGAACGGTCACTAAATGAAATGTTGGAAGTCGAGGACTCTCTGTGAAGGGGAAGTTGACCGGAATACATGTTTGCAGATGGGCATTGACCAACTTTTGCCTTATGTTCTTCAGGGGATACCACCATTCCTGGTCACACCCAAGCTTTCTCTTCGTATCCAGGCACTATCTTTTCCGGCGATGATTTCTACATCTCGAGTAGCGGATTGGTAAGTGGGGTCCGTGGTTGGTGAGTATTTGCCAACCCGCATATAGTTAGTTACAAGGGTAGTAGTCGTGTCCTACGATCAGAAATACCGCCATTGTAAACGTTCCAACTGGCTTCTCCCCAAGTCAACAGGGGGAAGATTGGCTTAACGACCGCATGTTTTACCGAACAGCTGCGGGGACAAAAGGTCGTAAAATGGGACGCAGTGCACCCAATAACCATCTGGCTTAGCAACAGAATTCCCGGTTCCCGTTGTAGTCATAAATCCAGGTCAATTGCTGTCCAGAGTACTGAACCACAGCCAAGCCCAGGGTCCAGGGTGCTGTCCAGGGTGCTGAAGCAGTCCCATTTTTAAATTCATGCCCACTTCCTGGGGATTTAATCCAGATCAGAAGGATTCCTCCCCACCCACCCACTAACCAGTTCACGAAGTTAGGCAACGGTCTTTAAAAAAAAATTAAAATGCTAGGAGAATGTCTGCTTGGGCTAAGACAGTCTCCCTCCCCCACAATTAAAAATTAAATGCTTAATTTCCACGGCACTGTCTTAGGCCTAAGAAATGTACCCAGAGTAGTAGGCTGCATTGCTATTATCATTTTTCTCATCTTTCCTACTATCTCCTCCTATTGGCATCTTATGATTCATAACTTGTTGCTTGTATCTTATGGTTAATGACTGTAACTATGATTTATGATCTATGATGTACCACTTGTTTGTTTGTTTGTATGTATACTGAGAGCTTATGCACTGCACAAATATCTTGTGTGTCCAATCACACTTGGCCAATAAAGAATTCTATTCCATCCCAACCCAACCCAACCCAACCCATCCCATCCCTTCCCTTCCTTCCCCTCCCCTCTGATCTCATATTTTCTCTTCTCTTCTCTTCTCTTCTCTTCTCTTCTCTTCTCTTCTCTTCCCTCCCCTCCCATCCCATATTTTCTCTTCTCTTCTCTTCTCTTCTCTTCTCTTCTCTTCTCTTCTCTTCTCTTCTCTTCTCTTCTCTTCCCTTCCCTTCCCTTCCCTTCTCTTCCCTCCCCTCCCCTCCCATCCCATCCCATCCCATATTTTCTCTTCTCTTCGACCCCCCCTAAAGCCCCCCAGGGTTTGTGTTCTGTTAAGACACAGCCTGTTGTGCCTTAAATGGCTTCTACTGTACTGCCGTAAAATGGCTTCTACTGTGCATGCAGCACAGTGAAGTAACGACTTCACAGTATTCCACAAGGGAGCTCCCTCTGGTAAAGGGGAAAATCCAACATTAGAAATTACACTTGGTCCAGACATTATGTCTCCTGTAAATAAATACATGGGCAACTCCAGGTTATTGGCTAGTAATTAATAATAATAATAATAATAATAACTTTGAATTTATTAACCGCTCCCTCTCCCCACAGGGACCCGGGGCGGTGCACAGGAGGACTAAAAACAATATAAACAATAGATACAAAAATATATACTTTAAAACACAATTAAACAATGTTATCCCGTGCTAAAAAATTAAAACCCATTAAAATACATTTAAAATCTATAGACAGAGAGACTATCCAAGGCCGGCCAGTCGAAAGAAATGGGTCTTTAATTTCGTACGGAAGGAGCGGAGGTCCGTGGTCGTTCTGATATCGGGGGGAAGGTCGTTCCAGAGGGCCGGGCCCGCCACAGAGAGAGCCCTTCCCCTGGGCGTCGCCCGCTGACAAAGTCTAGTGGACGGCACCCGGAGAAGTCCCTCTCTGTGGGAGCGAATCGGTCGTGAGGATGTATGGGGCAGGATCCGATCCCGCAGATAGCTAGGTCCCGAGCCATGGAGCGCCTTAAAGATGATAGTTAGCACCTTGAAGCGCACCCGGAAGACGACAGGCAGCCAGTGCAGCTCGCGCAAGAGCGGTGTAACGTGGGTGAACCTGGTGGTCCCCATAATAGCTCGCGCGGCTGCATTCTGAACTAACTGAAGCCTCCGGGTGCACCTCAAGGGAAGCCCCATGTAGAGAGAGTTACAATAGTCCAGTCGGGATGTCACGAGGGCATGAGTGACTGTGCGAAGGGCGTCCCGATCCAATAGGGGGCGCAATTGGCGAACCAGGCGAACCTGGTAAAACGCCCTCCTGGCCACGGCTGTCACTTGCTCTTCCATAGACAGCCGGGTATCCAGGAGGACACCCAAATTGCGCGCCCCATCCACAGGGGCAAGATGTTCGCCCCCTATGGCCAGCGATGGAGAAAGCTGGTTGAATCGGGCAGCCGGAAACCACAGCCACTCGGTCTTGGTCGGGTTGAGCCTGAGTCCGTTACTTAATTAAATAAAAAGTAACATCTCTATGACCTAAAGAATCTCTATGTGGACCTGTTTAATATCTATTTAAGGGGAGATGCTCACAATGTTTTCCTTCTTCAGGTGAGTCTGGAAACGACTATCGGAAACAGAAACAGTAACCTTTGGAAACTCATCAAACCTGACAACAGTGTGTTGGAATGGTTGCGTAACGTTGTGGCTAACCGTCTTGCAAGGACTGGGGCAGAATGGGCCACCATCTTTGAGAAGTTCAACAGTGGCACGTGAGTTGGGCTCCTGAAGAACCCCTACGCCATGGCACAGGTCTTGAGTTTTGGGATTGAACAGGGCCTCTGTCATCACCTTTCTCTTCTGGTCTTTTCAACGGTCACCAAAACGAATGGTTGTAAGACAAGGGCTGACCTGTACTCTGAAGGCACAACCAAGTAGCTGGCATGGTGTCCAGAAACATCTGCAGAGAATATGGGCTTAGATCCTCTTGGGTCCAGATGTGTGATCCCACAGAAGGTCATGGAGAACTACCATGATGTCTGGTTGGTTGGTTGGTTGGTTGGTTGGCCAAGATTTTCTCTGTCCATCTGGAACTGGACGTCCCACAAGATCTTGGCTTTCTTATTCTCCTGGAGCTTCTGCAAGATCTTCCATCTGGACCTAAGAGACAGACAGACAGACAGACAGACAGACAGACAGACAGACAGACAGACAGACACACACACACACACACACACACACACACACACACACACACAGAGTTCTTAAGACCAGGTATAACCCAAAAGATCATGGAGAACTACCATGATGTCTGGTTGGTTGGTTGGTTGGTTGGTTGGTTGGTTGGTTGGTTGGTTGGTTGGTTGGGCAAGATTTTCTCTGTCCATCTGGAACTGGACGTCCCACAAGATCTTGGCTTTCTTATTCTCCCGGAGCTTCTGCAAGATCTTCCATCTGGACCTAAGAGACACAGACAGACAGACAGACACGCACGCACGCACACACACACACACACACAGAGAGAGAGAGAGAGAGAGAGAGAGAGAGAGAGAGAGAGAGAGAGAGAGAGAGAGAGAGAGAATCTTAAGACCAGGTATAACCCAAAAGGGACCTTGTTAACTCTTGACTCCCAGTAGATATTCTCCTCTCACACTTTGTTTTCGTTTCACACAGGTACAATAACCAATGGATGATTGTGGATTATAAATCTTTTGTCCCCGGAGGGGTTGCTCCCCAGGGTGGCCTGCTGACTGTCCTGGAACAGATTCCGTGAGTGTGGCAAACTCTATTTTAATTCAAGGAGAATATTGTGTCGCTCAGGGTTGAGCGGTGGGGTCCTTGGAGGCTTCCTTGCAGACGTTTCATTATCCAACTGGGTAACAACATCAGTTCTAGAAGGAGGGGGTTGGGAGGAGGAGGAGGAGGACTGTGGGGTCCTTGGTGCTCTCTGGTTGTTCAGGTGATTTTGGGTCACAGCAACGATCATAAGTACGGACCAATTGCCAAGCATCCGAATTTTGATGACAGGATCATAGAAATGCCCGCAAAGGTCATAAGTAGGAAAAATGGCCATAAATCACTTTATTGTAACTTTGAACCATCACTAAATGAACTGTTGTGAGCCGAGGACTACCTGAATAATGCTTGCTAGTGCCTTTTCTCTTTTTTTCCTGTCTCTCCAGGGGAATGGTGATGACTGCCGACATGACCAAACTGTTGTACCAAGAAGGCTACTGGGCAAGCTACAATGTGCCGTAAGGATTTTCCCTTCCTTCCTTCCTTCCTTCCTTCCTTCCTTCCTTCCTTCCTTCCTTCCTTCCTTCCATCTTTCCTTTCTTCCTTCCTTCCTTCCTTTCATCTATGCCTCCTTTCTTCCTTCCCTCTACACCTTCCTCCTTCCTTCCTTCTTTCCTTCTTTCCTTCCTTCCCTCCTTCCTTCCTTCCTTCCCTGCCTCCTTCCTTCCTTTCTCCATGCCTCCTTCCTTCCTTCCTTCCTTCCTTCCTTCCTTCCTTCCTTCCTTTTCATCTATGCTTCATTCCTTCCTTCCCTCTACATCTTCCTCCTTCCTTCCTTCCTTCCTTTCTTCCCTCCCTGCCTCCTTCCTTCCTTCCCTCTACACCTCTTTCCTTCCTTCCTCCCTTCCTCCCCTCCCTCCTTCCTTCCCTCCCTGCCTCCTTCCTTCCTTTCTCCATGCTTCCTTCCTTCCTTTCCTTTATGCCTCCTTCCTTCCTTTCCTCTACACCTCCTTCCTTCCTTTCTTCCCTCCCTTCCTTCCCTGCCTCCTTCCTTCCTTTCTCCATGCTTCCTTCCTTCCTTCCTTCCTTCCTTCCCTCTACACCTCCTTCCTTCCTTTCCTCTACACCTCCTTCCTTCCTTCCTTTCTTCCCTCCCTGCCTCCTTCCTCCCTTCCCTCCCTGCTTCCTTCCTTCCCTCCCTGCTTCCTCTCTTCCTTCCTTCCCTCCCTCCTTCCTTTTGAGGTTTGGAAGGGGTGAGGGCTTGCAACTTAGAAGATGGAGCATGTATTTTTCATGCTCGAGAGGCCCAGAATTGAAGAATTCATACATCAGCAAGATCCCTCAAAGCTGCCAATTCATTCTTAAACAATTGTTCTTTTTGCCCTTAGGTATTTCCAAGATATCTTCAACACCAGTGGTCTCCCAGCACTGGTTCAGAAATATGGGGACTGGTTCACCTACGAGAAGACTCCCCGAGCTCAAATTTTCCGGCGCAACCAAACGCTTATATGGGATATGGATTCCATGATCCGACTGATGAGGTTAGAAGTTTCTTTGTCCTGCCCAGATGTCTACACATTAAGGAATGGGTACATTATTTGGGTAATATTTCTTTCTACGTGGATTCTGGGCGCCAGGAAGCCAACATAACAAGTAATCAGCACATTCGTGGAGCAAGGTGGATAAAATGAGGATAAACATTGGCTTAAGCAGTGCATAGAATCATAGAAAGTCAGGGTTGGAAAACCCCTTGGAGATCATCTAGAGTGGCGTTTCTCAAAGTGGGCAATTCGAAGCTGTGTGAACTTCAGCTCCCAGAATTCCCCAGCCAGTTGGTGTTGGGATGAATACGATAGATGGATGGATGTATAAATGTGAAGATGGATAGATGGATAAAGGGGTGGATGGTAAATAGATGATGGATATATGATAGATAGATAGAAAAAAATGGATAGATAATAGAGCAAATGTGACGATGAATAATAGATGGATGATAAGAGGATGGATGGATGAAAAGATTGATGGATTGATAGATGACAGACAGATAGATATTGATATAGGTAGATGATAGGATAGATAGATAGATAGATAGATAGATAGATAGATAGATAGATAGATAGATAGATAGAAAAAATGGATGGATAATAGAGAAAAATGTGACAATGAATAATAGATGATGGGAGGATGGATGGATGAAAAGATTGATGGATTGATAGATGACAGACAGATGGATATTGATATAGGTAGATGATAGAATAGATAGATAGATAGATAGATGGATGGATGGATGGATGGATGGATGGATGGATGGATGGATGGATGGATGGATAATAGATAATAGATACATGATAGAAAAATGGATAATAGAGAAAAATGTGACAATGAATAATAGTTAGATGGATAGATGGAGGATGGATGGAAAGACGGATGGATTGATAGATGATACAGACAGATAGCTATTTACAGTAGGTAGTTGATAGAATAGATGATAGAAAGAGAGATGATAAAAAGAGAGAGATAATAGACAGATGATAGAGATAGGTAGGTAGGTAGGTAGGTAGGTAGGTAGGTAGGTAGGTAGGTAGATAGATAGATAGATAGATAGATAGATAGATAGATAGATAGATAGATAGATAGATGGTAAATAGATAATAGATACATGATAGATAGAAAAATGGATAATAAGAGAAAAATGTGACAATGAATAATAGATAGATGATAGATGGAGGATGGATGGAAAGATGGATGGAAAGATGGATGGATTGATAGATGATACAGACAGATAGCTATTTAGGTAGTTGATAGAATAAATGATAGAAAGAGAGATGATAGATAGATAGATAGATAGATAGATAGATAGATAGATAGATAGATAGATAGATAGATAGATAGATAGATATGGATGGACGACAGACAGGTGGACAGACAAATGAGAACCTGGGTTACCTGTCCTTTGTCCCTCCTCTTCTGCCCAGGTTCAACAACTTCCCTCAAGACCCTCTGTCCCAGTGCCAAGGCTGCAACCCACCCCAGAATGGAGAAAATGCCATCACCGCCCGCTCTGATCTCAATCCTGCAAATGGCACCTATCCCTTTGGGGCTCTCTACCAACGGCGGCACGGGGGCACCGATATGAAGGTGAGGGGCCATAGGCGAAGGAGAGAGAGAACTCAGACCGAGAGGAAGGGGGGGGGGAGTATTCCAGCCAGAGGAGAAGTCTCAAAAGTTTTCAAAACGTTTGTGGATTGTATCACTCTCAGGAGGAGGGTAGCCCTTGTCTGATCTCGCTCGGGTTCCAAAACTAACCAAGTTAGTTTAATCAAATTTCCCAGGGCTGTGGAATAGATTGGGCAGTCAACCAAACATCTCTAGCAATTTCAACCCAACTTGGTACAAAGATTACTTACTCTCTGGAGAAAAATACTGTGGGGGTAAGACACCCCTAACACCCCTCGGGGAGGGGGGGAGTGTTCTGCTAAGATACAGCCTGTTGTGCAGTACTGCCATACTGGCTTCTACTGTACAGTGCAGGGGAGTTGCCATGGTAACGGCTTCACAGTACTCCACAAGTGGGCTCAAAGAAACATTTTGAGGCACGGCACAGCAAAGCAGATTCTACCTAGGGTCTTCCTTTCATTGCTGAGCTTCTTGCCGTGTGTGTGTGTGTGTGTGTGTGTGTGTGTGAGAGAGAGAGAGAGAGAGAAGTTAAGATGTCAGCCACTACCATGTGGCCCCTTTCAGATTGTTACCTCTTCCTGTTCTGACCCAGGCTTCCTGAAGCCAACTCCTGGTCCTGACAAAAACCCCTTTTATGAATTGACTGTGAATTCTGCTCATTCCCTCTTTCGAGGGAGGATTTACGGTCACAGACCTTATCTGGCTTGGAGAGCTGCCAGGCCGATCTCTGCAGAACTCAGCCAGGAGTCTCAGAGAGTCACGAACCAATGAAGCGAACTAATGGTCTCCCGCAAGCTCCACTCCCCTGTCGCTCCTCTTTTATTTCCTTTGGGAGGGGCCATTCATCGTCCGCCTGTGGCCTTGCTCCCAAGTCGACCCCTGTTCTTTAGCTGCTCCTTCCTGTGGCAACTCTGCACATGTGCACGCTGGGAACAGGCTCCAGCTGTTCTTCTGCCTCACTGATGCCTGACTCCGAAGGCAGCTGATAGCTGGCATACGGCTCTGGCCCCCTCTCTGCCTCCAACCCAGAGCCCTCCTCAGAGCCTTCCCCAGACTCCAGGACCGGCCCAGGATCCTCCCCAACCCTCCTCACTGTCCTGCCAGCTGCATAGGCTGCTAGTGAGCCACAACAGTCCCTTCCACGCTGTGGAAGTCGAGGGCATTGGTCCTTTTCTTAAAAGAGAGCTAGGAGTCACTTGGGAGATGCTTGAGTCGTAGCGCTTAATCCACTTAGTGCTGCTTCACGACATTAATCCAATTTTTCAAGTTCAAAACCAGCTTAACCTAGGGAAGAAAAGGAAAAGGAAGACACCAGCAAACCTCCTTAGCCCCTAAAGTCACAGAACTGAAACTTTTTAAATCACTTTATGCGGCTAACCGGGGCGTGGACGTTCCCCATCGAAAAGCTGACCCAGGTAGTCTTTAAGTGCTATTGCTGTTGGTGGTGGAGAGGTTTAAGTTTTGGCCCTTCGCTTTCCTTCGCTGTCTTCTCCTTTGAACGGCGTGTAAACGTGGTTGACCTCTCTGCGTCTGTTGATGGCTGACCGGTCTGAGCTTCCCAAAATTCCCTAGCGTTTCTGGATTTAGCTCGACCTCAGATTGCCTGTTGCTAACATCGGAGAAGTTCTTCCTAAACCCAACTTTGTTTCTCTTTTTAGGTGACCTCTTTCGAAATGATGAAGAATTACAGCTTCCTGGCCGTCAGCGGGCCTACTTGGGATGATCTTCCTCCTTTCCAGTGGAGTTCTTCTCCCTATTGCAATATTTCTCACATGGGACAGCCGGATCTCTGGAAATTCTCCCCCATCCAAGTTCACTGGGGCTAAGTTTTTCGGTCTTACCTCCCACAGGACGGGCTTGGACTCTGAGCCTAATTTTAACTACCTACATGGAGCTTTTTTGTGTGTGTGTGGGGGGGGGGCAGTTTCCACCCACGAGCTGGCTTTCTTGGAAGAAAGGGGAAAGCGTTCCCTCTTTCGTTCGCACCAGCTTTAAGCAGTTAATAATGAAGAAATATAACCAGCAGGATGTTGGAATGCCGCTATTCGGTACGGCTGTGGGATATTGGAGGGACTTCACTTCCTGCGGGAAATGGATACGGCTTGCATTTAAACATAATCTTGTACGTTTCTAGCCTATCAGGCTGGGCAAAATAATAATAATAATGCTTGTAGCCTGAAGAAAATCCTGAAAAAACAGATTTATGTGGGGGGGGGGGAGGTTTTTCCCCCGTTCAAGTCCCAACCTCGGTTTGGTACTTATTGTAGCCAAATTACACCCCCCTAGTCGGTCTTCCCAGTCTTCTGCTCTTTTTATCATTCTGCCTTGCAAATCAGGTTGCCCTTTCTCATCAGATCTAAGATCAGTTAGGCAAAACAATCAAGATTCCAGGATTTCCTTCTGCGGGATGCCCGAAAAACGTCGCATGGAGTTATTCTTCCTTCGGGGAGAGGGAGCGGTCTACAAATTAAATTTATTAATTTATTATTCAGTGCCGATGGTGAATCCTTCCTGTTGTTAAATGCTCCTGGTTTGAGCATCACGCCTGCCGCAACTCGGGATGTGATATAGGTAGTCCCCGACTTACGACCATCCTTGAGCCCCAAATTTCTGGGGCGAAGCGAGACACTTGTCAAGGGAGTTTCTCCCTGTTTTACGACCATCCTCGCCACCGAATCACGGGAGAGGTTAAAGCAGTCGAACGGTCGTTAAGTGCCTCTGGCTTCCCCCGTTGATGTTGCGCGCCAGAAGGTCATAAAAGGGGGAATGGCGTCACCCCGGGAGGCTGCAATCGTCGTAAATATGAGTCGGTTGCCAAGCATTTACATTTTGATCACGCGACCAGGAGGATGTTACAACGGTCGTCAGCGTTAGAACCGGTCGCAAGTCACTTTTTTCACTGCCTTTTGTCACTTTGAATGGTCATTAAATGAACCATTGCAAGTTGAGGGACTACCTGTGCTCTACTAATATGTTCAAGGCAGAAATTTATGTAGAGTTTCCCTCCTCTTATGTATATTTGACCTACCGGATAGTCATAAGTGTGAAAAGCAGTCATAAGTCCCTTTAGTCAATGCCGTTGTCAGTCCAAGCGGCCACTAAACGAACCGTTGTAAGTTGAGGCCTGCCTGCAATTTTCCCCTCCTTGTCCTGAATCCGCTCTGCAGCCAAAACTACCGATTTGCAAATGTGAGTGTGTGCACTCGGCCTTCTGTGAATGTGCTTTGATCGAGTATGGCTTGCACACAGGTGCATGGCTTGGAAATGTGCCTAAAAAGAATGGCATACAGTCGGGATGGGTGGGCAGGCACCCCCCTCCTCCCCTTTGATTTCCACTACCGGTTCAAGCGAACGGGTACGAACCGGCTGAATCTCACTTCTGGGATAGAGCAAGCAGGGCCCTTATCCTGGGACGAACTGGAAAAGCCAAAGACGGCTTCTCCCGTCGTGCTTGAAAACAACACCGTTTTCTTCTTGAGCCTCAAAGGAAGGAGATGGTTGAGAAGAAGACTTGTAAATCAGGGTATAAAAGTGGCTCCTTGGGTCCTGTGAAGGGATTTCTGACCCTTCGTCTCATCTTACCCAAAACTTTTTAAACTTGTATTTGGTTTTGTTGTTCCAATAAACGCCGACACAAACCTGCCTTGGGTTGTATAGTTGTTTCCCTCCGTTGTTTCTTGTGGTGTTTTGGAAAATAAGTTGAAGCCTTCTTGTTTGTGGCAGCCCCTTTGTGGAGTGCTGCTATTGCGTGTCCTTTATTCCTCCTGTCCTCTAGAATTCCTTCCATCTTTCTTATTGCAGACTTTCAGTTACTAAAATTGAGGATAAAGGTGGCTAATTTTTTGGACTGAAATCCATTTTAATCGCGTCAAAATCCACATGCGGAAAAAAAACACGTGACATATGCATGTAATGACCCCTTTCTGGGCAGCTCCCTGCAGAAAGACACGTGTGTTTTGGACTGGATACGATTAGCGTATTTTTCGGAGTATAAGACGCACCTTTTTCCCTCAAAAAAGAGGCTGATAATCTGGGTGCATCTTATACACTAAATACAGCCGTTTTTGCCTCCCGAAATCCCGCCTCCTTCACCAAAATGGCCGTGCATAACCTTTAGGAGGCTTTCAGAATGCTCCTGGGAGGCTGTGGAGGGAAGAAATGAGCAAAAAACAGGCCGTCGTTTGCTCAATTTTGCCCTCCCAGCCCTCAGGAGCACTCTATAAACCTCCTAAAGGCTCTCCATGCTCTTTTGTTGACAGAAAACAGGCCCGTTTTCGCAAAAAAACAGGCCGTTTTGCGGAGTGCAAAACCTTTTTTTTAAATTTGCCTCTTCAAAACCTTTGGTGTGTCTTATCCTCCGGTGCGTCTTATATTCCGAAAAATACAGTAAATTAAATCATTACCGTCAATGCTTGAATCTCCGTTTCAAAGCCTTCAAATTACTTTTGCAATTCAATGGCCTTTGGCACATGGACACCTATAGTATACAGTGATCAAATTAGCAGTGACTAAATCTGCACATCCCAACATATCGACAACTTTGTAGAATAACTTTCGATAGGGTGGGTACATTCGGTGAAATATTGTTCCTGCTGTAGTTAGTATCGGGGCCTTTAAATCATCTTCGTAGCTCTTCTTCTCTGCATTTCCACACACACACACCCCAAGCCATTGTGGGAGACAACCGCGCTGACCTACTTCTAAAAAACTATCAAAAGAGCGTAAGGAAGCACTCAACCGAAAACAACCTTGAAACGAGGTTCTCTCTCTGCTCCGAGGGACGAAGCCCACCCAGCCCAAAACCTTCACGGCTTCATCATCCAATCCCCGTTGCTCTTTCTGGAGGAAAAAAAGCCACCCCACTTCTCTTCCCCCTCCTCCTCACTCCACTCGTTACACGGAACGGCATTCGCCTTCCCCAGTCATGGTGGGGCCCACCCGTACAGTTTGTTCTTTTGTGATGCCTGGCACGGCACCCTGGGAGTTGCAATTTTCCCACCGCCAGCCTAAGGCCAAAGCTCTCCAAGATAGGGGAGTCCTCCTCTAACAAAGCAAAACTCGTTCAGGCGGATGAAGGAGGAGAGGGACTCAAGGACAATCCCCATTGTATCTTAGCAAATAGGCAGCCTTCTGTGTGTGTGTGTGTTTCTCTGTCTCTCTGTCTCTCTGTGTGTCTCTGTTTCTCTCTCTCTGTCTCGCTGCCTCTGTCTCTGTCAGTCTGTCTCTTTCTCTGCCTCTCTGTCTCTCTCTCTGACTCTCATTCTCTCTCTGTGTGTGTGTCTTTCTCTCTCTCTCTCTCTGCCTCTGTGTTTCTCTCTGTTTCTCTCTCTCTCTGCCTCTGCCTGTCAGTTTGTCTGTCTCTCCTTCTCTCTGTCTCTTTCTGCCTCTCTCTCTCTCTCTCTCTCTGTGTCTGTTTCTCTCTCTCTCTCTCTGTCTCTCTGTCTCTGTCTGTCTCTCTCTCTGTCTCTGTCTGTCTCTCTCTCTTTCTCTCTGCCTCTCATTTTATCTGCCTTTCTGTCTCTTTCTCTCTGTGTGTCTCTCATTTTATCTGTCTCTCTCTGTCTCTCATTTTCTCTGTCTCTCTGTCTCTTTCTCTCTGTCCCTCTATCTCTCTGTCTTTGTCTCTCTCTCCCTCCCTCTCTCTCTCTCTCTCTCTCCCTCTCTCTCTCTCTGTCTCTCTCTCCCCTGACCCAGTTCCTCTAATAAGGCTCCCATCTGTTTGTGAATGTGCTTGTTTCTGGCTGAAATTGCTTTGAGCTTTCTTAAAAACGACTCAGGTTTAAGGCTGCCTCTACAGCTGCCTTTTCCTGGTGGTCTTTTGAAAAACGAGCCCCTCCCCCATTGGAGCCAATGTTCCTCCTGCCTTTCTTTCTCTCTCTCTTTCGGCTCTCTTTTTTCTCTCTCCCTCTTTCCTCTCTCTCCCTCTCTTTCTCCCTCTTTCTTCCTCTCTTTTTGTCTCTTTCTTTGATCTCTCTTTTTCTTTCTCACTTTCTCATTTTCTGTCTCTCTCTCTCTCTCCCCCTTTCTCCCTTTCTTTCATGCTTTCTCCCTTTTTCTTCCTCTGTCTTTCTATCTTTTTTCTTTTTCTCTCTTTTCTTTTTCTCTCTTCCTTGCTTTCTTTTTCTTTCTGTTTCTCTTCCTCTTCCTTCCTCTTTTCTTTCTTCCTCTTCCTTTTTCTTTTTCTGTCTCTTTCTCCCTCCTTTCTTTCCTTCCTTCCTTCCTTCCTTCTCTGTCCCTCTCTCTCTTTCCCTGTGTGTGTGTGTGTGTGTGTGTGTCTGTGTGTAAGCCTCAGCACATAGCAATCTCTTGACTCTCTTTAGGATCTACTGTATATCTCTATATCTATAAAATAAGGGTTAAATGAACAAGGCTTTTTCATTTTAGGTATTATTTCCTTTTATTCATTTATTCATGTGTTGATTTTTTTTCATTGCTCTTAAAAGAGTGACAGGAAAAGAAAGAGACGAAACGTTACCAATTTTTTTAAATTACCAGGGCTGAGGGTTTTTTTTTAATTGTTCGCACTAGGAGAAGCTGTGTGGAGACAAGACTATTGTGTAGGGGGTGGGAAGGAAGGACAGATCCAAGGAAGGAAGGAAGGAAGGAAGGAAAGCTGGGGGACTCTTGACTATCGAAGTAAAATATGAATTACTAAAGCTGGCTACTTTTATATCATCACATCCCAGTTTTTCCCTCAGGGAAGAGAAAGGGGGTTTTCAAAGACAGGTTTCACCTCTACCATTGTTTTCCTTCACGAATGAAGGCCTCAGGGCCCAGAAGAGAGGATTCCCCTTGTAGGTACACAGGCAGTCCTTGAGTTATGACCGTAAAGGAACATGCCCATTATGGTTGTAAGTCAGGACAGTCATACATCAGGACACTGGGCATATGACTGGCCCGATTGTAAGACCCTTTTCATCGTGAAACGAACACTGTGGCCATTAAGCAAACCAATCAAGGGCTACGGGCCCGTTTTGACGAAAACCGGAAGGAACTGTCGATTTTTGGCAACGGCCATTGTGGTCACATCGTGGGGTCTTACAAACCATCATAAATATGGACCAGGTGCTGAACCCCCAAAGTGAAGTCATGTGACTTTGAGGCGGGGGGAAGGCAGGGATGGCCCTAGGTCGTAATTACCCCAGGGAAGTCCATGATAACTTTAAATGGTCATTAAGTGACTGGTCATAAGTTGAGGACTACCTGTATCTCCATCACTCTGGAACCTTTCTGATCGTCTGATCTGAAAAGGTCCCCTAGGAGGATCCTACAAGAGGTTGGATCCAACTGGAAGTGGAAGCTCTTGATCTCCCTGTCCAGGAGGAGCCAATAGCCAGTCTTAAAGAATGGTCTCCAAAGTCAGAAGGACATTCTACATGGTCACCACACTGGAGAACTGGGCTTCAACCCAACTCCATGGTAGAAGACCTTCAACCCAACTCCATGGTGGAAGACCTTCAACCCAACTCCATGAAGATCTTCAACTCAACCCCATGGTGGAAGACCAAGTATCTTCTGACAGTGACCTAGGGCTGGCTCTCTCTTGATTGGGGATCTAACTAAGGTTTTAAGGGAGAAGACCCTGGAATGTCATCCCCACCAGTGTGTCCCTGTGGCACACACACCGTGGTGTAAGAGAGAAGCCAAGGAAGGAAGGAAGGAAGGAAGGATGGAAGACAGCGTGAGGCAACGGCGTTTTAATAAGCGTAGGGTTGACGGTGGGTCTGGAACGAAGCCCGAAAATGGCTACCTTTGTTTTGGGAAGACCACAAGGCCATCGCGATGTGGCTCTCTTCTACGTCATCATCCCACGGCTCCTCGTCTTTCGAGAGGCCCAGTTGGGCCTTAAGATGTTTCAACTGGGCCAGTGTGATATTGTTTCCGCCACACACAATCACCACGATTGAGTCCAGCTGGGGCTTCAGCCTGCCTTCTGCTTGTAGCTTTTGGACCCTTCCGCTGTAGACAATGGCCAAGGCAGCCCCACAAGCGGGCTCCACGAGGATCTTCTCATCATCTGGGAGTGGTGGAGAGGAAAAAAAATGGGGATTTTAACTCACCGAATGAGGCGAAGAGGGAAATGGATGCCTATGAGTTCAGCATCCTTGTAAATCTAGGACCCTTAAACTGGCTGGCCACTAGATGGCCAAGAAGAATATATATATATATATGGTGCTCTTTGCTGCCATCTAGTGGCCTTCTACATGGTAGCTCAGCTCTAGGACTCTTGGGGGAGTTGTAATGAAGATGGAGGCAGAGATGGAGATGAAGGTGAAGGAAGAGGAAGATAGGTGGAGGTGGAAGTGGAGATAGACATGAAGATAATAATACTAAAAATAAAAAATAGGAGGTGGAGATGGAGGTGATGGAGACGGGAGATAAAAATAGAGATGGAGATGAAGGGGGAGGAAGAAGAAGATAGGTGGAGGTGGAAGTGGAGATAAAAATAGAGATGGAGATGGAAGTGGAGGAAGAGGAAGATAGGTCGAGGTGGAAGTGGAGATAGACATGAAGATAATGATAATAACGATAAAAAATAGGTGGTGGAGATGGAGGTGATGGAGATGGAAGTGGAGATGGAAATGGAGGTGGAGATGGAAGTAAAGATAAGATATAGATAGGAAGTGGACATGGACATGGAGGTGGAGATGAAGGTAGACACAAAGAAAATAAAGAGCTGGAGGTGGAAGTAGAAGAAGAAGTAGAGCTTTACATTGAAGTAGAAATGGAGGTCGAGGTAGAAACGGTGACAGAGACAAGATAGGTTGAGTGTGCCAGGTGCCATATCACACACCCACAAATTTTTCAATTGCTTCCACCGCCTCTTGATCCGTCACCACTACCGATAGAGTCGGGTGCTCCTGAGCCAGCTTCAGAGTTTCTGCTGCCACAACGCTCACCCCCAGAGTTGTGGCCACACTGAAAGGAAGAGAAGCGTTGTAGTCACTACACCAACCCATCGTTTGATTGACCATGTATTATTGGATAAACCCCAACAAGCTCCTATATAACCCTTGACGAGCGAGGCCATAGTGATCAGATTCAAAGGGGGTTCACACCTTAATAATAAATAATAAATAATAATTTAATTTGTAAAACCGCACCCTCTCCCCACAGGGACTCGGGGCGGTGCACAGGTAGAATAAAAACCAAATACATACAGCAATTCTAAAAACAAATTAAATATAACTTGCGCTAAAATTCCCATTAAAACTAAATAATACTAATTCCCCATAAAACCCCAGAGGCAGAGAGACTCATCCTAGGCCGGCCAGACAGAAAAAGTGAGTCTTTAATTTAAGACGGAAGGAGCGGAGGTCCGTGGTCGTCCTTGCTCTGGCCTGTTGGCCCCCGGCCCCTCCAGCAACCAAATAAGAGGAGGAGGAGGAGGAGGCGTGGTAGTGCAGTTCAGCATCAGGGCAACCTGAGAGCTCCGAGGAGGAAGAGGGAATGGAACTGGCAAAGAGAGAGAGACAGAGGCGGAGCCTGGGCTGTCCGTCAGTCCTCAGATGGAAAGTCAACAGCTCCCAGGTCTGGAGGTGGCTGATGAGGAAGAGGAGGAACAGCTGGGTCCAGTGCCTGATGCATGGCTGCACGGAAGGCAGAGGAGAGGAGAGCAGTGGAAGTCTATGGGCTGCTCCTTGGGACGGAAAAGCCACTGTTTGCTCCTCTTTTATGTCTTATGAGAGGGGCCAAGCATCTCCAAGCCTTGCTCCCGAGTCGACCCTTTTGTCTTAACTGTTCTTGCCTCCTGGCAGCTCTGCGCATGCAGGCTCCCACTGTTCTTCTGCCTCGCTGATATCAGACTCCAGAGGCAGCACATAACTCCCAGATGGCCCTGCCCCCCCTCTCTGCCTCCGATGCAGAGCCCTCGTCCGAGCCTTCCCCAGACTCCAGGACTGGCCCAGGTTCCTCCCCAACCCTCCTCACTGTCCGACTCTACTGCCAGCTCTGGCGGCCGTCGGCAGACCACAACACTAGGCCAGAAAAGGAGTCCACCATCATCCAGTTGGTGGTATGAATGCAGCCCCTGTGAATTAAGAGAAGAGACTGCCCCATCCAGCCCCGGTTCTTCTCAGTGATGGGCTGCTTATCCTGGAGCGCAGAAGTCCATCCCAAGTCTCACCTGGTAATTTGAGGAAGTGTCACCAGCTTCCCAGCTGCCAAGGCGGCATTCAGGCTATGGGCTCCTTTGGTTTCCAAGGCAACCACCGGCACATCCTCCCAGCCCACTTCTCGTAGGCCTTGGATCACGCCACATAGCATGCCTCCTCCTCCGACGGAGAGGGCGATGGCTCCAGGCTTGGAAGCCATCTGCTCTTTCATCTCCCGGACCAGAGTCATGTGACCTTCCCTGGGAGGGAGAGAGATAGGGGGTGAGCCGAAGGGCCTTAGCAAAGAATGGGGAACGAGGTTGTAAAACAGGAACTTGTTGAATAATAATAGAAACAGGTTGATCTCCGATAAAGACGAGTTGTTCTTAAACAGAGGACAAGGTGATGTGAAATGAAGTGGGGAGAAAAAAAAAACAGTCGTAATTTTATACACATATATTTATATATTGAAACTTAATTATGATGATATATTGGGTTACACGGGATGGAAAACTAATAACGACGTTTGTAATTGTAAAGACCGATGCACCAAAACTTATGACCGAACGACATGTGTGCACAAAGCTGAAAATGATTGAATAGTTTGACTTGTTTTTTCTATGTTGAAAATAAAAATTTATACAAAAAAAAAAAAGAACCAGTTATTCAGTGCAGCAGCTGCCAAAAAAGCCAACCCAGTTCTAGGCTGCATCAACAGAGGGATAGAATCTAGATCACGTGAAGTGTGAATGCCACTGTATAGTGCCTTGGTAAGGCCACACTTGGAATACTGCATACAGTTTTGGTCGCCACGATGTAGAAAAGACGTGGAGACTCTGGAAAGAGTGCAGAGAAGAGCAACCAAGATGATGAGGGGACTGGAGACTAAAACATATGAAGAACGGTTGCAGGAGCTGGGTATGTCTAGTTTGATGAAGAGAAGGACCAGGGGAGACATGATAGCAGTGTTCCGATATCTCAGAGGGTGCCACAAAGAAGAGGGAGTCAAACTATTCTCCAAGGCACCTGAGGGCAGGACAAGAAGCAATGGGTGGAAACTAATCAAGGAGAGAAGCAACTTAGAAGTAAGAAAAAATTTCCTGACAGTTAGAACAATTAACCTCTGGAACAGCTTGCCTCCAGAAGTTGTGAATGCCCCAACCCTGGAAGTCTTTAAAAAGATGTTAGATAGCCATTTGTCTGAAATGGTATAAGGCTCCTGCCCACGCAGGGGGTTGGACTAGAAGACCTACAAGGTCCCTTCCAACTCTGCTATTGTATTGTATTGTAATAACTCTCCCCAGGGGGAGAGCCTTCTCTGTGGCGGGGCATGCCCTCTGGAATGACCTAACCCTCAACCTTCGTACCATCACGGACCTACGCCTCTTCCGCCGGCATTAAAGACACATCTATTTCAAGAGGCCGGCCTGGCTTAGTTTTTAACGGGCAATAGTTTTAATCGATTTTAACCCTTTTCTAATCTAAATTTTAAGCACAGACTTGAATTCATTTTTAACTTTAATTGTTTAATCTGAATTTTAAGGGGTAATTGTTAGGGTTTTAGGGGTTTTAATATTGATTTTAGCACAGGGGTAATTGAATTCGGTTTTAATATTTGGTATTTTGTATATTGTCGTATTTATTGGATTTTTAATTTCCTGTGCACTGCCCCGAGTCCCCATGGGGGAGAGGGGGGCGGTCTATAAATTTAATAAAATAAAAATAAATAAAATAAAGAATAACTGTCTGTACTGTATTGTATTATATTTTTATATTTCTGTGCACCGCCCTGAGTCCCTTCGGGGAGATAGGGCGGTATATAAATTTGATCAATCAATCAATCAATCAATCAATCAATCAATAATTTGAATCCCACCACTGACTGCTGGCAATCTTTGAATTACACCCAATCATTTAGTGATGTCTTGAAGTGACCAAAACTAACTGAGGAACCAAGTGACTTAGAACTAGTCCTCGCACTTATGGCTGGTGCAGCATTCTCAACATTCCCCCTTAACCACTGCAGTGATTCGCAGGCCTCTTGACACTCAGTGGCTCACACTCAACTAAGTGGTAGAGATGAATCCGTGGTAGAGCAATGAATCAGTGGAACAGAAGTTGCCTCCAGAAGTTGTGAATGCTCCAACACTGGGAGTTTTGAAGAAGTTGTTGGATATCTATTTGCCTGAAGTGGTGTAGGGTTTCCTGCCTAGGCAGGGGGTTGGATTAGAAGACCTCTAAGGTCCCTTCCAACTCTGGATGAACTTGGAGTTTGATTTAGAGCAGCCCAGAAACGAAATATGGGGAGACGTTTGATACGTAGCAAAGGGCCATAAATTGGTTCTGAGAAATTTGAATCGAATGTCCTCCAAAGATGTCTACAATCACAGATCTGGGCTTCACACCAAAATTGATTGATGACCTTGGCCTCCAAAACTTGCACTGCCTTGAGGATATAATTTCCATCTCGGCATAAAAGAGAGTAAGAATGGCCCTTGTGCTCCTTTGGGCACTCTTTAAAATAGACTTTCCATGTGCTACAGGTACGAAAAATAATTCCTAGATATATATGAGAAAAAAAATAAAACTTGTTCTATGCCGCTCCTATTAATTTGACACCGATGCCAGGGGCTGGCAGATCTTTTCATAAAGGCCATAACCTCTCTCTCTCCCCTACACCTTTTGGCGATAATATAATTAATCCGTTCTTTATGCAATGGGAGGGTAAAGGATTGTAGCTCTCCCCTCAAGCCAAGTGAGATAACGGCAGCATCTGGGTAAGGAATTTCTTCTTGGTCCTGTCAGCTAAGATCAGGTGTAGAGGTTGGGTGGATAAAATTAAGGGATGGAATGTAATCTTGAGCCTTTATAGAAAAGATGGGGCTATAAATTTGCTTATGGAGGAAGAGAGGAGGGGGAAGAGGGAGGAGGAGGAAGAAGAGGAGGGAGGGAGGAGGAGAGGAGGGAAGGGGAGGAGGAGGAGATGGAGGAGGAGGAGGAGGAGGAGGAGAAGAAGAAGAAGAAGAAGAAGAAGAAGAAGAAGAAGAAGAAGAAGAAGAAGAAGAAGAAGAAGAAGAAAAGGAGGAGGGAGGAGGGAAAAGGAGGAGGGAGGAAGGAGATGGAGACGAGGAGGAGGAAGGAGGACAGAGAAAGTGGAAGGAGAAGAAATGAAGGAGTAGAAAGGAGGAGGAAGGAGACAGGAGGAAGCAAAAAGAGAAGGCAGGGAGAGGAGGAAGGAAAAGGAGGAGGAGGAAGAAGGAGAAGAAAAGGTGGAGGATGAGCAGAAGGTCCATTTTGTTTAGGAATACTTACCAAATCAAGGGGTCATCGAATGGCGGCACGTAGACCCATTCTGGATTGTTCTTCACCAACTCTTTGGCTGCTTTTGTGCTGTCTGCTAATATCTGGGGAGATGAAGTCCTTGTGTTAGATTAAGATGCTAAGAAAACAAAGCCAAGACCTATCAACCACGATCTGCAACCTTGAAGAACCACAATATGCTGTAGATAAGTTGTTCCACTGGTTAATTGTTCTCACTGTCAAGAAATTCCTCCTTAGTTCTAGGTTGCTTCTCTCCTTGGTTAGTTTCCACCCATTGCTTCTTGTCCTGCCCTCAGGTGCTTTGGAGAATAGCTTGACCCCCTCTTCTTTGGGGCAGCCCCTCAAATACCGGAAGACTGCTACCATGTCACCCCTAGTCCTTATCTTCATTAGATCAGTCCCGGTTCCCACATCCGTTCTTCATATGTTTTAGCCTCTGTCAAAATATTCATGACTGGGAGAGACATGGGAACAAGGCCAGCCAAGGAATAGGCATAGCAACTAAGTCGGCCAATGGGAGCTGAAACAGATCTGCGTCTGTGCAGAGAATTGAAACAGAAACTTAAAAAGAAAGCAGGTCTGCTGCTCTGAGAAGTAAACTAGCAGTCTGTCTGGGCTTGTTTGCTGAAATGAAACTAACGGCTTGTATTTGCCTGTAACTCTCCTGCTTTGTGTTTACTTGGAAGAACCAGCTGTTGGTGTTGTACATTTATTCATTTACTATTATACATATAAAGACGTTAATGGATCCAGCTGAATCAGACATCTGTGTGTGCTTCTGGATTTGAATTTATGCAACAAACTCTGACAGCCTCCAGTCCCCTAGTCCTCTTTGCTGCTCTTCTCTGCACTTTTTCTAGAGTCTCAACATCCTTTTTGCATTGTGGCGACCAAAACTGGATGCAGGATTCCACTTAACAGCCCTGGCAAAAAGGATCATGACATTGGGGCCGGTCCACTGAACAACCCACCTTGCTTAATGATGGAATTTCCAATTATGGCCGTGAAGTTAAGGATGACCTGTAAGAGCAGATCTCTTGTGTTTTTTTGTTCCTCGGCCCACAGTCCCCACACTTACCTCTCCTTCAACGTACACCGAGCTGCCTTCTTCCTTCAGTCGCTCAATAGTGAAAGCCGGGGTAGACGAGGGGACGTAGATGGTGGCCGGGATCCCCAACATTCGGGCGGAGTAGGCCACCGCAAGCCCGGCATTTCCAGCTTGAAAAGGGAAGTTGTTTGACATGTAATGTGAAGTACGCCGCTGGGTCGCGAACCCATGACAAGCTCAGCATCTTTAAGAGCTGAGCCTTCGCAGTGGTTCGAGTGCTACTCCTGCTGCCTGCCGGCTGCCTGCAATTGGGCGGAGTCAAAGGAGTCTCGCAGAGTCACGAACCAATGAAGCGAACTCATGGTCTCCTGCAAACTCCACTCCCCTTTCGCTCCCTCTTTTATTCCCTCTCGGAGGGGCCCTTCATCTCCACTCCCAAGTCGGGGCCTGTTCTTTAGCCGTTCCCTTCGTCTGGCCACTCTGCGCATGCGCATACTGGGAACAGGCTCCAGCTGTTCCTCCGCCCCACTGATGTCTGAAGGCAGCTGATAACTGGCATATGGCCCTGGCCCCCTCTCTGCCTCTGACAAAGAGCCCTCCTCAGAGCCTTCCCCAGACTCCTGGACTGAGAGACCGCCTCCTACCACATACCTCCTTTCGACCTGTCCGCTCCCACAGAGTGGGCCTCCTCAGGGTGCCGTCAGCCGGTCAATGCCGGCTGGCGACTCCCAGGGGAAGAGCCTTCTCTGTGGCGGGTCCGGCACTCTGGAACGACCTGCCCACCGATATCCGTACCATCACGGACCTACGCCTCTTCCGTCGGATGTTAAAAGCACATTTCTTTCATCTAGCCGGCCTGACATAGACTAAGGGTATAATTTTAAATGTTGATATTTATTGGTTTTTAATTTTTATACTATCCAAATTTTAGCACAGATTTAATCATTTAATTGTCTTTTATATTTTGTATGTATTGTTGGGTTTTTATCTTTCTGTGCACCGCCCTGAGTCCCTTTTAGGTGAAAATAGGGCGGTATATAAATCGAAATATATATACAGTGATCCCTCGTTTTTCGCGGCTTCATGTTTCACAGCTTCAGTGCTTCGCGGGTTTTTCAAAAATACAGAATAGAAAAAAAATGCATCTGTAGGAGGCAAGCGCCCCCTAGTGCTTGCTTTAAACGATGTCCACCAACTCAAGTTTCCGGTGCGAATCCTACTTCGCGGTTTTTCAGTTTTCGCGGAAGGTTCCGGTCCCCATTAACCGCGAAAAACGAGGGATCACTGTATATATAAAAAAAGAGCCTTCCCAGACTCCTGGACTCACCCAGGTTCCTCCCCAACCCTCCTCACTGTCCGAACCTGCTGACAGCTCCGCTGGCGGGCCACAACACCTTGGCTTTCATAGTTCAGTCATGTTATTGTTTCAGCACATCACCTGATAAGACTGGGACCACCTCATAGCTTTCATCCCTGCTGCTCCTCCTTTCCCAAACAGATGCTGACCCAACTACACCCATGTTTGTTTGGAAGGCCGCCAATGGTTATCCATTTACCTGAGGAAGCGATGAATTGCTTGCACCCTCGTTCCACCCACTGTGGAAGCAAAAAAGCAGAATCGTGAGAAGGTGGCCTTCTTCACTGCAGAAGAGAACTTCTGAAGTCATTTCTCAGTTGACGTCCCTTAATTTGGTCACAAAAATAGGGGACACGGTGTTTCTTCAAATATCGCTTTGGATCGCGTTAGTTGGGACTGATGGATATGTTCATTCATCAACCTCCCCAATCATGTATGATTGCGTTAGTTGGGACTGATGGATATGTTCATTCATCAACCTCCCCAATCATGACCGAATGCATGTATGTGTATGTGAAGAGAATATACAGACCATCTTCAACTTATGACCACAACTGAATCCAAAATTTCTGTTGCTAAGTGAGACATTTGTCAAGTGAGTTTTGCCCTATATTATGAATTAGAAGGATTTTTTTCCCTTAGGTTCCTAACATCTACAACACGGGTTATTTCATTCATCATCATCTTCTTTTAATCCTTTGCATGTCTGGGCAACTGAATGGAACTGAGTGTTTACTGGCCCGATGCTCTTCCTGTTGCCAATGAGGAGTTTTGTTCATTAGATATATTCTCATTGTGCCCAGAGAGAGAGAGAGAGAGAGAAATATCTGCCTCTACCTAGGATCGAACTCACCGCCTCCTGAATGTGAGGCGAGAGCTCCACCTCTAGGCCACCGCACCACAACACTGGTTATTTCATCAACATTAGAGGGCTTCCAACAAAGGATGAATCATCATCTAGAAAGAGATGTTCTACAGGCTCCTGGACAGAGCAGAAATTGGACTAACTAGAGGGTCTATATTCTACCTTCTGGCCCAAGGATTCCATACTTTTTTAAAAAAAAAGTCAACTAATTGGCCGAACTTGGTTCTTCATAGGCACGGCCTTTGCTTCAAGCACTGTCAGATGTGAATTTGACAACTCCCTTCATGCCCCACTCCTAGGGTCTCTCTCCAATCCATACCGTTTTGCAGAAGTGCCCAATCCCCCGTATCTTAAAAGAAGCTGCGGGTTGGGTGCACTCCAGTTTGAGATAGACCTTGGTGCCAGCCAACTTGGAGAGCGGGATACTTTCTCTCAGTGGGGTAGTCACATGGAGGTGATCAGTAGGAGCCATCTAGAAGACTGAGAAAACAAAGACGATGAGATCCAGAATCATTGAACTCAAGAACCATTGGTTAGAATATTCATGACCGGGAGAGACATGGTAACAAGGTCAGCCAAGGAATACGCCGAGCAACTAAGTCAGCCAATGGGAGCTTAAACAAATCCGAGTCTGTGCTGAGAATCGTAACCGAAACTATTCTGTCTTCTCTAAACTATGAAATTAAACTAACAATTTTCTCCTGCGAAAATTTTTACGGGCCGAACCAGCAGTAATGCTGGTAAGCAACCCACCCGATTTGTCTGCCACTCAAACTTATGTATATAGCATGACAGTTATACAAATTGACTAAATAAATAAATAAATAATCATACTGTATCTTCCCTCTGTCCCTCCCTCCCTTCTATTTATTTAAAGCACCATACAGAGCAAACAAAGAGTACAGTCACCATGTGCTTTACTGCTCAACTATATTACTGAAAAAGGAAACAAGCAGAAAACTTGAAAAGAGCATAGAGTAACTACCATAAAGCCAGACTTCGAAATGCTGCCATCTATTGGCTAAATACTACTGTAGTTGTATAAAAAATACATCCCAACAATGATTTATCTTCCTTCCTTCCTTCCTTCCTTCCTTCCTTCCTTCCTTCCTTCCTGGCTGAAGTTCACCCAATTGGCTTTGTGCCTAAGGTGGGACTAGAACTCACCACCCCCTGGTTTGCAACCTAGTACCTTAATCACTCCGCCATCCTGGCTCTCAATGAGTTTTTAAGATGCTATGGAACTTTCCTTCAGAGTCCTGGCATCTCCCCTGTCTACATATCTTTTTTTTAAATAAAGTTTTTTATTTTTTATACATCTCATTGCGTGAATGGTTTGATTCCTGGGTTCAATAGAAAATAAAGATAATAGCATTATTCCTAATAATTTGATTTCATTTTTAGTTGTACTAACACATAACTTCCACGATCATCCTTCAATTCTCAACCCTTCTCATAGTTCTGCCATTTGTTGTATCGTCTTAACGTCTGTTTTTACTATTTCCCTCCTTCTTATTTCTATCTCTATTTTTGTCCTTCCCCCCTTCCCTTATCATTCTAATATTCAAAGACGGGATCCTTCCTTTTTTTTTTTTTGCCTTACTCAACATTTCAATATGCACCTCTAACATCAATCATGACCTTTCAAGCATTTAATGTAAATTCATTGTTAATCACATTTCTTTAAG
Source organism: Rhabdophis nuchalis (assembly GCA_039707465.1). NCBI lineage: Eukaryota > Metazoa > Chordata > Lepidosauria > Squamata > Natricidae > Rhabdophis > Rhabdophis nuchalis. Next base: position 4,667,115 of record CM077660.1, read on the forward strand.
TCCACATATCTGAACTGCAAACATTGGCACGACCACAAGATGGCAGAAAAGAGCTAATGCTTTTTTGGGGGCACGTGCTAGATGACTGCCCCCTAGGGGCTCTCTGGATCTTTGCAGCTCAGATGTGTAAAAGGCCTTCCCAAGGTCTCCCAACTAGCTAGAGGAAGTGCTTATATAGATGGCTGCTGTCTTCTCTACTTCTGGATGAAATCCAACCCTTTCAGCTGTTCAGGGGTGAGTGAGCAGTGAAGGCCCATTGTTTCTGCCGAGGAGGGGATCGATGGGGTTTTCAAAGCCTTTTCTCCTTCAAGAGTAAATCTGGGCAATGTCAGCTGTTCCCTGCGCGTCAGTTTCCCTGCTTCAATTCGGCCTTCTTATCAGGAATGGCGCAGTGTCTTTGTCCCAGGATGGAGCTATTTTCTCTCTGAGCACTGTCAGAATCCAAAGAATCCATGCGTCTGCCTGCCTCTCTGCCTTCCTGCCTGTCTCCCTTTCTCTCGCATGCTCCCCCTCTGTCCGTCTGTCTGTCTGTCTATCATCTCTTTACCACGAATCCCTTTATCTATTGGCCTCTCCTCCCCTCTCTCTCCCCATCTGCCTCCTAATTGTGTCTGTCTGTCTGTCTGTCTGTCTATCTATCTCTGTCTGTCTGTCTGTCTGTCTGTCTGTCTATCTATCTATCTATCTATCTATCTATCTATCTATCTATCTCCCATCTATCTGCCTCTCTCCCAATCTGCCTCCTGATTCTCTCTCTCTCTCTCATCTCTCTCTCTCTCATCTCTCTCTCTCTCTCTCTTCTCTATATCTGTCTCTCCATCTCTTTCTCTCCCTCTAGCTATATCATTATCTCTCTCCTATCTATCTATCTATCTATCTATCTATCTATCTATCTATCTATCTATCTATCTATCTATCTATCTATCTATCTATCTATCCCTCTCTATCTCTCTATCTCTATCTATCTCTCCATCTCTTTCTCTCTCTCCATCTCTTTCTCTCTCTCTAGCTATATCATTATCATTCTCACTCTCTTTATCTATCTATCTATCTATCTATCTATCTATCTATCTATCTATCTATCTATCTATCTATCTATCTATCTACAGTATCTATCTATCTATCCCTCTCTATCTATCTATCTCTCCATCTCTTTCTCTCTCTAGCTATATCATTATCATTCTCTCTCTCTTCTATCTATCTATCTATCTATCTATCTATCTATCTATCTATCTATCTATCTATCTATCTATCTATCTATCTATCTATATCATTTATCTATATCATCTATCTATCGCTCTTTATCTATCTTTCTCTCTCTCTCTCCATCCATCCATCCATCCATCCTATCATCCCTACCTACCTACCAACCTACCTGTCCATTCCCCTTTTGCCCCTTTAACGAAGGAATGACGCGAAGAGAACAGGGAGAGAGAGAGAAGAAGAAAAATGCTTTAGGCCCCTTATTTAAAAGTGTTCCTTACCTTCCCTCTGAACCAGCACCTGGCGGCCTCATCTGTGGCTATTGATCCCTCTGATGGGACAGAAACTGTCCCTCCAGCCAATTCCCTATCGACAAAACCCAGCCTCTTGTCCACCTTTGGATTATCTGACCCCCTTGAGCCTCTCCATCGGCTGCAAATCCAGACCCTGGAGGTGTGTGTGTGGCTCGTTCGGAGTTATTTAAGCAGCTCATAAGGAGCAGCCGAGAAACAATGACACTTACCCCAGGCAGGCCCAGGGAAGGCTGTGGAAGATGGGTTGCCGAAAGCGAAGGAGGAGTTGTGTGTGAGAGATGGTCACGGTAGTCTTCGAGGGATGGAAGCCAAAGCTGTTCCTTTTCGTGGGGTGGGGGGGATGGGAAGGGTCTGTCTTCTCCTCTCAGGCCGCCTCGATCTTGAACTCTGCCGCGTCTTTGGAGAACATGAGTCCCTTCTCTTCCACTTTATAAGCTGGGGGTCTTGGCTTGGGGCCCAATGAGGGGAGGCAACCAGGCACCCCCCAAGACTACCCCCTTGATCTCCGATGACATCCCTCCTGTCTCCGGTCCAACCCGAAATTCCAGCTGGAGAGGGGGTGGGGGGGGAAAAAGAGCAGAAAGGATGAGAGTTGGATGTGTGTGTATGTGTGTGTGTGAGTGTGTGTTTTAAGGGGGGGTTGCGACCCACTTCTGTCATTTCAATTCCAAAAGGGGAGATGGCCTCGTTGGTTGGTTGGTGGAGGGGAGGGAGGGAGGGAGGCTAAAATGACAAAAGGACCCCTTCACGCTGACCGAAACTGGCTCAAACCAGGACGGGTGGCTCGATCCGGAAAAGGGAAAGAGCCCAGCTCAAAAACCTCCCCTCCAGCCCAGCAACGCGACAGGCAAAACAAAACGCAGTTAGCTTTTCCCTTGCCCTACCCACGCACCCACAAGTCTCTCTGCCCCTCCTCTGCCTCCTTCGTCTTTTGGAAAAGTTTTCGACTTTTTTGGGGGAGGGGGGGGAAAAGAATAAATAAGAAGAAAGTTGTACCCAAGAATCTCAACACCCCTGTGGTGGAGAGGCTGGATCTGTGGTTTGTTCTCCAATTTATGAAAGGTTTTTTTAGGAAATGAAGGGCAGATTTCTAACCAGGAATGGCAAGCGAGGCTTAGCAAAACTGGGCGTTCATCGTGGGCTGCAAAAGAGCAAAGATTTGAGCTTGGAGAAGGTCCGTACAGACCATTAAAGGTAAAAGGTAAAGGTTCCCCTCACACATAGGCGCTAGTCGTTCCCGACTCTAGGGGGCGCTGCTCGTCTCCGTTTCAAAGCCGAAGAGCCAGCGCTGTCCGAAGACGTCTCCGTTGTCAGGGGGCCGGCATGACTCAACGCCCGAAGGCGCACGGAACGCTGTTCCCTTCCCCCCAAAGGTGCTTCCTATTTTTCTACTTGCATTTTTTAACGTGCTTTCAAACAGCTAGGTTGGCGGAAGCTGGGACAAGTCGCGGGAGCTCACTCCGTTACGCGGCGCTGGGGATTCGAACCGCCCAACTGCTGACCTTCCTGATCGACAAGCTCGGCGTCTTAGCCACTGAGCCAAGGCGTCCCACGGGTGATTTGGACACTGTCTCAAAAAGAGAATCTCCTAGGGCTAGACAACCACTACCCCTTCTCTCTGGGGCCAAGCATGGGAGGGGGACACCCTTCAACTATCAACGCCCCAAATTTAAAAATCCATGAAGCTTGCAATGCAACCGTAATTTGCATCCTGCAAAAATTAGATCTGCCCTGATCATTCCACCCCGTTTTCGCTCGTCGTTCCAAGCGAGGCATTTTGCAAAATCATCTCATTTTGCTGGCTGGAAATGTAATGGGTTTCTCCTTGTTGGTGCTGTAGTTCTATTCCCCTACAGTACTCAAACATATTTTCACTACCAGGTAGCCTAGAAACCTATTATAAAGTATTGATTCTCTCCAAGCTGCTCAGATACTGCAATCTAGCAGCTGTCTTGTTGACATAGGTAAAGGTAAAAGTTCCCCTTGTACATATGTGCTAGTCGTTCCCGACTCTAGGGGACGCTGCTCATCTCCGTTTCAAAGCCGAAGAGCCAGCGCTGTCCGAAGACGTCTCCGGGATCATGTGGCCGGCATGACTCAACGCCCGAAGGATCACGGAATGCTGTTCCCTTCCCACCAAAGGTGGCTCCTATTTTTCTACTTGCATTTTTTAACGTGCTTTCGAACTGCTAGGTTGGCAGAAGCTGGGAGCTCACTCTGTTACGCGCAGCTCACTTAACAAATGTCTCACTTCACAACAGAAATTTGGGGGCTCAATTGTGCTCGTAAGTTGAGGACTACCTATAGTTTAGACTGCTACTTTTAAACCTGAGTGGGGAAATAAAGATCGGGAGGTTATTGTAGGAGACGACCAAGCCCGAAGGAGGGGTCAAATATATCATCAGCTTTGAGTCCCTGCGTGCCCACAAGAGATCTAAATCCAATCCTCCTTGAATTCTCTTGACTCTTATCTACTGTCAATTTGCTTCGACCGTTTAATACAGAGGTTCCCAAACTTGGCAACTTTAAGACTTGTGGAGTTCAACTCCCAGAATTCTCCAGCCAGCAGAGATGGCTGGAGAATTCTGGGAGTTGAAGTCCACAAGTCTTAAAGTTGCCATGTTTGGGAACCTCTGGTTTAATAGTTCAGATTCTTGTAGAGAGCGAGAGCTTGCACTACTAAACCTTTATGTGTTCTGACCAGGGCTTCCCCCAAAAGCACACGGCGGATTGCTGATCCTGACAACACCCCTTTTGTTAAACGGATGTGTAATTCCTCTCATTCCCATTCAGCCAAAGGCCTGGCAAACGGTCTTTCAAAGGAGTATTTATGACCACAGACCTTATCTCGCTTGGCCATGTCAATATTTCCCAAACGCCGTGCTGTGCAAGGAAAGACTGGGCACAGAGTCTCTGAGATTCACAGACAGATCTTCACACTCCTGAAACGAACTAACGAATGAATGAATGAACACAATTTTTTTCCTGCAAAAGCCCACTCCTCTTTTATTTTCTATGGGAGGAGGGGACAATCACCTTCCACCTGTGGCTTAACTCCCAAGTCAACCCTGATTTCTCAGCTGTTCTTTTCTTCTGCGCATACTGGGAACAGGCTCCAGCTGTTCCTCTGCCTCACTGCTGCCTGACTCCGAAGGCAGCTGAGAACTGCCAGATGGCCCTGGCCCTCCTCTCTGCCTCTGACGCAGAGCCCTCGTCCGAGCCTTCCCCAGACTTCTCCAGGACTGGCCCAGGTTCCTCCCCAACCCTCCTCACTGCCCGACTTTGCTGGTGGACCACAACATTATATTCCGTTTAAACTGCCCGGACTTCCTGATTTCCTGAAATTCCTAACCAATTTCATTGTAATTTGAGTACAATGACAAAAAATAATAGTTCGCTTGAATGACCTACCTTTTAACATTATATTCTGTTTAAACTGCCCAGACTTCCTGATTTCCTGAAATTCCTAACTAATTTCATTGTAATTTGAGTACAATGACAAAAAAGATGATGATGATGATGATGATGATGATGATGATGATGATGATTATTATTATTTCCTGCACTTGAGAGAGGAAGTGGAGAACCAATCGAGTTCGCTTGAATGACCCACCTTTTAGCCAATCGCATTAGGTTGGATTTGATTGGAGGGACTATGCCCCGAGAGAGATCTAAGGGGGCAGGAAGGCCTTCATAGGTGCCTAGAGAACTTCCAACAACATGGTTGACAAAAACTCCGGGAACTCGGAAGGCTACCTTCTCCGTGTCAGATTCTCCTGATTTGCAAAGGCATTCCAGAATTTTTTTCCTTCCTCTGAGTAGGAACAGGTGAAAGGTCAAGTTCCAAGAATTGTGACATCCTCAGCAGATGCTACAACAACAGAGCAACGGGCAAGCCTCGAAGAGATAAGGCAGCTACAAAGTCCTCGTAGCTCCTCGGCTCTGTTATCCATCCAAAAAGGCCAAATTCAGATGTCTTGTTCATATTACAAGGACAGAATCTTAACTATTCCAGGAAACTCTTTCTCTCTCTTTTTTTTTTTTAAACAGTTAAAAAAAGAGGCCTGTCATTTCCATAATAGGTAGGGTTGTTTTTTTTGTTTAGTGGTAAAAAAAATTTATTTTCAACATAAAGAACAAGTAAAAACATTCGTCATTTCCAGCTTTGTACAACATGTCGTTCGGTCCTAAATTTTGTGCCTCGGTCTTTAGAATTACAAACATAATTATTAATTTTCCATCCAATCCAATCCTTCATTTCATTTCACCTTCTCTTCTACATAGTAACAACTGGTATTTATCAAAGTCAATCTTTTTCTCTAGTTATTCAATAGGTAAAAAGAAAAGAAAAGATTCTCCACCGATTCCTGTTTTATAGCATTATTCCCAATTATCTTTACTACTATAAAATACATACCCATAATATTGTCTCTATATAATACCAAGAGTTTTATCCAAATTTTCCATTATATCTCATTAATGGTCTAGCTAATGTACAAAATATCTTTGTAGAATAACATAATCTCAGTTGATTACACTATCTGCCAATCCTAACAATTAACTTCTATGTCTAAGAATTCTTTTATGTATTATGTCCATAATAGGTTGGGGATTTTGATGACAGCTCGCTCGTGAAGGTTGATCCTAAATTATGGGTAACAATTTTAAGAGAACATCTGGATTTAGGGCGATTTGACGAAGCCTTCAAAACAATTAGGCTTCTATTTATTTATTACATTTCTACGCCATCAGCTGATCAGGGGACTCACAACAAGCTAAAATTTGCATACAAGTCTTACAATATAATTCTTTTTCCCTTTCTCCCTCTTTTAACCATTTTCTCTTGGGCCAAGAGAAAACAGTTAAAGGAGGAAGGAAGGGAAAAAAGAGTTACATTAGTAGACTAAATAGCAGTAAGATTGCTAGTGTTACCTAACTAATTAAGAAATAAAGAAACAATAGTATATTGTTAAAGGTAGAAAAAAAACTGGAAAGAAATGTTTCTATGCTTAAAGGGAATTCAGAAGATGTTATGCCATTGATAGCAAAAGATACCAATGGAGTAAAAATTAAGGAATGAAAATTGGGTGTAACTTCCAAGGTATTAAGAAAAAAATAGCTGTAAAGATGGAAACTAATGGAAGAGAATAATTTGGCTGAAAGCGAAAACAAAACTATAATATAAAAAGGATATAATTGAGAGTATGTCAAAGAAATAACCCAGACAATGCTTTGTTCCTATCATTTGGGTAGAGTCAGGACGACTGGATGAAGCTGAGCATTTACTGACCGGATGGCCCTTCCTGACACCTATACCAAGTTCACAGCAGATATTTTTAATGCATATATATTGATTGATGATGCCCCATCAAGTTGGTGCTAATTCTTATATATAGTTCATGCATATATAAGAATTATATATGCAATTAATTAATTCACATACGTTTCCTACACCTCAAATATATATGTTGTGCCTATGGAATCATAGAATCACAGGGCTGGAGGGGACCTTGGAGGTCATCTAGTCTAACCCCCTTCCCAAGGCAGGAGACCCTCTACCATTCCAGACAAAATGGTTGTCCAATCTATTTTCTAAAGTGTTGGGGCATTCACAACTTCTGGAGGCAACTTCTGTTCCACTGATTAATTGTCCTCACTGTCAGGAAATTTCTCCTCAGTTCTAGATTGCTTCTCTCCTTGATTAGTTTCCACCTGCTTCTTGTCCTGCCGTGAGGTGCTTTGGAGAATAGTTTGAGTCCTTCTTCTTTGGGGCAGCCCCTCAAATATTGGAAGACTGCTATCCTGTCACCCCCTAGTCCTTCTTATCATAAGACGAGACAGTTCTTGGCTCATCCCATCCTTCAGTGTCTCTCCTCATCTTTTCTTTTGGGGGGGGGGAGGAAAGGAGGGGACTGGAGACTAAAACATATGAAGAACGGTTGCAGGAACTGGGTAGGTCTAGTTGAATGAAAAGAAGGACCAGGGGAGACATGATAGCAGTCTTCCAATATCTCAGGGGCTTCCCCAAAGAAGAGGGAGTCAAGCTATTCTCCAAGGCACCTGAGGGCAGAACAAGAAGCAATGGGTGGAAACTAATCAAGGAGAGAAGCAACTTAGAAAGAGGATGAGGGGACTGGAGACTAAAACATATGAAGAACGGTTGCAGGAACTGGGGATGTCTAGTTTAATGAAAAGAAGGACCAGGGGAGACAGGATAGCAGCCTTCCAATATCTCCCCAAAGAAGAGGGAGTCAAGCTATTCTCCAAGGCACCTGTGGGCAGAACAAGAAGCAATGGGTGGAAACTAATCAAGGAGAGATCCTTCCTTCCTTCCTTCCTTTCTTCCTTCCAATATCTCAGGGGCTTCCCCAAAGAAGAGGGAGTCAAGCTATTCTCCAAGGCACCTGAGGGCAGAACAAGAAGCAATGGGTGGAAACTAATCAAGGAGAGAAGCAACTTAGAAAGAGGATGAGGGGACTGGAGACTAAAACATATGAAGAACGGTTGCAGGAACTGGGGATGTCTAGTTTAATGAAAAGAAGGACCAGGGGAGACAGGATAGCAGCCTTCCAATATCTCCCCAAAGAAGAGGGAGTCAAGCTATTCTCCAAGGCACCTGTGGGCAGAACAAGAAGCAATGGGTGGAAACTAATCAAGGAGAGAAGCAACTTAGAACCGAGGAGGAATTTCCTGACAGTGAGAACAATTAATCAGTGGAACAGAAGTTGCCTCCAGAAGTTGTGAATGCCCCAACACTGCAAGTCTTTAAGAAGATGTTGGATAGCCATTTGGTATAGGGCTTCCTGCCTAGGCAGGGGGTTGGACTAGAAGACCTCCAAGGTCCTTTCCAACTCTGCTATTGTATTGTAAGTTACCGAAGAGAGAAAATAAAAGAGGGATGTGCAAGGATCTTCCTCCCCCATGGCTTTCCCTGCGAGTTCTTGAGAAGGCAACAACTGAAGATTAGAAACTTGGCAGCTCTCCAAGGCATCGCCAAGCCATCTCTGCCTCCCTTTCACACACACTGAACCACAAATACACACTCACACACACACAGCCTGACACAGCGTCATCCTTGGTAGCTTTCCAGCTCCCTCCTTCCCTCCTTCCTTCCTTCTTAAACTCTGCTCACCGGTTCAGAGTCTTCTTCCAAGAGGAGGAGACGAGACAAACAACTCAGCTTGGTAAGGTTGCTTGAGAAGTTCCCAGACTCAGCAGAGCGTCTGGGGAGTGGAGGATGGGAAAGAGGTTTGTTAGGATATTCAGCCTTATATTGGGTGGACAATCTATAGGAGTCTCTGTTCTTAAGGAGTTGTGTAGCTTTAAGAACTGTCTTATAATCTGATTGGCTGTACTTATCAGCTCTACCATAAAGCAAGCTCAGAATCACAGCTCATTCCCTGTTCGATTCCTTGTGAGTCCTGCCTTTCCTGATTGGGGGCTATGGGGGGGGGGGAACATCTCGCTGGGGCTGGAGTTTTATTTCTTGGGTTCTTTTGGGAGGGGGGGCTTTCTCCCATGTCTCCTCCTCCTCCTTTCCTCCCCACCCCCCCCAATCCCCATCACAGGGGTCCTTGCACAGGTTGAGCCAGTTAAGGGCTGTTCTTTAGCGACCTGGGATTTTTTCTTTCTTTCTTCATGCTGGAAAAAGGCCAAACAAAGAAGGAAGGGGTGTCCCTGGGGGTTGAATGGATGGCTAAGAGAGAGGGGGGAAATGTGATCCGAATGCAGATTTGGGTTTTAGAATTCCCCAAAAGCCGGATCAGAAATTCTAAGCAGGGATAATTGGTTTTCTGAGATCTGGTCTTAACTTTCGTGGAAGTCGAATTGGTTTGGACCTCTTCCTCTTCTTCCCCTTTTCTTCCTTCCTTCCTCCCTCCCTTCCACCTTTCCTTTCCTTATTTCTTTTCTTACTTCCTCCCTCCCTCCCTCCTTTTCCTTCCTTCCTTCCTCCCACCTTTCCTTTCCTTCCTCCCTCCTTTTCCTTCCTTCCTTCCTCCCACCTTTCCTTTCCTTCCTCCCTCCCTCCTTTTCCTTCCTTCCTTCCTTCCTCCATTTCCTTTCCTTCCTCCCTCCCTCCCTCCTTTTCCTTATTTCCTTTTTCCTTTTCTTACTCCCTCCCTCACTCCTTTTCCTTCCTTCCTTCCTCCCACATTTCCTTTCCTTCCTTCCTCTCTCCTTTTCCTTCCTTCCTCCATTTCCTTTCCTTTCCTCCCTCCCTCCCTCCCTCCTTTTCCTTATTTCCTTTCTCCTTTTCTTACTCCCTCCCTCACTCCTTTTCCTTCCTTCCTCCCACATTTCCTTTTCTTACTCCCTCCCTCCCTTTCCTTTCCTTTTTTCTTTTCTTTCTCCCTCCCTCCTTTTCCTTCCTTCTTCCCTCTCTTCCACCTTTCATTTTTCATTTTCTTACTCCCTCCCTCCTCTTCCCTCCTCCCTTCCACAGGGGGGGAAAGGGGGGGAATTGAAAATGTAAATATGCCAATAGCAAAGGAATAAAGCACGATACGCAATCGTACGATACATTGTATACACAACGTATTATATTATTATAATACACAACGTATCATAATATTGCACACCTAGAAGTACATGGCGGAAAAAGAAGAACGAAACCATTCACCCTTGATTAAGCATTAATCCAAAAGAATGCAGAGGTTTTGATGGACCTTGGGCCTGATCTTTTTTTTTTTTTTGCATAGAGTTAATAATACAATGCAATAGCAGAGTTGGAAGGGACCTTGGAGGTCTTCTAGTCCAGCCCCCTGCCTAGGCAGGAAACCCTATACCATTTCAGACAAAGGGATATCCAACATCTTAAAGACTTGCAAGGTTGGGGCATTCACAACTTCTGGAGGCAACTTCTGTTCCACTGATTAATTGTTCTCACTGTTAGGAAATTACTCCTCAGTTCTAAGTTGCTTCTCTCCTTGATTAGTTTCCATCTGTTGCTTCTTGTCCTGCCCTCGGATGCCTTGGAGAATAGCTTGACTCCCTCTTCTTTGGGGCAGCCCCTTGGAGGTCTTCTAGTCCAACCCCCTGCCTAGGCAGGAAACCCAACACCACTTCAGGCCAATGGCTATCCAACATCTTCTTGAAGACTTCCAGTGTTGGGGCATTCACAACGTCTGGAGGCAACTTCTGTTCCACTGGTTAATTGTTCTAACTGTCAGGAAATTCCTCCTCAGTTCTAGGGTGCTTCTCTCCTTGATTAGTTTCCACCCAGTTAATGTGTCTTACTTAGGGAGTTTCTATTGCCCCCCACCCCAAATGGAGATGCTGCCTGACGGGGGTTTCGAAAGACCCTTCCACATTGAGACGCCTTTGCTGGAGAGCGTGGCCCTGTCACATACAGCTGGAACCAAAGTCTACATGAAGTTGGAGAATGTCCAGCCAAGCGGCTCCTTCAAAATCCGTGGCATTGGCTACTTTTGCCAACAGGTGAGTGACTGAGGCGAGGCAGGTAAGTTTTATGGACAACGGGGAATGTCCTGGGCTCTTGTCGCAACTTGTGTGTCACCAGGGAGGGAGATTTGCATATTTCCAAACTTTGGCCTCCAGGAAACTGTGGTGACCCACTGGTGGCCAGTGGAGCTGGCAGCAGAGTCGGACAGCGGAACATGGGCCAGTCCTGGGGGGCTGAGGAACATGAGCCAGTCCTGGGGGGCTGAGGAACATGGGCCAGTCCTGGGGGGCTGAGGAACATGGGTCAGTCCTGGGGGGCTGAGGAACATGGGCCAGTCCTGGGGAGCTGAGGAACATGGGCCAGTCCTGGGGGGGCTGAGGAAAGCTCAGACGAGGGCTCTGCGTCAGAGGCAGAGAGGGAGCTAGACAGCAGCGAGGCAGAAGAGCAGCGGGAGCCTGTTCCCAGTGTGCGCATGCACAGAGCTGCCAGAAGACAAGAACAACTAAGAAAACAGGGTCGACTTAGGAGTAAAGCCCTACCTTGGAGGGGATTGGCCCCCTCCCCTAGGAAACAAAAGAGGAGCGAATGGGGAGGGGGCTTTTGCAGGAAACAATTCAGCAATTCGCTCATTTCAAGAGTGGAAAGTTCTGTTTGTGACTATAAGAGGCTCTGTGCCAGGTTTTGTCTTGCCCTGTGCTTGGAAACTAGCTATCTGGCAGCTCCCCAAGCGAGATAAGGTTCGTGTGGATAAAGATTCCTCGGAAAGACTGTTTGCTAAAGCCTGGCTGACTGTGAAATGAAAGGAATTCACAGTCGTGTCAATAAAAGAGGTTTTGTCGGGACCAAGGCTTTGCTTCTCGCTTTCTAAGGAAGCCTGGGTCAGAAGAGACACCTGGTTTGTAGAAATGTAGTCTGGTTTCTTGGAGATGCCTCTTTTTTTTTTTTGCAATGGAAAGAGAGAGGGGGGGGGCAGAGGAAGTCGGAGAGACTCACCTGCATGCTAGAAACAGGTGAGAAGCAGCTGGGACCTCTGGAAGAAGGTCAGTCGAGGAATGAAGTGACTTCTGGGTTGGGTTGGCCCCTCTTCCTAAAGCCCGTCTTGGTTTTTCAAGGACAAATGGAAATGATACAGAAAAATGCACCACAAGCATCTGTTGCTGTTGTTTTAATTTCAGATGGCTAAGAAGGGCTGTCGACATCTGGTCTGCTCCTCAGGTAAGCAGATTCTCTGTTTCCCTGGTCGTTCTACACATCTGCACCAGAAACCCCTGGATTCTGACCTCTTTCCGTCATGCATGCAATGCCTTGCGCCAAATATTATTGTAAAATATGTACGCTTCTCGTAGGTCGGTAGGTAGGTAGATAGGAGAGATAATAGATAGATAGATAGGAATGATAGATAGAGATAGATAGATAGATAGATAGATAGATAGATAGATAGATAGATAGGAGAGATAATGATAGATAGATAGATAGATAGATAGATAGATATGATAGAGATAGATAGATAGATAGATAGATAGATATGATAGATAGATAGATAGATAGATAGATGATAGATAGATAGATAGATAGATAGATAGATAGATAGATAGATAGATAGATAGATAGGAGAGATAATGATAGATAGATAGGAGAGATAATGACAGATAGATAGATAGATAGATAGATAGATAGATAGATATGATAGATAGATAGAGATAGATAGGAGAGATAATGATAGATAGATAGGAGAGATAATGACAGATAGATAGATAGATAGATAGATAGATAGATAGATAGATAGATAGATAGATATGATAGATAGAGATAGATAGGAGAGATAATGATAGATAGATAGATAGATAGATAGATAGATAGATAGATAGATAGATAGATAGATAGGAGAGATAATGATAGATAGATAGATAGATATGATAGAGATAGATAGATAGATAGATAGATAGATATGATAGATAGAGATAGATAGATAGATAGATAGATAGATAGATAGATAGATAGGAGAGATAATGATAGATAGATAGATAGATAGATAGATAGATAGATAGATAGAGGAGAGATAATAATAGATATAGATAGATAGATAGATAGATAGATAGATAGATAGATAGATAGATAGATACAGTAGATAGATAGATAGATAGATAGATAGATAGATAGATAGTAGATAGATATGATAGATAGATAGATAGATAGATAGATAGATAGATAGATAGATAGATAGATAGATAGATATAGGAGAGATAATAATAGATATAGATAGATAGAGATAGATAGATAGATAGATACGATAGATAGATAGATAGATAGATAGATAGATAGATAGATAGATAGATAGGAGAGATAATGATAAATAGATAGATAATAGATAGATAGAGAGATTAGAGGAGAAGAGAGATTGGAGAAAGGGTCCAGTCGGAGAAGGGCGGGGTATAAATTCAATAAATAAATAAATAAATAAAGATTAGAGACACAGAGAGAGACAGACAGAGAGACAGACAGACAGATATTGGGGAATATACATGTATATGTACGTGGATATCTAAATATTGGGGAAACAAAACCGCCACTTCACATTCGCATGGCGCAACATAGGAGAACAACCCCCCCCCAGGATAAGATTCAGCAGCCCATCGGCATTTGAAAGACAAAGGTCGCTCTTTGGAAGACAGCAAAGTCCACATTCTGGACAGAGACGATCGTTGATTTGCAAGAAGGGTAAAAGAGGCCACCCGTGTCAAAATGGAACAGCCGCCTCTTAACAGAGGGGGAGGGATACGACCCCCCCCCCCAATCTCCGGCTTCCAACCCAGTCCTTTCAGCAGTTCCAAGAAGGTTTCCCACGCATTTGCACTCTGATTCAGGTGACAACACCCCCCCATCGAGGGCACAGATAAACCACCTCAATGGCCTCAATGGCTCTCAGAACATGATTAGGTGATGCTGCAATGGTCATAAGTATGAAAAACAGTCCCTTCTTTCAATGCGGTGGTAGCTGCGAAGGGTCACAGAACAAACCAGTGGTGGGTTTCAAATTTTTTAGAACCTACTCTGTAGGTGTGGCCTATTTTGTGGGCGTGGCTTGGCAGTCATGTGACAGGGTGGGAGTGGCCACCTTTTAAAATGTGGTGAAACTCATTTAACAACGCTCTTGCTTAGCAAGCAAAATTTTGGACTCAATTGTGATGATAATTTCTTTCTTTCTTTCTTTCTTTCTTTCTTTCTTTCTTTCTTTCTTTCTTTCTTTCTTTCTTTCTTTCTTTCTCTCTCTCTCTCTCTCTCTCTCTCTCTCTCTCTCTCTCTCTCTCTCTCTCTCTCTCTCTCTCTCTCTCCCTCCCTCCCTCCCTCCCTCCCTCCCTCCCTTCTTTCTTCCTTTCCTTTCCTTTCCTTTCCTTCCCATTGGGTCACTGGCAGCGGCGGGCCAGATTTACTTCCAGGTATGCCGGTGGAACCCCCTCTCACCGGTTCTCTAAATTTCACCAACCGGCTCTCGCGAGTAGGTGCGAGCCTGCAGAAACCCACCACTGGAACAAACTGTGCAAGTTGTAAATTCCCCACAAATCCTTCCATCCCCGGCCCTCCCCACCATTCACTGAGAACTGAAGAAGCTTCTTGGATGAGGAGCGAAACCTCTTCATGGAAAAAGAAAGGAAATCCAGCTGTTAAAGACCCTTTGAGATTCCCATAGAAAGCAATATTCTCTCTCTTCCTCCTTTAAAACCTTTTAGGTGGGAACGCTGGTCTGGCTGCAGCCTACGCAGCCAGGGAACTGAGGATGCCCGCGACAATCGTTGTGCCCCGCGGCACCACGGAGTCAACAATAAAAAGGCTCGAGCAGTACGGAGCCAATGTGGAAATCTTTGGGAAGGTAAAAATGGGGAAATTAAAATGTTCTAGAATTCAGGAAGGGCTTTGGCTCCCTCAGCTAAGAAACAGAGATGAGCTCCAGAGACTGACAGAGAAACTTTTTAACTTTTTATAGTAAAGTCGAATTAGCTTATCTGGTCATGTTTCCTGTCTGGCCCTTCTGGGAAGGCTTGGCATTGGGATTCATTGTTGGAATGATTTTTTCTGCAGCAACAACCATAGTATTCAGCCAGTAGATGGCAGTGTTTACAACTTTGAATCTATACTCAGTGCTCTTTTGTTGTAAGTAGAGTTTCCTCTTTCTTGTTACAGTTAAAACAGTTAAGCGGTAAAGCACATGGTGACTGTACACTTTGTTTGATCTGTGTTGAGATAGATAGAAAGATAGATAGATAGATAGATAGATAGATATAGAGAGAGATGAGAGAGAGAGAGAGAGAGAGAGAGGGAGAGAGAGAGAGAGAGAGAATAAAAATATAAGGCAAAGATTCCCTTTGCACATATGTGCTAGTCATTTCTGACTCTAGGGGGCAGTGCTCATCTCCGTTTCAAAGCAGAAGAGCAAGCGCTGTCCGGAGACATCAGCGTGGACATGTGGCCGGCGTGACTAAATGCCGAATGGGAGCTCACTCCATTAGGGATTCGAACTGCTGAACTGCCAACCTTTCTGATCGACAAGCTCAGCATCTTAGCCACTGAGCCACCGTGTCCCTACACACACACACACACACACACACACACACACACTTATACATGCACACACTTACACATACACCTACACCCACCTCCACACACCCCCACACACACAAACACAAACACATACCTATATACACACAGAATTCCTAACACTTGGTAAAGCTGAGATCAAGATGCGGAGTCCTACCTTACATGAAGCAGCAGAATCAAAGTTTCGCCTTGATAATTGGACAAACGGTTTAAGGACTGCCGTGATTTGAACGCTGCTTTCTACTAAATGTGAATTTTCCCCATTCCTGATCCCGGCAGGTTTGGGACGATGCGAACGACCGAGCAATGGCACTAGCTAAGACCGATGGTTGGGTCAATATCCATCCTTTCGACCACCCGCTAGTATGGTAAGAAACCTATGTTGAGATGGCCATTCCTCTTCTGGAGGAGGAAGGAAGTGGAATAGCATAGTCCTGAAACTTACAACCACAATTGAGTGCAACATTTATCTTGCCAAGCGAGACATTACTTCCAGAAAGCGCATCAATTTTAACAGCATCTGTGCAAGTATAGCCAGAAATGTAACACTACAAACAGGGTAGCTTGCAGCAAAGAGCAAACAGCCATCTACTGGCTGTTTGCTCTTTGCTGCAAGGAGGCAAATTGCTGGGAGGTAGAGGCAGATTTCCCCCCCTTGTTTTCCAACCCAAAAGTAGGTGCGTCTTATACTTTGGAGCAGCTTTATACTCTGAAAAATACGGTATTTAGCAAGTAACAAAGGCAGGATAAAAATCTACCGTAATTAATAAATAGATGGCGTCTGCTCGACTTTTAGCCTGGAACACACTTATTTTTTGCCCCAAATGTGACCTTGGGGAGTTCCTTCAAGGCCTTGGGGTTTTGCTCTCCTTGCAGGAAAGGACACAGCAGCATTGTCCAGGAGCTGAAGGCCTCTCTAGGGACCAGACCAGGAGCTATTGTGCTGTCGGTTGGAGGTGGGGGTCTCCTGGCTGGAGTGGTCGCTGGTTTGCAGGAAGTGGGCTGGTTGGATGTCCCCATCATGGCTGTGGAGACCAGAGGAGCTGAAAGTTTTAATGCAGCCATCCGGGCTGGTCAGCTGGTCACTTTGCCTGATATCACCAGGTATGTTCTGGTCCGGAGCTGGGCTTCACTGCAAGGTGGTAGAAGAATCCTTCCCTCCCTCCCTCCCTCCCTCCCTCCCTCCCTCCCTCCCTCCCTCCTTCCTTCCTTCCCTCCTTCTCTTTTTTTCCCTCCTTTCCTTACTTACTTCCTTTCTTTCCTTCCCTCCCTTGTTCTTTTTTCCTCTTTTCCTCCTTCGTTTCCTTCCCACCCTCCCTCCTTCCCTTTCTTTCCTTCCTTTCTTCTCTTTTCCTCCCTCCTTCCCTTCCTTCCCTCCCTCTTTTCCTCCCTCCTTCCCTTCCTTCCTTCTTTCCTTCCCTCCCTCCCTCCCTCCCGCCCTCCCACCTTCTCTTTTCCTCTCTCCCTCCCTCCCTTCTTCCCTTCCCCTTCCTTCCCTTCTTTCCTTCCTTCCCTCCCTCCCTCCTTCTCTTTACCTCCCTCCCTCCCTCCTTCCTTTGTGGTTGATCTTTCCCCGCTTATCGTTCTGCTGCAGCGTGGCCAGGTGCCTTGGGGCTAAGACGGTGGCCCAGAGGGCCTTAGATTGTACCAAGGAGTGCCCAATCATCTCTCATGTTCTGGACGATGCGGAAGCCATGAAAGCTGTAGAGCAATTTCTGGGTGAGTTTGGGAGGTTGACCCTGAGAGATGAGACTGGAAGGTTGGGTGGATGTTTTGAGTTGAGACAACCAACTCTACAGAATTCATTGGGCATTTCCTGTGGTTGACGCCATGAACATGTCCTCCAGACCTTCCTAGATATCGCCTACCCTATTTTTCGAAATATAAGACGCACCTTTCCCCCCCCCAAAAAAAGAGGGTGAAAATTTGGGTGGGTCTTATACACTGAATGCAGCCCCACCCACCTTAACCAGAGGCCAAAAACGCCAGGCATGGAGGCAGCGACGGTCAGCCGCCATCCTTGCAGCCTGGAACAGCTGATTGGAGGGTATTCCGGCAGTCCGATCCACCCACCAATCAGCTGCGCTGAATCAGGCTGCAATAAGTGCTCTGAAGCTGACCTGGCTGGTCAGAGTTTGCAGCAGCGATCACATTCAGAAAGCACACGCAAGTAACTGATTCTGCAGGATTCAAAATCATCATAATATACAACACATTACCAAAAGCAGGTTTTCCAAGGCAGCAGCCAATACAGGCAAAACACAAGCAGTTTCACTTTCAGTTCTCGGCTAAGCCAGGCTCCTTCCTGTCTCCTTGTGGCTCACGCAGCAAAGACTGTTTCAGAGTCCAACTAGCCCCCCATTGGCTGACTTAGTTGCTCGGCCAACTCATTGGCTGACTTTATTACCATGGGATCCAAGTCAGGAAGCTAGCCAGCTGAATACCGTGGACGCTGGTAGTCAGAGGCAGAATTTTTCTTCTTCTCATTTTCCTCCCCTAAAAACTAAGGTGCGTCTTATACTCCGGAGCATCTTATACTCTGGAAAATATGGTATTTATTTTACGGATTGATGCATTGATCTGTTGATGCAAGGTAGGCTCCTTCCATTCAAGGTTTGACTTCTGGTGACTTCATGGAGAGGTCCATATAATTTTCTTGGCAAGAGAGAGCAGTGGGATTCACATAGGTTTACCACCGGTTTGCAAGTGTGAGCATGTGGATACACCTTCTTCCACCTATGCCCTTTGCTCACATGTGTGGCATGCATATGCGCGGTATTAAAAACGAGGCTACATAAGACGTTTTGGAACCGGGACAGGTCGACGGGTGAAGTTTGGATGCCCTACTTTGCATTAGAATGTTACTGGAGAAGAAACTTCGGGAAACTAGGTTAATTTTAATTACCGTATTTTTTGGACTATGAGACGCACCGGTGTATAAGACACACCAAGATTTTGAAGAGATAAGTCAGGAAAAAATGTTTTTGTCCTCCCCAGGCCCCCAGGAGCACTCTGCACGCTTCAGCAGGGCTGAAGGAAGGCAAAAATGCCTCCATTTTTGCAAAAAACGGCCTGTTTTTTGCAAAAAAGATCACAAGCTGCAGCCATTACCCCTCCAGTGTGCATTTTTTCACCAAAATGGAATGCGTGGGCGGGGCTTCAGCATGCCAAAAATGACTGTATTTGGTGTATAAGACACACCGACATTTCCACACTCTTTTGGGCAGGGGAGGGGGGAAGGTGCATTCTATATGCCGAAAAATCTGGTATATACCAAAGTGAATCAAGGCAGGTCAATCTTGAGTTTCTTTCTCACCCGTATCCATTTCCCCAGATGAAGCTCGTGTTTTACTCATGTTTGCTATGTGTTTTCTCCGTGTTTTCTCTGTTTTCCCTTTCCCCAACCCTGCCGAAGCCTGCTTCTGAGGGGTGGGGGAAGGGAAAAATAACCCCATTTTTGCAAAAAAACAACATTTTTTCACAAAAATGGGATGCAAGGCTTCGGGAGGCCAAAAACAGCTGTATTCAGTGTATAAGACGCACCAACATTTCCACGCTGTTTTAGAGAGGGGGAAAGGGTGCGTCTTGTACTCTGAAAAATACGGCAATTAATTTTAATTAGGACTTCCTGACCCAGGCTGTGGTTTGCTCCTTGTCCCTTTCTCAGACGACGAACGGATCTTGGTTGACCCCGCCTGTGGTGCCTCGCTGGCTTTCTTATATTCGGGCTGCCTACAGAAGCTGCAGAAAGAAGGGAGGCTGGGCAAGACGCTGGACTCGGTCGTTATCATCATTTGTGGAGGGAGCGGGATCAGCCTGCAGAGTCTCCAGGCCATAAAGACACACCTGGGCATGAAATGAAGTCACGTGTTTTCCGGATTCACACCATTCCCAACCACTCCGCTTGTTAGGTGCTTAATCAGGGCTGTTTTGGGTATAGGTATAATCCTCGGTTTACAGTCACAATCGTGCCCAGCATTTCCGTTGCGAAGCGAGGCAGCGGGTGTGTGAATTATGCTCCCTTTTATGATCTTTCTGAAACCTGGGTAGGTCTAGTCCAGGGGTCTGCAAAGATGGCTCTTTGAAGACTGGTGGACTTCAACTCCCAGAATTCCCCAGCCAGCTAGGGGAATTCCCCAGCCAGCTAAGCCAACTTTGCAGACCCCTGGTCTAGTCTGATGAAGAGAAGGACTAAGGGGGTGACATGATAGCAGTCTTCCAATATTTGAAGGGATAGAATGGAATGGAATAGAATAGAATAGTTTATAGTTTATAGTTATAGTTTATTAAATTTGTATACTGCCCTTCTCCCTTGTGGGACTCAGGGCGGTGAACAGGCAGAATAGAATAGAATAGAATAGAACAATGGAATGGGAATAGGCTAGACTAGACTAGACTACAATAGAATAGAATAGAAGAATGGGAATAGAATAGAATAAGAAGGAAGCATAGAATAGAATAGAATAGAATAGAAGAATGGAATGGGAATAGCAAAGCTGGCTGGAGAATTCTGGGAGCTGAAGTCCTTCAGACTTAAAGTTGCAAAGGTTGGAGACCCCTGGCCCAGGCCCTGACACTGACAGCTTTGCTGGCTGGAGAATTCTGGGAGCTGAAGTCCTTCAGACTTAAAGTTGCAAAGGTTGGAAACCCCTGGCCCAGGCCCTGACACTGACAGCTTTGCTGGCTGGAGAATTCTGGGAGCTGAAGTCCTTCAGACTTAAAGTTGCAAAGGTTGGAAACCCCTGGCCCAGGCCCTGACACTGACAGCTTTGCTGGCTGGAGAATTCTGGGAGCTGAAGTCCTTCAGACTTAAAGTTGCAAAGGTTGGGGACCCCTGGCCCAAGCCCTGACACTGACAGCTTTGCTGGCTGGAGAATTCTGGGAGCTGAAGTCCTTCAGACTTAAAGTTGCAAAGGTTGGAGACCCCTGCTCTATGGGAGCATTCTTTGGCAGGCTCAATTTAAATTTTGATTTATGTTTCCTTCCATTTCTTTAAATAACTGCTCCGTCTCTCTCCCCTCTGCCCCCCCCCACCCCCAGGGCCAACTCCTGCATTGTTTGCATACGATTATTATTTCGCCCCCCATCAATATTTATCCGCAGTCGCATTGTTTTGACGGCAACTCGGCACCGCAATTAGCAAGCGCAGGCATCTTAGGTTCGCTTATTTGCAACTGTCTGCCTGCATTATTGTCATAATTATTTTTAATTATGACGGTTCTCTCCCGTCGCCGCCACTGCCTTTGGCTTAAGAGAGCTACTCGG
Source organism: Rhabdophis nuchalis (assembly GCA_039707465.1). Classification (NCBI taxonomy): domain Eukaryota; kingdom Metazoa; phylum Chordata; class Lepidosauria; order Squamata; family Natricidae; genus Rhabdophis; species Rhabdophis nuchalis. The sequence continues at coordinate 4,687,893 of CM077660.1, forward strand.
ATGGCGGAGCTCAAGAACAACAATGAACCCTTGGGGCCAAGCAGGGAGGTGCAGTGTTGGAATTGGGGCTGGATTAGATTACAGAGTTGGGAGGGACCTTGTAGGTCATCTAGTCCAACCCCCTGCCCAAGCAGGAGACCCTAAACCATTTGTGACAGAGGGCAGTCTAGTCTCTTCTTGAAAGCTTCCAGGGATGAACCTCCCACAACTTCTGTTCCATGGGTTGATTGTTCTCACTGTCAGGAAATTCCTCCTTATTTCTAGGTTGAATCTCTCCTTGGTCAGTTTCCATCCATACTTCCTTGTCTGGTCTTCGGGTGCTTTGGACAATAGCTTGACCCACCTTCCTCCTCTCTGTGGTAGCCCCTCAAATATTGGAAGGCTGCTATCCTGTCTCCCCTTCTCTTCACTAGACTTAGCCATGCCCAGTTCCTGCAACCGTTCTTCATGTTTTAGCCTCCAGGCCTTTGATCATCTTAGATAGATTCAGATTAACAGAGTTGGAAGGGACCTTGTAGGTCATCTAGTCCAACCCCCTGCCCAAGCAGGAGACCCTACACCATTTCTGACAGAGGGCAGTCCAGTCTCTTCTTGAAAGCTTCCAGTGAGGAAGCTCCCACAACTTCTGAAGGCAACTTCTGTTCCATGGGTCGATTGTTTTCACTGGGAGTGGGAGTGGCTTGGCAGTCATGTGACTGGGTGGGTGTGGCCAACTTGTAAAATGGGGTGAAACTCACTTAACAACGCCCTTGCTTCGCAACCAAAATGTTGGCTCAGGAACTGTGGCATTTGAAGCAGGCAAGTCTTAAAGCTGTCAAGTTCCAAGACCCTGGCACCCCTCACCCTTTAGGAAAACAACAACAACCCAGGGGGTGTTCAAACTTGACAGCTTGAAGACTTGTGGACTTCAACTCCCAGAATTCCTCCTCCAGTCATGTTGGCTCAGGAACTCTGGCATTTGAAGCACTCGAGTCTTCAAGCTGTCAAGTTCCAAGACCCTCGCACTCCTATCCCTTTAGAAAAAGAACCCCAGGGGTGTTCAAACTTGACAGCTTGAAGACTTGTGGACTTCAACTCCCAGAATTCCTCCTCTCGCTCTTCCTCTTGATGATGGGCGGATGGGCAGGGGGAGAGAGCTATATATATAATGACATTTAGCATGCATGTGGTTCTTCCCCTGGAGACCCTCGATGCAATAAATAATCAAATAAACACAAAAACATACTTTATTTGTTTCTCCTTTATACAAAATAAAGAAACTAGGAGCAAAAAAAACCCTATAATACATCCTCAAAGAGCCAGCAAAATTACCTTCTTGCAATTTTTTGCTTTTCTCTCTCTTCTTTTTTTTAAAAATGTTTGTTGTTATTAGTCGTCGTCGGGGGTGGAGAGGTGGGGGCCGTCGTCTTCCCTCCCCAATAAAAATAAAGAATAATATTAGAATAATTAATATTAATTAATTCAAAGAGAACCAAAACACCCTCGCCAACCCGTGTTGAAGGAGTCTAATGAAGTCCGGCATGTCGTTCCAAGCACCGACCACCAGGGGGCGCCGCGTCACCAGCAGAAAATGAAAGAAATATTTTAAAAATCCCACTCCGATTCTTTTCCCCCCTCCCCTTTGATTGACGTTGCTGTCAATCAAAGCAGCCTCCTAATGAAAAGAAATCCGTTCGTTCTTCCTTTTTCTTTCCTTTTTCTTTCTTCCTTTTTTTCTTTCTTTCTTTCTCTTTCTTTCTTTTTCTTTCTCTTTATTTATTTTCCTCTTTCTTTCTTTCTTTCTTTCTTTTTCCTTCTTTTCCTCTTTCTTTCTTTTTTCCATTTATTTTCCTCTTTCTTTCTTTCTTTCTTTCTTTCTTTCTTTCTTTCTTTCTTTCTTTCTTTCTTTCTTTCTTTCTTTCTTTCTTTCTTTCTTTCTTTCTTTCTTTCTTTCTGGTCCGAATGCGGAGAAAACGAAAGCAAAGCGAACCAAATTCCATTTTTGCTTTTTGGGTCTGTCTGTCTGTGTCTTCTCTCTCCCACCCCCCTACTTTTCTTGGGGTAAAAAAAACAGAAAACACTAAAAACCGAACCCAAGACCCTATCCTTGAGGGCCAGCGAGGTGGAGCGGGGTGGGGAAGCGAAGCCCCCTCCCTCCCCTTCCCCCAGTCTGCGAAACCAGGAGCGAATTCTACTTTGGTCCAAAAAGAAGTTGAGAAAGTCGGGAGGTCGGGCGGCTGGCGGGGGCCCCCTCGAGGCTCCCTAGCCGGGCTTCCAAGCCTTCTCCACTGGGCCCACCTGGGGGCAAGGCAGCGGTCCTGGAGCGGCTCCGAGGGAAGCCCCCCCCCTCCACACCCCCTCCGGATGATGGTCCTTGTCGGGGCTTGGAGGGGAGGTCCGGAGCGTGGCGTTTCCCCCACTTCCCGGGCGCTCTACCAGACGGCCGCTTCGCTCAGCTCCTGGTTGGAATGCGAGAGGGGCCCGCTGTAGCCCGACATCGGGAAAGGAGGGCTGGGACCCCCGCTGAAGACCTCGCCCGGGATGGGGTGCAGCGAGCCGGGCAGCCCCGGCTCCGGGCTGGGCGTGTCGGAGTGGGAGATCATATCCGTATACCTTTGGTTCTCCGAGGTGTGGTGTCCGGCCAAGGGGGCGTCCAGGGGTCCCAGCGGGGTGGAGCCGGCCCCCGAGGACGGGATGTAGCTGGAGTCGGCCGGAGACTGCGCCTGGGAGGGCGGGCCGTGCGAGAAAAAGTCGTAGTTGCTCCCGGGGCCGTAGTAATCGCCTTGGTAATCTGGGGGTGGGGGGTGGGGGGGAGGAGGAGAGAGCAGAAAGGGGGGTGAGTGACGGAAGAGGCTTCCCTGAATTGCAAGCCCCCCAAAAGGAACTGAATTGAAACCCACAAATTGATTTGCACCCCTCAAAAAGGAACTGAAATGAACCCTACAAAGAATTGATTTGCACCCCACAAAAAGGAACTGAATTGAATCCCACAATGAATTGATTTGCACCCCACAAAAAGGAACTGAATTGAACCCCACAATGAATTGATTCGCACCCCACAAAAAGGAACTGAATTGAATCCCACAATGAATTGATTTGCACCCCACAAAAAGGAACTGAATTGCATCCTACAAATAATTGATTTGCACCCCACAAAAAAGGAACTGAATTGAACCCCACAATAAATTGATTTGCACCCCACAAAAAGGAACTGAATTGAACCCCACAATGAATTGATTTGCACCCCACAAAAAAGGAACTGCATTGAACCCCACAAAGAATTGATTTGCACCCCACAAAAAGGAACTGAATTGCATCCTACAAATAATTGATTTGCACCCCACAAAAAAGGAACTGAATTGAACCCCACAATGAATTGATTTGCACCCCACAAAAAGGAACTGAATTGCATCCTACAAATAATTGATTTGCACCCCACAAAAAAGGAACTGAATTGAACCCCACAATAAATTGATTTGCACCCCACAAAAAGAAACTGAATTGTACCCCACAATGAATTGATTTGCACCCCACAAAAAGGAATTGAATTGAACCCCACAATGAATTGATTTGCACCCCACAAAAAGGAATTGAATTGAACCCCACAATGAATTGATTTGCACCCCACAAAAAGGAACTGAATTGAACCCCACAATGAATTGATTTGCACCCCACAAAAAGAAACTGAATTGTACCCCACAATGAATTGATTTGCACCCCACAAAAAGGAACTGAATTGCATCCTACAAATAATTGATTTGCACCCCACAAAAAAGGAACTGAATTGAACCCCACAATGAATTGATTTGCACCCCACAAAAAGGAACTGAATTGAACCCCACAATGAATTGATTTGCACCCCACAAGAAAGGAACTGAATTGCACCCCACCAAAAAAAGAAACCAAATCGCACCCAGGCCACATCTGGAGGAGGGCAGGGGAGGAGAAGCATTATTGGATTGGAGGGGAGGGTGCGGGCTTGCGCGAAAGAAAGATCACGAGAGGACCCTGGTCGCAGCTTTTGCGTGGAACAAATTGGATTAAAAGGCAGAGAGCTTTTTAAAACCGCAGGCTTTGCGGCCCCTCACGAAGCCCCCATGGCTTATCCCCGGATATGGAGACCCCAGAGTGAGTCCGGTATTACTGCACAGCTGGAGAGGCTGACCCTCATGGAACAGATGTGTGGTTTATTCTCTCTCTGCCTCTCTCTTTCTCCTGCTCCCCCTTTCTGTCTCCCTCTCTCTTTCTGTCTCTCTCTGTCTCCCTCTCTCTGTCTCCCTCTCTCTGTCTGTGTGTGTGTGTGTGTGTGTGTCTCCCTCTCTCTCTTTCTTTGTCTCTGTTAGTCTCTCTCTGTCTCCCTCTTTCTCCCTCTCTCTCTGACTCCCTCCCTCTCTCTTTCTCCCTCTCTCTCTGTCTCTTTCTCTCTCTGGCTCCCTCCCTCTCTCTCCCTCTGTCTCTCTGTCTCCCTCTGTCTCTCTCTCTCCCTTTCTTTCTTTCTCTCTCTCTCTCCTTCCCTCTCTCTCTCTCTCCCTCTTTCTTTCTCTCCCCCCCCTCTCCACCCCTTCCCCACCCCCACCGCCCTGGGGATAAAAACCCCCTTTTAGCAAAGCCAAAGAAGAGGGTGACACCCTCCCAAAGGGCCCTCCCCATTGGCTGCTCTCTTCGGACTACAACCCCCATTATCCTCACCCACGGGCCTTATGAGACCATTTATTTATGGCATTCAGACCCAATCCTTTATGTATGTATGGCCTATGTAAAGCCCATTTTCTGAACAGTTGAACCTGACAGGGGAGCTGTGACACCCCCCCCTCCCCAGGGATGCCCACGGGGGTCCTCCAGGACTTCCTTCTGGGTAGAGATTTTAACCTCCTTTGTGTGCAGACTCTAAGTGTGTCAGGCCTGCGGCCATCTTTTCTTTTGGGTCTTTGGCCTGCCACACTTTCTATGACTCTACTACGCCTTTTCTATTGTGGGAAAATGGGAGGAGTTAGAAGCGATGTAGCCATAACAACATTCTTGCTAGAAAGCCAAGGTCATCCTTTGTCTTTGCACTTCTGCACCTTACTAGAACAGGATGGGTGGAACTGCCAGCGTGGCAGTGGGAGATGGGACCATGGGATGGACTGGTGGGTGTGAGGGGGCATGGGCAAGATCTTGAACTTTCAACTGGGTGGGGAAAACCGGGAAGCTTGAAAAGACAGCGTGGATGCTGGGCCTGCAAAGGCGGGGCTTGGAAGACAGATGGGGGGGGGGACTTGGGGAGGGTTGAGGGGGAAGAGGATCAGTGGGCAAGAGAAGGAGTTCCCCTCCCTGAATCCAAGTGAGAATCCAAGTGCTGCCAGAGTTGGTGTGAATTGCACTTTGTTTTCATTGGTTTTATTAAAGGGAGAACCAGGCAGATTCTGCGTTTGGAAACCCAGGTGTGAAAAGACACACAAGGGGACAAAAATCAAAATCCCAGGAGGTCGACTCGCACGAGGGAGGTGGTCGACTCACTCACGAGGCCCTCTCCCTGGGAGGAAGCCTGCCCCGAGCTAGTGAGGCAGGCATTCACACTTACAAAATTAGTGCAACTGTCTGCCCTGCGGCATTGCCTTCGCTTTGCAAAAACAGTAACCTGACAATACATTTTAGTAGATATTTATAACTAGGCATGCAGACTTGTGCACAAACAGATCACAAGTTGCAGCTATTACCTCTCCAAGTGTGTACACTTGTGCACGAACATATCACTTTAGTGAACATTTATAAGTAGGCACATATGCTTGTGCACAAACAGATCACAGGCTGCAGCTATTACCCCTCCAGTTTGCACACTTGCGAATGAACATATCATGTTAGTGAACATTTATAAGTCGGCACGCACACTTGTGCACAAACAGATCACAAGCTGCAGGCATTACCCCTCCAGTGTGCATACTTCGGTGCACAAGCATACATACTGCTTGTGCACAAGCATATCACTTTAGTGAGCATTTATAACTAGGCATGCACATTTGTGCACGGACAGATCACAAGCTGCAACTATTACCCCTCCAGTTTGCACACTTGTGCACGAGCATATCACTTTAGTGAACATTTATAACTAGGCACGCATGCTTGTGTACGAACAGATCACAAGCTCCAACTATTACCTCTCCAATTTGCACACGTGTGGATGAGCATATCACATTAGTGAACATTTGTAACAAGGCGGGCACACGTGTGCATGAACAGATCACAACCTGCAGCCATTACCCCTTCAGTTTGCACACTTGTGCATGGACACATCACTTTAGTGAACATTTATAACTAGCACGCATGCTTATGCACAAACAGATCCCAAGCTACGGCTGTTACCTTCCAATCTGTATGTGTACCCTTGCCACCTTCTTAATGACAATATCTAGATCTGGAAATCCAACCTACCATTGCCATAAAAGTCAAGGAGCCCAGGGGGAAAAATGGGAATAAGATCAGCTATCGAGAAGAGCAAATTAATGACATCCCCTTAGCCTTAGGATCCACGGTTTCTAGAATCCATAGCTTCTTATAAGCTATGGAAGTGGTGGAGAAATCCCGACACTTAGGATCAACCATCAACCATTCAAACAAGCCAGAAAACTGCAGTAGATCGAAACAGCCATCAAGACATTCAGAAACCATGAGGTGTCTCTCTCTACCTACCGAAAATGTGAGTCCTCATATTTTGATACTCTGGGAAAGTGAACAAAAGTTGGATTTCAACAGAAGCTTTGGAGTTGGAGAAGAACTCCCGAGGGCCAAGAAAGGGATCCTTGACCAAATAAACCCAATTCTGGGAGCTGAAGTCCTTCAGACTTAAAGTTGCAAAGGTTGGAAACCCCTGGCCCAGGCCCTGACACTGACAGCTTTGCTGGCTGGAGAAGTCTGGGAGCTGAAGTCCTTCAGACGTAAAGTTGCAAAGGTTGGAAACCCCTGGCCCAGGCCCTGACACTGACAGCTTTGCTGGCTGGAGAAGTCTGGGAGCTGAAGTCCTTCAGACTTAAAGTTGCAAAGGTTGGAAGCCCCTGGCCCAGGCCCTGACACTGACAGCTTTGCTGGCTGTAGAGGTCTGGGAGCTGAAGTCCTTCAGACTTAAAGTTGCAAAGGTTGGAAGCCCCTGGCCCAGGCCCTGACACTGACAGCTTTGCTGGCTGGAGAAGTCTGGGAGCTGAAGTCCTGCAGACTTAAAGTTGCAAAGGTTGGAAACCCCTGGCCCAGGCCCTGACACTGACAGCTTTGCTGGCTGGAGAGGTCTGGGAGCTGAAGTCCTTCAGACTTAAAGTTGCAAAGGTTGGAGACCCCTGGCCCAGGCCCTGACACTGACAGCTTTGCTGGCTGGAGAAGTCTGGGAGCTGAAGTCCTTCAGACTTAAAGTTGCAAAGGTTGGAGACCCCTGGCCCAGGCCCTGACACTGACAGCTTTGCTGGCTGGAGAAGTCTGGGAGCTGAAGTCCTTCAGACTTAAAGTTGCAAAGGTTGGGGACCCCTGCTTTAAAGGGAGAGGGGCGAATGTTGGATCCCGGGCTTGGCTTCGAGAGAGGTTGGGGGAATTGAGGGGAGGGGCGCTGAGCCTGGGGCAACACCAGCGCAACGGGGCTGGTAGAGGGAGGGAGGGAAGGCGGCATTCCCGGAGCTCCTGGGGTGGGCATAACTGGCACACGAGCCCGTCTGAGATAGGTCTAAAAAGCGGGCAGCCGAAGCTTTGTTCGGCCCAGAGAGCGCAGGAGGGACTTGGAACAACGCTGGAACGGCGACGGAGAGAGCGCTTCTCCGGCTCGGAGTGCTCTGATCAATCGGCCGGGAAAAGCCGGGCCTGACGGGGGCTTGGGGAGCAAGGTGGGCGTTGGGTGAGTGGCCATTGCCCTCCCGAGCGATCCCCAGAGCCTTGGGGCTAGGAGGTGGAGGAGAAGAAAGGAGGGAAGGGGATGGAAAGAGGAGGAGGGAAAGATTGAAAGGAGAGAGAGAGAGAGAGAGAGAGAGAGAAAGGAAAAAGGGAAGAAGTAAACCGGGAAGGGAAGAAAGGAGGGGAAAGCCAAGGGGAAATGAAAGGAGAGGGGAAGGAGAGAGAGAGAGAGAGAGACAGACAGACAGAAAAATGAAAGAGGAGAAAGAGAAGGAGAAAGGGGAAGGGAGGGAGGGAGGATAAGAAAAAGAGATAAAAAAGAAAGAGAAAGAAAAAGAGGAAAGAAAGAAAAAGGAAGGAAGGAAAGAAAGAAAGAAAGAAAGAAAGAAAGAAAGAAGCAGGGAAGGAAAGAAGAAAGAAGGAAGAAAGAAAAGAGAGAAGAGGAGAGGAGAGAAGAGAAGAGAAGAGAAGGGATAGAGGCCAAAAAAGCAAACAAGGGGAAGTAGGGAAAAAACTTTCACTGGAAAACACTATTTCAGGACAAAACTTTCCTAAACAAGGTTAATTATCCGGATTTTGACTTTTCCAGTCCGGGCGGACCGAGAAGCCTCTGTTCTCTTTTTCTTTTCGAGCAACCAAATCAAATCAAATCCGCCGAGCACCAGCTCGACTCCCCCTTCCAGCGGGGAAAAAAAACCCCCTCGGGCCCCAATGCTCCGAACGCAAAGGCTGGATTCAGACAACACGTGAACACCCGCCGTGGGTTTCCACTGGTTGGGTGGCCGAGCGCGGAGGCAACGGCTTTGCAACGGCGGGGAGCCGAGCCATTGGGGGGGGGAGGGGGGGCGCTTAACCGACAAACCGCGATGGAAGCATGCTGCAAACCTAGCCAGAACCCAAACCCACGCATTCTCACGAACCCCAGACCTGTATTTGGAACTAAAGTCACCTAGCAAAGGGCGGAAGCCAAAGGAAAGAACTTTGCACATTCAGAGGTTCAAAAAACAAACACAAAACCCCTCCCTTTGCGGGAGAAGAACGCGTGTTACCTCCGTAGTAGCTGTAAGGAGCCGTGCCCAGCATCTCGGATTCATCCAGCCGGCCTCCCAGAGGGCGCATGCGCCGAGGACTCCGAAAGAACGCGTGTCTTCGGGCTCCCAGGGCGCTCAGCTGCTTCATTCGGCGCTCTTTGGAGCGACGGTTCTGGAACCAAACCTGTTGGAGAGAGAGAGTTTTTGGGGGGAGGGGGTGGAGGGAGATGGTCAGATGAGGGTCTCCAAGCAGACAGGCCATCCTCCCTCCAACCCCACCCACTGCCCCCATCCCACATCATCATCATCATCATCATCATCATCATCATCATCATCATCATCATCATCATCATCATCATTTAATTTAATTTATAAACCGCTCTCTCTCCCCGAAGGGACTCGAGGCGGTGCACAGGGAGTTAAAAATACACATACCGTATTTATTCGAGTGTAACACGCAAAATTTTCTACCGAAAAAAAGAAATCACGTTATAAACGAGGGCCGGTCCATTGAGGGCGCAGGAGAATTGTGAGTTCGCACTGCGCCTTTTCCGGGCTGCAGCCGCTCACTGTACACGAGGGCGAAGAAAAAAACCACGTTTTTTTAATACCGATTTTTAATCGAAAATTAGGGGTGCGCGTTATACTCGAATAAATACGGTATATTAAAACCAACAGACATCATTATACAAATTTAAAAATGAATTAAACCTAGACCCTGTGCTAAAATCCCCAACTATCTAAAAACGAAGACCCCTAAAAATCCCTGGTAAAACAATTGGGAGTATTCAGCTTGAGGTAAATGGGTCGATCCCCGGAAGCATCCCAAAAGTGGGATAGAGGGAAAGGATGGTCCTGTCTTGAGAAAGCAATAGCCAGTCAGGATCAAACTCCTGAATCTGGGCAGAGTTAGCTTGCAATACTGCTTTCTAACCACTGTGCCATTCTCTCTCTCTCTCTCTCTCTCTCTCTCTCTCTCTCTCTCTCTCTCTCTCTCTCTTTCTCTCTCTCTCTCTCTCTCTCTCAGCGCTAGGGATTCGAGCCGCCGAACTGCCGATCTTTCTGATCGACAAGCTCAGCGTCTGAGCCCCTGAGCCACTGCATTGCCTAATTCCTGTGTGATTTCCCCGCCCCTGGTTTTAGCTGAAATCCCTCTCTTGTAAAAATAAATAAATAACCCACTTAATATACCAGCCTGGTCTCTCCCACCTTTTTGCCCGTCATAAATTAATTTCACTCTGGTTATTTCCACCCGAGCTAATGATTTAAGAAAGTGGGGTGAGCATTCGCAAGATTCATTGAACCGGCAAACCAGCGAGAGTGGAGCTCAACCCAGCCTGCGGAACTAATGTGGGGGCGTCGATGAATCCTGAGACATCGTGCTAGTCCAGGGCTCCTTCAAATTTGGCAACTTTTTAAATGGACTTCAGCTCCCAGAATTCCTCAGGCACCCCATGCTGGCTGGGGAATTCTGGGACTCGAAGCCACAAAAATTGCCAAGTTTGGAACCCCTGCCTAGTCCATAGTTGACGTAAACCTAGGCCAGGGGCCAGCAACATGCGGCTCTGGAGCCCCATGTGGCTCTTTCATCCCTCTGCTGCGGCTCCCTGTTGCCACAATTGCTAGCACTTTCGGTTAGGACAGGTAGAGGAAAAAGGATGCCGTGCTAGGAGGAGACTCTATGGTGGTGGTGGTGGTGATGGGAAACCAGACTTCTGGTTGGCAGAAGAAAAAAGATGCCAAGCTAGGAGGAGACTCTATGGTGGTGGTGGTGGTGGGAAACCAGACTTCTGGTTGGCAGAGGAAAAAGGATGCCAAGCTAGGAGGAGACTCTATGGTGGTGGTGGTGGTGGTGGTGATGGGAAACCAGACTTCCGGTTGGCAGAGGAAAAAAGATGCCAAGCTAGGAGGAGACTCTATGGTGGTGGTGGTGGTGGGAAACCAGACTTCTGGTTGGCAGAGGAAAAAGGATGCCAAACTAGGAGGAGACTCTATGGTGGTGGTGGTGGTGGGAAACCAGACTTCTGGTTGGCAGAGGAAAAAGGATGCCAAGCTTGGAGGAGACTCTATGGTGGTGGTGGTGGTGGGGGAACCAGACTTCTGGTTGGCAGAGGAAAAAGGATGCCAAGCTAGGAGGAGACTCTATGGTGGTGGTGGTGAGGAACCAGACTTCTGATTGGCAGAGGAAAAAGGACGTCACACTAGGAGGACAATAAAAACAAGGACAAATAGGCTGAAAAACAGATTCTGTCCCAGGGCAGTAACTATATTGAATTCAATTTAAATTCTAAAGCATGTGAAGGATGTGTGTTTGTGCTTTTATTTTTATAATTATAATGTACACTGGAGATGGCATTGTGTGATGTGCTGTAACAATAAACTGAAACTGAAACTAAAGCAAACTAAACTTGAAACTGAAACTGAAACTAAAGCAAACTAAACTTGAAACTGAAACTGAAACAAGATAAACTTGAAACTGAAACTGAAACAAACTAAACTTGAAACTGAAACTAAAACTAAAACTAAAACTAGCCATGGTTGCCCATCTCTGGTTTAAAAGCCAAGAGCCGAAGGGACATAGTTGTACCCATCATTTCTCTCTCCAAGAAAACCTAATTATCTGATTGGACATTCTCTACTCCTATTCTTCAATCTCCCCTCCTTTTGGCTGCAACTCCTGCAAAATGCTGGCTTTGGTTTAAGGTGACTTCCTTAACGCCCTGTTCTTAATTAAAGCAGCGAAGGTTTTTTGGCTCTCAAAATATTTCCTAGAAGACAGAATAACGAAGAAGGATAATAGCCGGCTGTAAAAAATAAAATAAAAAAAAATCCTTCTGGAGAGGAGCCCAAAATATCCCACAGTTTGACAAGCTCCCTGTCAACATTTCTGGATGGTCCTTCTTTTCTTGGGGTGTGTGGAAATGAAAACTCCTTGGGGATAATTCAAGCAGCAAAGACCTTTTCCAGATGTCCATGGGGAGAAGGTGACGATACGCCTAATAGGTGTCGTTGGTGTGTGAGAATGAGGGTGAAGAGGGCTCCTCCTTAAGAGTTCCCAGAGTATATGCTTTGGGGGTGGTGGTGGTTGTGTCCACACATGAAGATCCAACTGAGGGGTCCTCAAATCTTGGAAGACTGCTACCATATTACCCCTAGTTCTTCTGTTCATTAGACTAGACATCCCCAGTTCCCACAACCTTCATCCGTGGTTCCTAGTCATCTTTGCTGCTTTCCCTACACTCTTTCTAGAGTTTTAACTGGAATCTTTCTTTCTTTCTGTCTCTTTCTTTCTTTCTTTCTTTCTTTCTTTCTTTCTTTCTCTTTCTTTCTTTTTCTTTCTTTCTTTTTCTTTCTTCCCTCCCTCCCTCCCTCTCCCTCTTCCCATTTTCCTTCCTTCCCTCCTTCCCATCTTCCTTCCTCCCTCGCTCCCTTCCCAGTCTCCTTCCTTCCTTCCCATCCTTCCTTTCCATCTTCCTTCTATCCTTCTCTCTTTCTTTCTTTTTTCTTTCTTTTTCTTTCGTCCCTCCCTCCCCCTTCCCATTTTCCTTCCTTCCCATCTTCCTTCTATCCTTCTCTCTTTCTTTCTTTTTCCTTTCTTTTTCTTTCGTCCCTCCCTCCCTCCCCCTTCCCATTTTCCTTCCTCCCTCCCTCGCTCCCTTCCCATTCTCCTTCCTTCCTTCCTTCCCATCCTTCCTTCTATCCTTCTCTCTCTCTTTTTTTTTTCTTTGTTTCCTTCTCATCTTCCTCCCTCCCTTCCCATCTTCCTTCCTTCCTCCCTCCCTTCCCATTTTCCTCCCTCCCTTCCTCCTTTCCTTCCTCCCCATTTTCCTTCCTTCTCCTCCTTCCCATCTTCCCTCCTTCCTCCCTCCCTTTCCACCTTCCTTCCTTCCCATCTCCCTTTTATCCTTCTCCCTCTCCCTCCCTCCCTCTCTCTTTCTTTTTCCCATTCTTTCTTCTTATTGATACCAAGGTGACCAGAATCGAACACGCTACTCCAAGTGTCGTCTTGCCAATTCCAACCTGGCTCCTGCAAGACCTCTCTCTTATAGCCAAAGGTTTCCTCTTACCTGGATGACTCTCATGTTGAGCCCCGTCTCTTGAGCTAGCTGCTCCCGGATATGTCGGGTGGGTTTAGGGGTGGCTGCAAAAGCCGCCTTGAGGGTCTCCAGCTGCTTGGCTTTGATGGTGGTCCGGGGTCCCCTTCTTTTGGTTCCAGAGTTCTGCTCCTCATTTTCGTTGTTGGTAGTTTCTTTATCCGAGGAAGTGGAATTGTCTGTCTCCTTTGTATCGTCCTGCATGGGGTCCTGAAGATCCGGAGATAAACTTCGGTCGGTACAGGAAGAAACTGTTGGGGGAGGGGAAAGGGAGAATGGTCAATAGGGCGGGGGAAAGAAAGAGCATGTGACATCATAGGGGGCGGGGGGGGGGGAGGAACTTAGCCAGAAGCGGTGGAATGTAGTCTGGATTCCCAGGAGTGAAGGAGTGCTCTCAGGAGGAGCAAGAGGCACCACAGTTCAGAGAGTTTGTGTATGAGAATGAGGGTGAAGAGGGCTCCTCCTTAAGAGTTCCCAGAGTATACGCTTTAGGCGGGTTGTAATGTCTGGAAATGAAAGACCTGCTGAAGAACAGGAGGAGCAAGAGGCACCACAGTTCAGAGGCTTTGTGTATGAGAATGAGGGTGAAGATGGCTCCTCCTTAAGAGTTCCCAGAGTATATGCTTTATGTGGCTAGTAATGTCTGGAAATGAAAGACCTGCTGAAGATCAGGAGAAGCAAGAGGCACCACAGTTCAGAGAGTTTGTGTATGAGAATGAGGGTGAAGATGGCTCCTCCTTAAGAGTCCCCAGAGTATATGGTTACGCGGGTTGTAATGTCTGTAAATTAGAGACCTGCTGAAGATCAGGAGAAGCAAGAGGCACCACAGTTCAGAGAGTTTGTGTATGAGAATGAGGGTGAAGATGGCTCCTCCTTAAGAGTTCCCAGAGTATATGCTTTACGCGGGTAGTGATGTCTGGAAATGAAAGATCCGATGAAGATCCAATTGAAAGATCCAATTGAAAGGTCCTTGATGCTCTCTGAGCTTGGTGGCTTTCTTGCCAAAAAAAATCTGCACGCCGAACCACCGGCAGTAATGCCGGCAGCCACGCACCCCTGTTTGAGGGGAGAGAGGCGCTCAAAGGCAGCGGGAAGTCAATCGATTCATTGATTCATTAATGAATCGGCCAAACAAATAAAGCTGTGGGGAAGGAGCGCTTGGAAGCAGAGGGGAGCAGAGCCAAGCTCACTGAGCTAGTTGGGAAAGCCACCGCCAGCTGGTGCTCTCGAGATATTTTGGATCACCAATCTAAGGAACCTCAGCCAGGCTGTCTAACTGAATGATGGGGAGTAGATTCTGATGAGCTGGGAAGACCAGTGGTGGGAATGTCATCCTTGTTCTATTGAAATAGGCAGAAGGAAGGAAGGAAGGAAGGAAGGAAGAAAGGAAGGAGGGAGGGAGGGAGGGAGGGAAAGAAGGAAAATAAAAAGGACGCAAGGAAGGAAGATGAAAGGGATGAAAAAGGAGGGAAGGGAGGAAGGAAGGAAGGAAGGAAAGAAGGAAGGAGGGAGGGAGGGAGGGAAAGAAGGAAAATAAAAGGGATGCAAGGAAGGAAGATGAAAGGGATGAAAAAGGAGGGAAGGAAGGAAGGAAGGAAGGAGGGAGGGAGGGAGGGAAGATGAAAGGGATGAAAAAGGAGGGAAGGGAGGAAGGAAGGGAGGGAGGGAGGGAGGAAGGAAGGAAGGAAGATGGGAAGGTCATCCTTGTCCTATTGAAATAGGCAGAAGGAAGGAAGATGAGAGGGAGGGTGGGAAAGAAGGAAGAAAGATGGAGGTAAGGAAGGAATGTGAAAGGTATGAAAAGGGGAAGGAAGATGGGAAGGAAGGAAAGAGGAAAGAAAGAAGGAAGATGGGAAGGAAGGAAAAGATGGGAAGGAAGGGAGAGAGGAAGATGGGAAGGGGGAGGGAGGGAGGAAGGAAGAAGGGAAGGAAGGAAAAGATGGGAAGGAAGGGAGAGAGGAAGATGGGAAGGGGGAGGGAGGGAGGAAGGAAGAAGGGAAGGAAGGAAAAGATGGGAAGGAAGGGAGAGAGGAAGATGGGAAGGGGGAGGGAGGGAGGAAGGAAGAAGGGAAGGAAGGGAAAGATGGGAAGGAAGATGGGAAGAAAGGGATAGAGGAAGATGGGAAGGGGGAGGGAGGGAGGAAGAAGAGAAGGAAGGAAGATGGGAAGGGAGGGAGGGAGGGAGAAGGGAAGGAAGGAAAAGATGGGAAGGAAGATGGAAAGGGAGAGGGAGGGAGGAAGAAGGGAAGGAAGGAAGATAGGAAGGAAGGAAGGATGATGGGAAGGAAAAGATGGGAAAGAAGATGAGAAGGGGGAAGGAGGGAAAGCAGCAAAGAAGCAAAGAAGGAAGGAAGCTCAACCTTGTATGGGAGACCACCAAATCCATACCAAACCCTGACCATTATTCCCGCCAAGAAAACGGCACGCGCCCATTCATGAGATCACCAACAGGCAAAGCATAACCATAGAGAGTCTTCACTTGGCGTTTCCAAAGGATGGCATCCTTGTGCATCTTCAGGAAGGCCAACAGACCCCTTGAACTCGCTTCTGGATTGACGGGTGAAGAAACCGAGGATGCCAGGGAGATGCACACGTTTGAGACCACCCTCCCCCGCCCCCCTCCACCCCCACGTGGCTCTTCCACTCCCCTCTAGCCAGGCCATGCGTGCTGAAGGGGGCAGGGGGGGTCACGGGGTGGCCCATCTGGTGGGGAGAAGGTTAGGAAAAGCTGGGCTGGAGAAGGAAGGTCCCCAAGAAGCACCTGAAAAGCAGCAAGGACCAAGAGATGGTCTGGCAGATGCCACGGTCTGGTGGGGGGAGGGGAGGGGGCTTCTGTGAGAAGAAGTCCGTTTTCATGCAGATGGTGAAGGGTATCTCCAGCGTAACTTCCCAGACCCCCCATTTCTCTCCCCACCTCGCTAAGAGCAACGGACAAAGAGAAAGATTTATAGATTAACAGAGTTGGAAGGGACCTTGCAGGTCATCTAGTCCAACCCCCTACCCAAGCAGGAGACCCTACATCTGCCTCTACCTAAGATTGAACTCACAACCTCCTGATTGGGAGGCGAGAGCTCCACCTCGTGGAGCAAGCTAGAAAGACACCTGGTCCCCACACGCAATTGTCTTGGCTACCCTCTGGCCAGCAGCCAAGGGAGGAAGCCCCCAACCCAGAGCTGGCCCCCTGAAATTCTGCTTTCCCCATTGTCAGCGCTTGTCCCTTCCTGCTTGGGAAGTCGGTTGGGATGGCTTTGGAAAACCTGCCAACTGAATGAAAATAGCCCAGGATTCCGATAGAAAGAGGCAAAGCTTACGTATGATGAGGGAGGGAGGGAGGGGAAAAGAAAGACAGAGAGAAAAGAGAGAGAGAAAGGAAGAGAAAGGAAGGAAGGAAGAAGGAAGGAGAGAGAAAAGAAATCAGGAGAGAAATGAGAGAGAGAGAGAGAGAGAGAAATTGAGAAAGGAAGAAGAGAGGAAGGAGAGAATGAAAAGAAAGGAAGAAAAAGAGAGAGAGGGAGGGAGAAAAAGGAAGGAAGAAGGAAGGAGAGGGAAAAGAAAGCAGGAGAGAAATGAGAGAGAGAAATTGAGAAAGGAAAAAGGGAGGAAGGAGAGAGAATGAAAAGAAAGGAAGAAAAAGAGAGAAAGGAAGGAAGAAAGGAGAGAAAAGAAACACAAAGAAAGAGGGAGAGAAAGAGAAAGAGAAAAAGAAAAGCAGGAAGGAAGGAAGGAAGAGAGGAATGAAAGGAGAAAGAAAGGGAAGGGAAGAAACAGAAAGAGAGAGAGAGAAAAAGAGGAAGGAAGGAATGAAAGAAGGAAGGAAGGTAGGAAGGTAGGAAAAAAACCTTGAAGATGAGATCTTGGAACATCTCTCTTCTTCTATTTACTACTTACTATTTACTTACTATTTACTCCTATGTTTACTTTTCCCCTGCTTAACTGAAAACCAAATTTCAGAACCATTCCCCTATAGCTCAAGTAGTTGCCCATTCAGAAATCAACCTAACCATCTTCAATGACCCCTCCTCAAATCAGGCTTTGTGGAAGACCACTAACATCGCAACAACCCACGGGGTGGGGGGGGTGGGGGGCGGGGGGCCTTCTGTCCACACTCACCCAGACCCATCTTCTCTCAGGGATTGGGGGCCAGGCCCTGCCTATCAGCTTAACCTGTTGGGTTGACGGCCTTAACCTTCTGGAAGGAAGGCAGAATACACATCTCATGAGCCAACCCAATCCATCTAAAGCAGTCTTTCTCACCGTTGGCCTTGCGTGAAGATGCAGGGACTGCAACTCCCAGAATTCCCCAGCCAGGATGGGTGGCTGGGGAATTCTGGACATTGAAGTCCACGCATTCTTCAAGCTACCAACCGTGAGAAACACGGATTTATGCGAAGCCACCTTAGATCTAGCAGCGGATTCTTAGCTGAGATCCAAAGATGAGCCTGGGATAGGGAATCAAGGTCCACCTCCCTATGCATTCTGCTGCCTTCTATCCACTTCCTCAAATCACTCACTCAATGAGCACATTGCTCACGGTTGGGAGTGCAGACTCCAAGACCGCAGGTAGTCCTCGACTTTCGTTGACCGTTCAAACTTACTGGCGGCACTGAAAACAGTCATTTATGACCTTTTTTTTCACCCTCACGACGGTGATCAAAATTCAGATAGAAATAGATTAACAGAGTTGGAAGGGACCTTGGAGGTCTTCTAGTCCAACCCCCTGCTGGTTTTTATTTATGATAGTTGCAGTGCCCCCCCGGGGGGGGGGAGACACCTTGATCCCCTTTTGCGACCTTCCTTCCGACAAAGTCAAGGGAGAAGCCGGATTCACTCAATGACCATGTTACGCCCTTGAGAAATGCAATGGTTCGGTTAACAACCTTGGCACGAAAAGCCTGCCAAATGGCTTGCCAAACACCTGTTTTTCACTTTGGGTGGTCGTACCTGAGGATTACCTGCCATGGAGGTGCTCCCGTCCCCACCCCCAGCAGGGAGAAAAAGAAAAGAAATAGGAGGCCTTTGTAACACCCCTGCTCCCCCTCCTCCAAAATCACAGTTTTTCTATCCTTCTGCTGGGATTTGAACCCAGAGGCAGGGCCAGAGATGGGGGAGATGGAGGGGGAGGAAGGGATGCCAGGCCCCGCTCACCTGAGTTCAGGCTGCCTTCTTTCAAACTGGTGGAGCTCAGGTAGTCCTCTTTGCAAACAAATTTGTTCTCGTCTATAATGTACAGTTCCTCGCCCGTGGAGAGCTGCTTATTACACACCATACAGGTAAAACAGTTCAGGTGGAAAACTTTACTCCGGGCTTTCCGGACCAGGTCGGAGGGGGAGATGCCCTGCGAGCAGCCGGCGCACTTCGTCCCAAACTTCCTGGAAAAAAAGGAGAGGAGGAGATTAGAAAAAGGATTTGGGGAGCGGAGGGGAGGAGGGGGAAAGGAGCAGGGTGGCCACTGCTGGCCCGGTGAGGCCAGGTTTCTACCAGGAGTTGAGAAATGAGGAGGGGGTCTCCAGAGTGCCGGAGTGGAATGGATTCATCGTCGTTTCAGGGGGTCGGTGGTGGGGGGGCAGTTTGCTCTCTCTCTCTTTCTTCTTTCCCTCCTCTCATTAATTAGTTCTCTCGCTTTCTCTCGTTCTTCCTGTCTGTCTCTCTTGTTCCCCTTCTCTTTCTCTTTCTCTCTGTATTGGTCCTCTTCTCTCATTTCTTTCTCTCTGTGGTTCCCCCATCTCATTCTTTCTCTCTTCCATTCTACTCTCGTTTTCTCTCCTTTTTTTCTCTCTCTCTCTCATCTCTCTCTCGTTTCTCTCTCTCTCTGTGTGTGTCTCCCATCTCATTCTCTCTCATTCTACTTCTCTCGTTTTCTTTCTCTCTCTCTCATTCCCCCCCTCTCATTCTCTCTCTCTACTTCTCTCATTTTCTCTGTCTCTTCCTCTCTCTCTTGTTCTCCTTCTCCTTCTTTTCTCTTCTTTCTTTCTCTCAATTCCCTCTCTCCTTTTCTCTCTCATTCTATTTCTCTTATTTTCTCTCTCTCTCTCCCTCATTCTCTCTCTCATTCTCTCCTTTTCTCTGTCTCTTCCTCGCCCCTCTTACATATACACACACACCCCGACAAAGAAACCCCCGCTTCTCGAATTGCGACTCCCTATTCGAAACAGATCGATTCCTTTTTCGACTCGTCTCTTCTCCCCCAACCACCCACCCCGCCCAGTCAAAAATCTCGGTCCTTTTTCCGGGTTTTTCGTGACGGTCCTAATTTCTGCGACATTTAATGGTTTTTTTTTTTAAAAAGAAATAAATGAAACTATTCTGCGAAAAGGAAGAAAAGAAAGGAAGAGAGGAGGCTGGGAGGCTCGAAGGAACATTTTCCTTTGCCGCTTTTCCCCCTTCTTAAAAATGCTCCGATTTCCGTCCTTTGGAAAGGAAATAATTTGATAATGTCCATCGTTCGCGCTTCGTGATCCGACTTGTAAAAAAATAATAATAATGATCCTGGACGCGTTCAACGTCACGCTTTATTGATACACCTATCATCTAAATTTATCGAATGCTTTCGTTTACAAATTAAAATATAATCTGTCGATGATATTCAACGGGGGCGGGGGGGGGGGTTTACCGGCGTGAGAAAGGGCCCGATCCAAAGGTAGACGCCGCTGCGCGCGAAAGCCGAGGCGGAAGGGCGCTTCGCTTCTCAAAATATCGCGCCGTTCCAGGCTTAGAAATCGACCTGGTAACCCATCTGGCTGGATTCGGATCTAGTTCTTAGAGAAAGACACCCCTATTTTGGATGTGTGGATTTCCTTTGGGGAGGGGGAAATTATATATTATTCTGTGGTTAATCTTTGGTGAGATTCACAGCCTTTGGGGTTGGTTGGTAGCTCAACAGCTCGAGTCCTAACCAAGGACCTAGGAATTAGTATTAGTATTATTAGTATTATTATTATTTTTAGTAGTAGTAGTATTAGTATTAGGTTAATCTTTGGTGAGATTCACAGCCTTTGTATTATTATTATTATTATTATTATTATTATTATTATTATTATTATTATTATTATTATTATTATTATTATTATTATTATTATTATTATTATTATTATTATTATTATTATTATTATTATAATAGAAGGTTGTTTTCTACAGCCTGGGTAGAAATTCGTTTTTCTCTCCGGTTTCTCTGCGTTTAAACGCAACACACACACAAACCGCCCTATATATTTCAAAAATCGAAGTCTGGCGAAAAGATTTTATTTTATTCCGTTTTTTTAAAAAAAATAAAAATAAAATAAAACAACATCAATCCCCCTGGTGCCCTTCGGTTTGTTCGCTCGGCCGCGCTCAAATCCGGACAGCACATGAAACCCCCCCAAAAGCGAGAAGCCGAGATCCGGGTTCTCTATTTGCGCCCACCCCCCCATCCAGAACGAAGCACCGTTTCCTTGACCTGAAATTTTAAAAATAATAATAAAACAATTACAGGCTATCTACCTTTAATTAAAAGTGGGGGGCGCGAAAAAGAAGGACTAGAGCCTGGCGTTTAAGGGTCTCTTGAAGGGGAAGAGGAAGACATCCAGGGAAAGAAAACTTGGGGCTCCAAGAATTCGGAATTCTTCTTCAGAGTCAGTTTACATGTGTAAAGGTGGCTTAACCGCTATTCATATGCCGTCGCCTGAGGCCCAAACACCCGCGGATCTCAGCAGTTCCCCCCCCTCCCCGCTCCTCCTCTTGCTCGCCCACCCCCCCATCCAACCTTCGTGCTCCTCACCCTTAAACGGGGAGGTGCGTTATCTCAATTAACAGTCCAAAACGCAAAAGGCAACGCCGGCTTTGCATTTTAAATGGCTTTTAATTGTGGATTGTAGGGGGCGGCGCGGGTGGGGAGGGGGGGTTGTAAGGTGTTTGCCGTCCAAAAACAAAAAGAGGGGAAAAAATGCGGGTGGGTGGGCTACATTCGCTCCCCTCGGGCTCTCTGCCACGTCGGGGGCGGCGAGGTACGGGATGGGGCGGGGGGGGGGGAAGGAAGGGAGCGGCCGATCCTCACCCACCCCCCCCTTCCTCGGCTGCTGTTGGCAAAACAAAACGCACATTTAGGTAAGAAAGGCAGGCTTGGCATCCCAGCCGTCCCCTTCAATTAGGACGCGCGGGCCTTCATTACCATATCTATATCAGGGTCTCCCGCCTCCTCCCCCCCCCCCCCCCCGCTGAAAACCCCAAGAGAGCCTCTTAACAAGGGAGGGAAGGGCCTTAAAAATAAAACACAATCACACCATCAAATAGCACACACACACACACACCCTCCTTAAGTTGGCAGGGGGTGGTGGTGGAAAAAAAGAACCACGGAGGGTCCTTACCGCCGCCCCCCCCTTCCCGGCGCGCCCCCCCCCACCACCAATCTTTAGGATTGCAGGCCTTGACGCTTCTTGACTAAGGAGTCCCTTTCCAATGGAGAAGTGTCCTTGGGAGAGGGGGGGTATAAGACCCCAACGGTTTGGGGGCCTGAGTGCTTCCCCCCCCCCTTGCAAGAGGTGGGGAGGGGGGTTTCTCGCCCGTGTGATAAGCAGGCAGGTAATGGGGAAACGATCGGCCCGGCAGAGGTAAGTCTTGAGGGGGCGGGGAATGGCAGCCCCCCCCCCGCCCCGAATTCCAGGCCCTTTAATTATTATTATTATATTCATAATATAACATTTCTCGCGCGTTCCTTGTATTAAGAGCACCGGCTGCTGTTCAGCATCTCCCCGGAGCCTCAAGGGATGAAGGGAGAAGCTAGCCGGCTTTGGCGAGAGGGGAAAAGCGATCCCGTTCAGCAGGCTGCGTGCCCCACGGGTGGGAATTCACCGAATGGGACAGGTGTAGCCCCTCGCCTGCCATGGAGGGGGGGGGCGGAGAAATGGGGCGGAGGGGTGGGGTGGGAAAGGAGGAGGGGAAGGTGTTCTCTTCCTTTGGGGTGGGGGTCGTTCCCTTTTGCTATGGCAAGACCTCGTTCACGAGTGGGAAGGGGGCAGAGATGCTGCTGGCGAGGGGACGTTTTAACCTGTGCCTACAAGTAACCCCGAACTAACGATATAAGTAGACAAATCCGCCTTCTCTTTCTCTCCCTTTCTCTCCCTCTCCTTCCCTCTTTCTCCCTCCCTTTCCCTCCCCACTCCCCTTTCCTCTCTCTCCCTTTCTTTCTCTCTCTCTTTCCCTCCCTCCTTCTCTCTCTCTCCCTCACCCCCTCTCTCCTTCCCTTCCTCCTTCTCTCTCTCTATGTCCCTTCTCCCCCTCTTCCTCTCTCCGTCTCTCTCTCTCTCGTTCTCTCTCTATGTCTCTCTTCCTCCTCCCCCCCACTCCCGTTTGGGCATGGCAAACCAGAGACATTGGGGAAGCCGCCGGGCTGTGAGATCTAGCGGCATTTACGCCTTCCATAGCCAGGTTAGCGTGGTAAGCCCGCCGCGAACCACCTGAGAAACGAGCCACATTCCTCATAAGGTTTTCTCTCCAGCTGAATTCTTTCTTTTCTTTTCTTTCTCTCTCTCAGCCGCCTCCCTCTCTCCCTCCCTCCCCCCCCACCCCACCCCACGCGCCCCTCCACACGCCGCCGCGTTCCATTTTGCTGCTCCGAGCCTCGTCGTTGGGGTGAGGATCAGGCCACGGCCTCGGGAGAAAGAGCCAGGCGAGAGGCATTTGCAGCTTGACAGGAGGTAAACCGAGGCACGGGGGAAGGAAGCTGGAAAGGGGAGTCCGGAGCAACCCAGCGAGGAGAAGCAGGATAGCTGGAAATCTGGGGGTGCGGGGGACAACGCCCCCCTCCTTGGGAAAAGGAGGGGGGAGCGCCCGAGAAGATGAGGAGGGGGGTGGGGGGGGAGAGAAGGGCCCCTCACCTGAAAAAGTCGTTCTTGCAGTAGAGCTTGCCTTCCCGGGAGAAGCATTTCTCGGTGAGGTTACATTTGCACTCGCAACATTGCACGCATTTGATGTGCCAGGCCCGGTCCAGGACGTTGAGCAAGAAGCGGTCCAAGATGGGCCGCTCGCACCCGGCGCAATGCACCATCATCGCCGCGGCCGGACAGGGGGAATGGCTGCGCCGCCCAGCCGCTCCGCTGCGCCGCCCGCGGCCGTCGTCGCCTCCTCCTCCTCCTCCTCCTCCTCCTCTTCCTCCTCCTCTCCCTCTGGGCGCGCTCGGGCTTCCTCGCCTTCGCCCCTCTGGCTCCTGCGCGCTTTCCTGGGGCCGGCTTCAGCGCGGTCTGCCAGGCCGGGGAACCCCGGGGGCGGCGGGCTAAGGAGGTGGCTGGCAAGGCCCAGGCGCGGCGGTGGTCTTCGGCCGGTCCCCTCCTTCGCCGGCGCGCCGCTGGCTGGCCGGGACTCGATCCCACTTTTGCGCTGCTCCCATCGCCCAGCTTTGTCTTGAGGCTTTAGTAATTCGCGCACCCTTATTCAGATTTGGTGACGTGGGGCGCCACGTCGGGCGGGCGGCGGCCAATGGCGAGCCGGTGGCCATGGCAACCCCTTAATTTATAGCATCTCTAAATTGGCTCCAGCCTGACGCTTGGCACAGAGGGGGAAAAAGGAGGCAGCTCCATTGTGGAGGGGCGAGATTCGCACCTGACGCGCCGAGGTACTCCGTGAGTAGTTTTGCCTGCCGACCTGGGCGCGCTGGCGGGGCCGGGCGGGGGCGCAACACGGATGGGCCGGCCAGGCGGGTGGGAAGAGGGGCTCGGGATGGGGCGGGGGCGCCTCTTCCCCACCCAGAGTCAAAGAAACCCTCCTGCCCCTTTCGTTGAAACAAATAAAACACCCAAAGGCATCAGGTGAGGAAGGATGGGGAGGGCGAGGGTCTCCACGCAGCCACTGTCGGGAGTGGGCGGGTTTGCTCCGGCTTGCCTTGGCCGGTTGTGGACGCAGGTCTGGCGTGGCTCGCCCGGGAGAGACCCGCGCTAGGACAAGGTCGCAGCCTGGAAACTTTGCCTGGGTCCTTCCTGGCCGCCGGCCTGCTTGGTGTGGGTGCGCGCGTACTGACTGTGGCGTGGGGAAAGGAAGGGAGTCGGATTTGGGGATTCCCTTTAGTTGAAATCCCTCCTACCCACCCCACGCCAACCCCCAACCCCCCAAAACCCAGTCCGGGTGTCCTAAGATAAGGGGCGCGCGATATTCCTCCGCTGATCTTCATCCTCACCCCTTCATTCCCGACCTCGGGAATTGCAGAGGCGCGTGGGAGGAAGTCTAGGAAAAGTAAGGAAGAGGGGGAGGGAGGGAGGGAGGGAGAAAGCGAGGCAGGAAGGGAGAAAGCAAGCAAGCAAGAAAGATCCGAGGCAAAATTAGCTCGCCAATGGATCTCAGAAGGAGAGAGAGGGGGGGGGGGAGAGGGAAAGAAAGAAAGAAAGAAAGAACGAACGAAAGAAAGAAAGAAAGGTCCGAGGAAAAATTAGCTCGCCAATGGACCTCAGAACGAGAGGGAGGGAGGGAGGGAGGGAGAGAGAGAGAGAAAGAAAAGAAAGATTCAAGGAAAAATTAGCTCGCTAATGGACCTCAGAACCAGAGAGAGAGAGAGAGAGAGAGAGAGAAAGTGAAAGAAAAAAAGAAAAGAAAGAAAGATTCAAGGCAAAATTAGCTAGCCAATGGACCTCAGAACAAGAGAAAGGGAGAGGGAGAGAAAGAAAGAAAGAAAGAAAGAAAGAAAGAAAGAAAGAAAGAAAGAAAGAAAGATTCAAGGCAAAATTAGCTAGCCAATGGACCTCAGAACAAGAGAAAGGGAGAGGGAGGGAGAGAAAGAAAGAAAGAAAGAAAGAAAGAAAGAAAGAAAGAAAGAAAGAAAGATCCGAGGCAAAATTAGCTCGCCAAAGGAGCTCAGATCGAACTGGATAACCTTAAAAAAAAACCAATTTCAGAACAAAAAGAAAAGAAAAGAAAAAGTCAACGTACACGTCAATTTAATGGAGGGAGGGGCGGGGGGGGCCCGAGAGTGTTCATACGTGACTCCTTTCGGGATGTGCAACGGTGCCCATTTTATACCAACTCTGGATATGAAAGCGGCCGCGTGAATATTAGATCCGTGAGGTCGGAACGACGGGCGAAATCCCGGGGAAACGCCGAAAGCCGAGAGGGTCTGGGCGCCCGTTTGTTTGTTTTTCTCTTGCACGCCCCTTCACACCCCGGGGGGCTTTTGAGCCCCTTGGGGCATCGCCCCCCCCGCCTCCTTTTCCGAAGTAGAAAAAAAAAGGATAGCTTGCGCAACGCGCGCGTAACTGGAGGTGCCTCTCCACAGCCTTCTCCCGCTGCTCAGACGGTCCTGTTTGCGGCCACAGTTTGCTAGATTGGATTGCTCTCTCGCTCTCTCCCCTCTCTATTTCTCTCTCTCTCTTTCTCTTTCTGTCTCTCTTTCTCTCTATCTGTTTCTGTCTCTGTCTCTATCTGTTTCTTTCTCTCTGTGTTTCTGTCTCTCTCTGTTTATCTGTCTCTCTTTTTCTCTTTGTCTCTGTCTCTCTTTCTCTCTCTTTCTCTGCCTGTCTCTCTGTTTCTCTGTCCCTCTCTCTGTGTCTCTGTCTCTCTCTCTTTTTTTCCCTCTGTCTCTCTCTCTCTCTTTCTCTCTCTCTCTCTCTGTTTCTCTGTCCCCCTCTCTCTCTGTCTCTGTTTCTCTCTGTGTGTGTATCTCTCTCTCTCTCTCTTTCTCTCTGTGTCTCTCTCTGGCTCTCTCTCTTTGCCTCTCTCTACCTCTCTTTCTCTCTGTCTCTCTCTCTCTGTTTCTCTGTCCCTCTCTGTCTCTGTTTCTCTCTCTCTGTGTGTCTCTGCCTCTCTGTGTCTCTGCCTCTCTGTGTCTCTGCCTCTCTCTTTCTCTGTCTCTTTCTCTCTGTGTCTCTTTCTATCTATCTCTCTGCCTCTCTCTTTACTCTCTCTGTCTCTCTCTCTCTGTTTCTCTGTCCCTCTCTCTCTCTCTGTGTATCTCTCTCTCTCTCTCTCTCTCTTTCTCTCTGTGTCTCTCTCTGCCTCTCTCTCTTTCTCTGCCTCTCTCTATCTCTCTCTTTCTCTGTCTCGATCTCTCTCTTTCTCTCTCTCTCTCTCTGTTTCTCTGTCCCTCTCTGTCTCTGTTTCTCTCTCTGTGTGTGTATCTCTCTCTATCTCTCTCTTTCTCTCTGTGTCTCTCTCTGCCTCTCTCTCTTTCTCTGTCTCTGTCTCTCCCATTCCGCCAATCCCGGGAGTGTGGGTGTGAGAGTGGAGGGGAGGGGGAGACCACGATGGCGGCGGCTCCAAAGGGACTGGGAATTTGGGGGCTCGTGCGGTCGGTTGCCTAGGAATTTAGGAAGGGGGTTTGGTATTTTCCTCTTCAGCCTTCCCGTCTTTGTCATGCGAGGTGCGGGGATAATGGGCCGGAGGGGGTGTGTGGGGGGGACGACACAGGAGAGATTAACTTATAAGGTTCTCTCCTTTCTTTCTTCTCCATCCTCCGCGGGCCCCCCTCTCTCGCTTGGTTCTCCCAAAACCGCCGGGAAGTAAGTGAGTAAGTAAGTAAGTTCATTGAGTCCGATAATGAAGAAGACTCTGTCCTTCCCGCCCCCTCCCCGCCTCCCCCCGCCGCCTCCTATTTGTAGGACAACATTGGAAGTATGTTGGGGGGCGGGAAGGGAGACAAGGCGTGCTGAGAAACCTCCGCGGAGTTCCTTGCCTCTCCCCGTGGTGGACTTCTTGGAAAGAAGAGGAAAGAAATAAAAAAAATGTTAGGAATGTACAGAGAGAAAATATCTCAAACCCTCCCCCCTCCAACCAGGTAAAAGAAGATGAAATAAAAGCGTGACCGATTCTAGATCAAAGGCCTTTGTTTGCCTACTGCGGGGGGGGGGGGGGCGTGATCTGGATCTAGAAATCCTTTCCCTTTCTTTTAAATAAGAGCCAGTGGTTGGAAGAAACCGGCAACGATCCCTCTTCAAAAATGACCACCACCCATTCCCTCCCACCCACCCACCCACCCCCGTTCTGGGGAGCGATTTTCAGATGAAGTCGGAAACAAAGGAAAAGGAGAAAAAAGAAGAATAGAAAGGTGGAGAGAGAAACGAAGGAAGGAGGGATGGATAGAGGAAGGAAGGAGAAATTTAGAGATGGAAAGGAAGGAAGAAGGGATGGATGGATAGAGGAAGGAAGGAGAAATTTAGAGATGTAAGGAAGGAAGAAGGGATGGATAGATAGAGGAAGGAAGGAAGGAGAAATTTAGAGATGGAAAGGAAGGAAGAAGGGATGGATGGATAGAGGAAGGAAGGAAGGAGAAAGTTAGAGATAGAAATGAAGGAAGAAGGGATGGATGGACAAGGGAAGGAAGGAAGGAGAAAGTTAGAGATAGAAACGAAGGAAGAAAAGATGGATGGACAGTGGAAGGAAGGGGAAGGAGGAGGGGAAAGAAAGGAGGGGAGGAAGAAAGTTACAGAAACGAAAGAAGAAGGGATGGATGGATAGAGGAAGGAAGGAAGGAGAAAGTTAGAGATAGAAACGAAGGAAGGAAGGGATGAATAGAAGAAGGAAGGAAGGGGAAGGAGGAGGGGAAAGAAAGGAGGGGAGGAAGAAAAGAAAGAAGGAAGGAGACAGAGAAAAGGAAAGGAAAAAAAAAGAAAGGAAAAAGAAAGCTAGACAGGGGACAGGAACGAAGGGGAAAGGAAGGAGATAAACGGATGAAGACAGGAAGGGGAATTTTGAAAAGAGAGAAGGGAAGAGAGAAAGAAAAGAAGCACAAAAGGAGTGTAAAAGAAAAAGGGACAGTTGAACGGGAGGAAAGGAAGAGGAGGAAAGAAAAAAGGAATGGAAGGAGAAAAGGGAAAGAAAGGCAAAAGGCAAGGGAAGGATTGGGGTTTTTTGGGGGGTACAGGTGGAATAAGAAGGGAAGGCCCAAAAGGCAGCCACCCCCCTCCCTAAGTGCGAGGGGGGCTATCCGTGGTGGAAGCATAATGACTCTTCCTGGACCCAACAAGCACAGCCAATTGGTTGCAAACAAAAGACTGCTGGAGGGCGGGCGGGGTATATGCAAACTTATACCCAAGAGAGTGAGGGGCGGCATGCAACACAACCCAGCGACCACCGGGGCCCTCGAGCAGTCTTTTGTACTTAAGCCAAACCACTTTGGAGGCAGAAGGGCTCCCCTTCCGCTCCCTCCCTCGCTCCTTCCTTCCTCTCTTTTCCTTCTTTCCTTCCTTCCTTCCTTTTTTTGCTCGCTCCCTCCCCTTTTTCTTCATCCCTTCGTCTCTTTTCCTTCCTTCTTCCTCCCGCCTTCATTCCCTTCCTTTTTTTTCTTCCTCTCTTTTTTCCTTCCTTCCTTCTTCCTCCCTCCCCCTCCCTTCCTCTCTTTTTCTTCCTCCCTTTTCCTCCTTTCCTTCCTTCCTTCTTCACTCCCTTCCTCCCTTCTTCTTTCCTCCCTACTCCTTTCCTTCATCTCCCCCCCACCCTTTTCCTTCCTTCTTCTCTCTGTGTTCAATTTCAAACCGTACTTTCGAAAAGACCATTCTAACTTTCACCACTCACGGTTATAAAATTCACCAGGCCAAAATAATAATAATAATAATAATAATAATAATAATAATAATAATAATAATAATAATAATAATAATAATAATAATAATAATAATAATAATAATAATAATAATAATAATAAGAATAAGAATAAGAATAAGAATAAGAAGAAGAAGAAGAAGAAGAAGAAGAAGAAGAAGAAGAAGAAGAAGAAGAAGAAGAAGAAGAAGAAGAAGAAGAAGTTACCACCAGCAGCAAATGTCGCCTCTGTAATGAGAAAGATGAGACAGCCGACCACCTGATCAGTGGGTGCAGCAAAATTTCACAAACTGACTACCTACAACGCCCCATGACCGCGTTGCTAAGATCATTCACTGGAAATTGTGCCAGAAGTTTGGATTTGAGTACAGTAAAAAAACCACTGGGAGCACCAGGTTGAGAAAGTTTTAGAGAATGAGAAAGTCAAGATCTTGTAGGACTTTAGAATTCAGACTGACAGGCACTTGGCCTACAACACGCCTGATATAACAATCATTGAAAAGAAAAAAGTAGGGTTCGTGGACATTGCAATACCTGGTGATGCACGAATTGAAAATAAGCAGCAAGAAAAAATCACAAAATACCGGGACTTGCAAATTGAACTTGAGCGACTGTGGAAGAGAAGGTCGTGTGTTGTCCCGATTGTGATTGGAGCCCTTGGAGCAAGACCTAGGGGGCTTCCTCGCTATGTGGAGGTTCTAGGTTTGCCGGACTTGAGCATTCTGATTCTACAAAGGGTCACCCTGCTTGGAACAGCTTCTATCCTCCGACGTTACCTTGACAGTTCCTAGGTCCTTGGTTAGGACTCGAGCTGTTGAGCTACCAACCAGCCCCAAAGGCTGTGAATCTCACCAAAGATTAAAATAATAATAATAATAATAATAATAATAATAATAATAATAATAATAATAATAATAATAATAATAATAATAATAATAATAATAATAATAATATCATCCTTGGTAAGTACTTGAGCTGTTGAGTTACTAACCAGCCCCAAAGGCTGTGAATCTCACCAAAGATTAACCACAGAATAATAATAATAATAATAATAATAATAATAATAATAATAATAATAATAATAATAATAATAATAATAATAATAATAATAATATCATCCTTGGTAAGTACTTGAGCTGTTGAGTTACTAACCAGCCCCAAAGGCTGTGAATCTCACCAAAGATTACATAATAATAATAATAATAATAATAATAATAATAATAATAATAATAATAATAATAATATCATCATCCTTGGTTAGTACTCGAGCTGTTGAGCTACTAACCAGCCCCAAAGGCTGTGAATCTCACCAAAGATTACATAATAATAATAATAATAATAATAATAATAATAATAATAATAATAATAATAATAATAATAATAATCCCCCCCAACTTTGACATCAAAACAAAAATGTTCCACTTTGGTCAACGAAATTGAGAAAAAGAAGTACATATTTAAGTCAATGCTCTCCCCTCTCCAGACGCCCCCTCCCCGAGACAGGAATATATCCAGTCTGAATCCTTCTATGGTACTAAAAAAGGGGGAAAATATTCCTTCAAGAAAAGGCAACTGCACTTTTAAATCCACTCTGTATATATATCATTTCTCTTTTCTTTCTTTTCTTTGTTGTCTTTTTCTTTCTTTTCAGTTCTTTTCTCTTCTCCCTCTCTTCCTCTTTCTTTCTTTTTCTTTCTTTCTTTCTTCCTTTCTTCCTTCCTTCCTTCCTTCCTTCCTTCCTTTCTTTCTTTCTCTCCTTCCTCTTCCTGTTTCCTAATATACCGTTGATCTATTTATTCTCATCGAATCCCTACTAACTTAGATTTCCCTCCAGCGGCTTGGGACAGCGCCTTGAAAGGAACCGAACCCTTCCCTTTTTCTCGACTTCTCACGTAGTTCCGGATCCCGCGATCTTCCCCGGAATGTTCGGGTCCGCAACGTCAGAAGAGATCCCCTCGGAGAAATGTGGTCCGTTGCGACCAGACGAGCGCCAAAATTTCGCCCCGGCCAAAAAAAAGGCCGTTTCTGCGGCTCTTGATTTTGCGCGGCCCATCAGTGGTGAGTCGGGGAAAAAAAACCCAATTAACCGCAGCCTCGTTTGGAGACGCTTTTGGAGGGGAAGGAAACGCGCTTCTCCGTTTTCTTTTCTCTTGTCTTCTACACGCGAAGCGCTCTTCTTGAACCCTTCTCGTGTACGTGGGAACGCGTCGAGTCAGAATCTTTTCCGTCCGCCAAAAGTTTCGCCTCCTGGATTTCTATTGATCGAGCCAGACTATAGAGCCCCCCCTCCCACCCCTCCTCTAGCGGGCTCCGAAATCAAAGGAGAGAGGGAAAAACCCATTTCAGGGCTGTAAGAAAGGCTTCCCCCCCCCACCCACAACCCACACGCGCCCCCCCCCAACCCTTTTCCGCAAGCAACGCCGCAGCTTGGAAAGGCGCCCGGTGTTGGGGACCCCTGGGCTACCCGGCAGTGGGGTCTGCTGTGATATGTGGAGGGGAGAAAAGACGGCTCGAAGGGAAGATCAATAATTCGAGGCGTAGGTCGGTGGGGATGGGGGGCGCCTTGGAGCCGGATTCGCCTGGACACCTTTGGCACCGGTTTTAATCCGGGCGTTTAGGCTTTCTGATCCCCTGCGCGCGCGCGCGCTCGTGTTTCCCCCCCCCCCTCAGGTGGTGGCCAAAAAGGGAGGGGAGGGGGGGGCAACGGAGAGAGTCCTTTGGTACATCATTGACACTCCCCCCTCTCTCCCTCCCTCCCCAATCAGGCTTATTTGGAAGGGGGTGCTAGGGATTTGGGGGGGAATTCATTTCCTCGGCGTTCTCTCCCTCTTCTACGCAGCTTCAGAGAGGATGGGGAGGTATTTTTTAAACCCACCCCTCACTTAATCGGGAGAGGATTCCCCCCCCCCTCCCGCATTTTCAAGACCCCCCTCCTCGGTTTTAGGGTTGAGGTCAGAAGCGAAATTAGGTCCCCGTTATAGATGTATAGAACGAATGTGATCCGGATTCGATTCGATTCCTGACATTTTCCTTCTATAGTTGAACATGCATTAAAAAAAAATGGAAGGAGTGTAAGGGGGGGAGAGAGAAATATAGAAGGAATGAAGGAAGGAAGGAAGGAAGAAAGGAAGGAAGGAAGGAAGGAAGGAAGGAAGAAGGTTGATATGATGGAAGGAGTGTAAGGGAGAGAGAGAGAGAGAGAGAAAGAAAAAAAGAAAGAAAGAAAGAAAAAGAAAGAAGGAAGGAAGGTTGGTAGGATGGAAGGAGTGTGAGGGAGAGAGAGAAAAAAAGAAAGAAAAGAAAAAAGAAAGAAAGGGAGGGAGGGAGGAGAAAGGAGGAACGGAAACTACAAAGTAGAAAAGGAAACGGCGGGAAAGAGAAAATGAAATAAAAAAAACGAAAGATAGAACAGGCAATTAGACAAAAAAAAAGTAGGAGAAGGAAGGCAGGGGCAGCAATAAAGGAAAAAAATTGAGGAAAAAGGAAAAAAATATAAAGGTGGGGGAGAGAACAGGTGAGGGAAAAAGGAGCGAAAAATAAGCAAACGGGAGAAAGCAATAGAAGGAGGGAAGGAAGGAAGGAAGGAAGGAAGGAAGGAAGGAAGGAAGGAAGGAAGGAAGGAAGGAAGGAAGGGGGAAACCCACTCCAGTCCTTTGGCTACCAATTTCCAGCCGCTTCTCCCCCCTACCATCCCAGCGCCCCCTGCCCACAAACCTTGGCTCTTCCTCGGAGGCCCCCTCCCACGCCAAACACGGGGGGGGGGGTCCCAAGGGCGGCAAAGCCCCCGATCCGCCTTCCCGCTTGATGGCGCGCCGCCGGTAGACTTCTCCCCCGCTACGTTCTGATTATGATTGTTGAAACCCAATAAATAAATAGAAATCAAACGGAAGCCCCCCCTTCCCCCCAAGGCTCCGGAGGGGAAAGAGACGAGAAAGCAGACCCCCCCCCCCACGGGAAGAGATTTGGGGGGGGGGCAGGCGCGTCAGAAGGATCCTAAAACAACGAAGCAGCGTCTGTTTTTTTTTCCAATCCGTTGAGCGTGGGGCTGGGCGATTTCCCCCAGGACTTTCTTAATGAATGACACCCCCCCCCCGCTCTCTTCCGAGTTCAAATTATTCCCCCCCCTACCCCGCCTCCCCCCAATTTACACAGCCCCCCCCTCAAAAAAACCCTCTTCCAAATTAAATCCCAGGCAAAGGAGGAACGCCTCGTGGTTGGGGCAGAAGGTGGAGGTGGGGAGGGTCGTCGAGGGGCTGGAAGTCCCGGATCTTTTTTTGGGAGGGGGGGTTTGTCTTGCTACGAATAAGACCCGCCGGAGAGAGGGCACGGGACTGGCGGAACGCCCGGCTTTCTTTGAAATTCCGTCCCGGGAGCGCCCTAAAGGGGGCTTTTGGATTTATATGCCTCCTGGCGCGCCTCGAGGAATTTAGGCGACGGTGTGAAACGCTCCCCCCCCCCACGCCCACACCCCCACACCCCAGTTTGTGCGTGTCCCTGTGCGCAGGCGCCCGTCGGACGGAGGGTCGGTGGTCTTTCGGATTCTACACACACAAAGGACTTTGAGAGGAATTGGGTCTCGGTTTACCTGGGCTGTGTTTATGCTACGCTGCCCTGTCCTATTCTATCCCCCCCCCTCTCTCTCTCTCTCTCTTTCCTATTCTATCATCTATATGTCTGTCTATTATCCTATTTCCTCCCTTCCTTCATTTTTTCTTGTTATCTAGCTATTATCTTATCCTATCTTATCCAATCTTTTCATCCCATCCATCCATCCTCTCTCTCTCTCTTCTATTCTATCATCTATTTATATGTCTATCTATGCATCTGTTATCCTATTTTCTTTCTCTTTCTTTCTTTCTTTCTTTCTTTCTTTCTTTCTTTCTTTCTTTCTTTCTTTCTTCCTTCCTTTCTTCCTTCCTTTCTTTCTCTGCCTCTTTCCTCTCTCCCTCCTATCATCTATGTATATGTCTATTATCCTATTTTCTTTCTTTCTTTTTCTTTCTTTTTTCTTTCCTTTGTGTTTATTTATTTATTTCTATTATGCTATCCTATCCTATCCATCCAATCCATTCATCCATCCTCTCTCCCTCTCCCCTCTCTATTCTGTCATCTTATATATCTCTGTACCTATTATCCTTCCTTCCTTCCTTCCATCCTTCCTTCCT
This sequence comes from Rhabdophis nuchalis, assembly GCA_039707465.1. Classification (NCBI taxonomy): domain Eukaryota; kingdom Metazoa; phylum Chordata; class Lepidosauria; order Squamata; family Natricidae; genus Rhabdophis; species Rhabdophis nuchalis. Next base: position 4,721,502 of record CM077660.1, read on the forward strand.
TCCTTCCTTCCTTCCTTCCTTCCTTCCTTCCTTCCTTCCTTCCTTCCTTCCTTCCTAGCCTATCCTATCCATCTCATCCCATCCATCCTCTCTCTCTCTCTCCCGCCCCCTATATCTATCCATCTATCTCCTTTAGTTAGGAATGCATTATTTCTTAGGCGCGCATCCAGCGGCTGCCTCCAGGATCCGTTCCACGCACTGACTGATGTTTTTTTTGGGGGGGGGGGACTCCTCTCCTAACTAAACGCATCCTAGCCCCCCCCCCCCCCCGAGGCACCAAGGCCGCCCCTCTCTTCCAAACCCCAGCGACTAACCCGTGGTTGACACCAGATCTCCTTCGCTGCCTCCTAGATCTCCTAGAACCGACCGGGTTAGTGGCAGGCGAATAAAGGCCCGTCCCCCCACCCTCAAGTCACTCTCCGTGCGGATTTGACAGAAGCAGAGTGGGGGGAGAGAGGGGGGGGGCAGGCAACCGAAGAAAAGATAGAGAAGGAGATATACACGATTAAGTTCTTTTGCGTTTCCTCATTAAAAGCTCCTTTGTGGGGCGGCGGGGAAGTAAGGGGTGGTGGGAGAAGATAGAGGGCGAGTTGTGTGTGTGTGTGTGTGTGTGTGTGTGTGTGTGTGTGTGTTAAACATTAAACAAGCGCAGCAAAACCCAGCACGGTTCCTTCAGCCGGGGCTGCGGGCTCCTTCTAAGCGTCCTACGTTACAAATTGTAAATTTAAATTGCACGGCGGATTCATTACCGCCTGCCTTTGATTTCAGCCAGCCGTGAAAATTGTACAGCTCCACTACTGAGAAAGTGTTTTGTCGCAAAGAGCAGCGGCCTAATCACGCGCTCCCCGCCCCCCCCTCCCCAAGTCCCCCCCACCCCCCCACTCCCACCCCCCACCCCGCTCCCTCCCTCCCTCCCTCCCTCTCTTTCTCATCCACACAAAAGTGTAATTATTTTGTTTTGGGTGTAAATATAACCTACGGTGCAAAAAGTCCGGGCGAGCCTTGAATTCATTACAAGGGCGTTTCAAGAGGGATCGGGTTCGAAAATAATGCGGAGCTGCGAATGAATGAATGAAAGGGAGGGAGGGAGGGAGGGAGGAAGGAAAGGAGAAAAGGGAACTTCAAAACACCCGGATTTCTGTTATTGGGGGAAGGAAGGAAGGAAGGAAGGAAGGAAGGAAGGAAGGAAGGAAGGAAGATTTTTTTTTTAAAAAAGCAAAATTACACCGCAAGGTTATTATTTAATTTCTGGAGCAGGAAGGAGAAATAAATCCTTTCTCCTATTGTGGGTCAAGATTTTTTTTTGCACAACCCTTCAGAAAAGAGATGCGGGCTCCTTCCCAAAGACACGCATCCATCTATCTATTTTTCTTTCTTTCTCTTTCTTTCTTTCTTTCTTTCTCTTTCTTTCCTTAAGAAAGAAAGAAAGAAAGAAAGAAAGAAAGAAAGAAAGAAAGAAAGAAAGAAAGATTTCTGAAGTAATTCCCTTCTATGCAAAGCATTTAGCATTAGGCTGTTTTTCAATTTTCCGCGCTAAGAAATTTCCCACGGGCGCAATTTGATTTTACAGCTAATCGGAGGAGTGGAATGTGCCTGTGCGTCTGTGTGTGTGTGAGTGTGGGTACGTACAGAAAAGAAGCGAAGCAAACGGGGCGTCTTTGTGGGTTTCCCCAAAGTTTTCTCCTCGAAATTCCCCCTTTTTGGGGACCAACTGCTTGAGCCTGGTGGGAGTCCGAATCTTGCTCCCATCTCCTTTCGACACCCCCCCTCCTTCCTCCCCACAACCCGAGGCTCCCCGCGGGGTCTCCTCTTGAGCTGGCCAAAAGGGGAGGGGGCGGCGGCTGAGAAACCCTGCTAATTAATAGAGTCATTAAGGAGGCCTCGTTCTTACCCACCCAAAACAAATAGAACAGGGTGGAGGGCAAGAAAGGGCAAAGAGCACCCAAGCATAGGTCGACCCTTCTCTTTTCCGACTTCCATCCGCCCCTTTCCTCAAATCAATCATTTCCTTCCTTCCTTCCTTCCTTCCTTCCTTCCTTCCTTCCTTCCTTCCTTCGTTCTCCCTCTCTTTCCTTCCCTGCTTTCATCTCTCCTTCCTTCCTATCTTCATTCCTCCCTCCCCTTTCATTTTCTCCCTCTCTCTTTCCTTCCCTGCTTTTGTCCTTCCTTCCTTCCTTCCTTCTCCCCCTCTCCTTCCTTCCATCCTACCTTCATTCCTTCCTCCCTCCCCTTTAATTTTCTCCCTCTCTTTCCTTCCCTGCTTCCTTCCTTCCTTCTCCCCATCTCCTTCCTTCCCTGCTTTCATCCCTCCTTCCTTCTTACCTTCCTTCCTCCCCCACTCCCTCCCTCTCTTCTCATTTTCTCCTTCTCTCTTTTCTTCCCTGCTTTGTCCCTCCCTCCCTCCCTCCTTCCTTCCTGCCTGCCTAAACTAAATTCGAAATAAACTAAAAACTAAACTGCCTCCCTCCCTCCTTCCCTCCCTCCTTCCCTCCTTCCTTTCTTCCTTCCCCTTTCCTCCCTCTCTCCTTCCTTCCCTCCCTCCTTCTCTTTTCCTCCCTCCCTCCACCAATCCTTCCATCCCTTCTTTCTTCCATCCTTCCACCTTCCTTCCTTCCTTCCCTGCTCACCCCCTACTTTCCTTCCCCCATCTCTCCCTTCCTCCTTTCCATCTCCCTCCCTCTCCCTTTCTCCTCTTCTCTTTCCTTCCCCCTTTGTCCTTCTCCTTTCTCAGCTTCGTAACCCCTCCTGTCCCCCACCAGCTTGGAGGACAAGGAATAAGAGAGGATGGAGGCGGTGGGGGAGAAGAAAGCTCAGGCCAGACCACGGAACCTTGCACATGGAGCCCCCCCTCCAGAGGCGGAGAGCGGGAGGGCAATAGCTGCTGCGTGAAGAAGAAATCAGGTGTGCTTGGAAAAGGAAAATTCAACCAGCAAGGTGGGAGCTTAAAGAAAATGGATACATCCTCCGTTCCCCTTGTGATTGACAGGTTGGGATATGCTACGAATCTGACCTACATTGGGAAAGCCAGCTTCGCTTAACAACCGGGTTTTACTAACTTAACAACCGCAGTGATTCGCTCAACCAAAGGGGGCATTGAAAAAACACACCCACCTTTGGGAAAACTGTGTCTTTGAGCAGGGGTCTCCAACCTTTGCAACTTTAAGTCTGAAGGATTTCAGCCCCCAGAATTCTGGGAGCTGAAGTCCTTCAGACTTAAAGTTGCAAAGGTTGGAGACCCCTGTCTTTGAGGATGGGGAATCTCTATGGACATTTGACTTGTTGGTCTTAATTTTAAGAGTGATCCCTTTCCTTTTTCTTCTTCTTCAGGTGAGAGAGGGATCCCAAAGGACCAACTGCCCTCCCTTTTCTCCACCGGATGGATCAACCCATGACATGAACAAAGTAAACTCAAGTCAAGTTGACTTGGCTTGGACTTCCTACTAAGATTCGCCCAATCTATTCAAGGCAGGCTAACAGCCATGGAAGCAGGGGGCTTACGCAACATGGCTTGCTTAGATAAATCAAAATGATGGCTTAAGGAGAAAGGCAGGCCCACGCAACATGCTAACACCATGAGTAGGTTTCCACAGCCTGCTGAATACCCCGTGGGAATCCAGGTTCTCATGAGCCCAGCCCCTGAAACATTAGGGGGAGGAATGTCCCACACCCTTCAACATATATTTCGAATCCCCTTATGGGGTTCCTGAATATCCCTTCATTTGTTCTGGACTAGGTACTCTGAATAGGGATGCGGTGGCTCAGGGGCTAAGACGCTGAGCTTGTCCATCAGAAAGGTCGGCAGTTCAGTGGTTCGAATCCCTAGAGCCGCATAAACGGAGCGAGCTCCCCATGACTTGTCAACTGCCAACCTAGCAGTAAAAATGGGACGTAAAAATGCAAGTAGACAAATAGGAACCACCTTTGGTGGGAGGGAACAGCGTGCCATGCGCCTTCGGTGTTGAATCATGCCGGCCAAATGACCACGGAGACGTCTCGGGCAGAGCTGCTCTTCGGCTTTGAAACGGAGAGGAGCACCGCCCCCTAGAGTCAGGAACGACTAGCACATATCTGCAAGGGGAACCTTTACCTTTAGGAACTCTGAGATCAAACAGCCAAAGACAAACCTCTGGACTTCTCAACATCTGTAAAGGTCCCATTAATGTTGACCAGGGTTATTTTAACACAACCTACCATGTGGGTTTCTCAAGAGAAATCCAAGGGAGGTCCTAATAAAAAAATCTTGCAAGAAAACGACTAAGCTGAGAGAGCACCAAGGACCTCAGTAGTCCTATAAACCAGGGGTCCCCAACCTATGCAACTTTAAGTCTGAAGGACTTCAGCTCCCAGAATTCTCCAGCCAGCTGAAGTCCTTCAGACTTAAAGTTGCAAAGGTTGGGGACCCCTGCTATAAACGTCTCAAGGGAAACTTTGCTACCTGTTCAATTTGGAAGGTTCTCTTGAACCAACCACTGTTGATGCCGTTTCAGAGCCAAACATTCCTGAAATGTTTCTTCTGCGTGTTGGGGCTATTCCCCACCCCTTGTTGGAAAAATAAATGGTTTTCAAACTCCCTTTTCTGCTTACAGAGCAATTCTTGAGTGGGCGTAGCTTGAGTGCAACTGTGAAGAGCAAAGTTGAATCTGTGGAGATTGGGGTTGGCTTGGGGTTTGCTAGCTAGAGAATAGAATAGAATAGAATAACAGAGTTGGAAGGGACCTTGGAGGTCTTCTAGTCCAATCCCCTGCCTAGGCAGGAAGCCCTATACCACTTCAGACCAATGGCTATCCAACCTCTTCTTAAAAACTTCCAGTGTTGGAGCATTCGCAACTTCTGGAGGCAACTTCTGTTCCACTGATTAATAGTTCTCACTGTCAGGAAATTCCTCCTCAGTTCTAAGTTGCTTCTCTCCTTGATTAGTTTCCACCCATTGCTTCTTGTTCTGCCCTCAGGTGCTTTGGAGAATAGCTTGACTCCCTCTTCTTTGCGGCAAAGAACGTCCTCACCACACTTTGAATCCAAAGCAGTTCCATGTTTTTGCGCTGTGCCAAAACATCTCATTTATTTAAAAAAAAATGGGTCAGAAAGTCCTCCAAGCACAGAAAATCTTCTGTAAATCTCGGGTCAATAAAATCAAGCACATTATGAAGTTGCAACCCCCCCCCCAACAGATACGTGCCTAAATTCTGAGTTGCCCCAAACGTGAGCAACTGTTGCATTTTATCCAATGCATCCTTTAACAGATTAACCGAGTTGGAAGGGACCTTGCAGGTCATCTAGTCCAACCCTCTGCCCAAGCAGGAGACCCTACATGGGCCTCTACCTAGGATCGAACTCACAACTTCCTGCTTGCCAGGCAAGAGCTCCACCACTGTTATCTTTCCCAAAAGTTCACCAGATTGGATTCCCCCTCCTTCCTTATTCCTGGTTCAATCCGCTGTCGACCAGATTAAGGATCTTTCTCGGGATTCCCAACCTTCTCCTTGAAGGTAATCAAGACACGCGTTCCAAAACAATCAAGACAAAAGAAACAAGACAAGGATCCCTGAGCAACAGGAGTGTGTGTGTGTGTGTGTGTGTGTGATATTCCCTGAGACCGAAATGTTGACGGAATATTCATTGAATGGAGCGTAATCAGTTCTTTGTAGCAATAAATTGGAAGGCGGCACAGATTGCCAGACGTTCTTGGAGAGACAACAGGTGTGTGTACATTTGAAACATGCAAATTCTCCCTCAATTAAAGCATCCTTTTTTTTTTAAATTAATTCTCGCCGGGCGCTTTTCCACTCGTGTTGGTTTGAAAGAAGTGAACAGCTGATCGGGATGTTTATTAAAAACATTCCCACGTCGCTTTTCTTTTGCCCTTCCAAAAAAGCTCTGCTTAAAAAGAAACTTTCCATCCGTGCTTAAGCAATTCTGTTTAAGGTAGGGGTGTCCAAACTTGGGAACTTTAAGACTTGTGGACTTCAACTCCCAGAATTCCCCAGCCAGCTGGGAATTGAAGTCCACAAGTCTTAAAGTCCCCAAGTTTGGACACCTCTGGTTTAAGGGGGGGGAAATCCTTCAGAAGGGGAAGAACCCTTTGTGTTTAAGGAGAGGAGGGGCGTTGGGCTCTGCCTGGAAAAAAAACCCACCCACAAATTGTGGCTAAAGGTTTCGTGGAAATCAGATGCATTCCTTGATCCAGTGTCCAAGAAGACGTGAAGAGTTTTATAGGAATAACCAGGTAAAGGAGTCCTCTCTCGCAGATGTTTCGTTAGCCAAACTTGGTAACTGCGTTGGTGCTAGGACTAGCAACATGGTAGTAGCAGCACTGATATTACCTAGTTTGAGCAATGAAAGAAAATCTCCAAGCTCAGAGTGCACCAAGGACCCCACAGCCCTCCTCCTCCTCCATGCAAACCCCACTCCCTTCTAGCACTGATGATATTATCTAGTTGGGTAATGAAACGTCTGCAAGAAAACTACTAAGGCCAGAGAGCCTTCCTCTTAGCCTTCCTCTTCCTCCCCCCCCTCGCCCCCTGCCTCCACCTCAGTTCTTCTTCTTCTTCTTCTTCTTCTTCTTCTTCTTCTTCTTCTTCTTCTTCTTCTTCTTCTTCTTCTTCTTCTTCTTCTTCTTCTTCTTCTTCTTCTTCTTCTTCTTCTCCTCCTCCTCCTCCTCCTCCTCCTCCTCCTCCTCCTCCTCTCCTCCTCCTCCTCCTCCTCATCCTCCTCCTCCTCCTCCTCCACCCCTGTTGGGTGAACGGAAGGGGGGATCACTTCCTATTCATTTCAACGAGGGAGCCGCCGTTCAACCGCTTCGTCTTTTCCCTCGCCCCCATCCTCGTTTTTATGGCTTGGCTGCTTTCGCCCGAGGTTTCCATTCATCGCCCTTGCTTGGAACATTTTGCATTGGCTGGGCTGGGCGGGGGTGAGGCGTGGGGGTGAGGGTGGGGGTGGGGGTGACCGAAAGGCACATATAGGATTGGAGAGTAGGGGTGGGGGAGAGACATTTTTCATTCTGCCTGTCCCTTTCCTTCCCTCTAACCGTGGCTGCGTGTGGATCAGCCGCTGCGGTGCCCCTGGTCGCCTTTGTTTTAGGAGGTGGGGAAGGACTGGGGGGGGGGGGCGGTCGGAGAAGGAAATAAAAATAGGGAAGCATCCCTGATGGAAAAGGAGGCGGGGGAAATAAGCTGTTCGGATCCGGGAAAGCCTCCCATCCCTCCAGGTGGGTTCCACTGGGGTGGGGGCGTGGGGTGGGGGAGTCCATCTGTTGGGATTTCTCTCCGTCCCGCTCCCCACCCCTCATCCATTCTGGCACGGCACCTCAAAGGATTCCCCCACCCCCACCCCATTCCCCCACTCGGCTGGGTGGAAAGGGGAGGACGGGGGGGGAGGGGTGTTTATTGCCCCCAGGTAACCTTGGGTTGAGATTTCATAGCTAACGGGAGCAATCCTGGGAGGGGGGGAGGGGAAGGGGGGGACACACGGCATAAATTCAACCCCGCTCTTTTTCTCTCCCCCCCCCCCCCCCCCCGCGCAGGCAGGACGAAGCGGGAAGGAGGAAGGGAGGTTAACAAGGGAGGGGAGGATCGCCATTTAAGCACCGCCTCCTTCGAGAGAGGAGGATTTGGGTGGGTGGGTGGGTTGTGGGAGGGGAAAGCAGGTTTGGCTTGGCGGGGGTGGGGGTGGGGCCCCAGCGAGGCCAGGTCGGGTTGGGTTGTAAAGGAATGCTTTCTCTCCCTCCCTCGCTCCCTCTCTCTCGTTCTCTCTCTCTCTCTTCTCTTCTTCCCCCCTCTCTTTCTTTCTCTCCCTCTCTTTCTTTTCCTTCTCTCTCTCTTCCCCTCTTTCTCTCTTCTCTCCTTCTCCCCCTTTCTTTCTCTCCCTCTCCTCTTTCTCTCTCTCTCCCTCTCTTTCTCTCTCCTTCTCTCTCTTCTCTCCTTCTACCCCTCTCTTTCTCTCCCTCTCCTTGTCTTTCCCTCTTTCTCCCCCCTCCATCTATTCTTCTTTCTCCTTCTCCCTCTCCCTCTCTTTCTCTCTCTTCTCTCCTTCTCCCCTGTCTCTCTTTCTCTCCCTGCCCTTCTCTTTCCCTCCCTCTCCTTCTCTCTTTCTGTCTCTTCCTCTCCTTCCCTCTCCTCTCCTTCGGCCCCTTTCTTTCTCTCTCCTTCACTTTCTCTCCCTCCCCACTATGTGCTGGCCGGTTTCACCTTTCCAAACCGGGTCTCCCCACCCGATCCCTTAAGGCTGGAAGGTGGTATCCACATTAAAAAGAATCATCATGCTTGAAAGGTGCCCACGTGTCCGAAGATCAGAGGGGCGGGCTGACAGACAGGGATGCGAGTAAGGCTGTTCCATTCTCCTTTTGCTACCCGCCTTAGACACCCTCCCTCAGCCCAGGGTCTCTTCAGAAGGGTGAGTCTCTAGCTCCCATTAGAAGCAAAAATGGGCAATCCCTCCACCCCCAGGGTTCCAGAATGCTTGTTTCGGGGTGCGGGGTGGGCAGGGGATGTTAACCGGCCACCAGTTTGGTACAGTAGGTTAAGGCACCAGGCTAGAAACTAGGAGAGGGTGAATTCTAGTCCAGCCTTAAGCATGACAGCCGGCTGGTTGACTTATGGGCCAATCGCCAGGAGACTGGGAGTTCTAGCCCTGCCTTAGGCATCAAAGCTGGCTGGTTTACTTATGGGCCAATCGCCAGGAGACTGGGAATTCTAGCCCTGCCTTAGGCATCAAAGCTGGCTGGTTGACTTATGGGCCAATCGCCAGGAGACTGGGAGTTCTAGCCCTGCCTTAGGCATCAAAGCTGGCTGGGTTGACTTATGAGCCAATCACCAGGAGACTGGGAGTTCTAGCCCTGCCTTAGGCGTGCAAGCTGGCTGGTTGACTTATGAGCCAATCGCCTGGAGACTGGGAATTCTAGCCCTGCCTTAGGCGTGCAAGCTTGCTGGGTGACTTTGGCCCAGTCCCTTGCTCTCATCCACCTTACAGGGTTGTCGTGGTGGGGAAAACTAGCAGAAGGAAGGAATTTGGGGGTTGGTTTCCCCACCTTGAGTTACTTATAAAGCAATAAAGGCGAGGCAAACACCTAATCAACAAACAGAGAAAGTTTAACTCAATTGGACTGTTTCAACCTCATCCCATCCCGGTCTGCTCTATGGCAGGCCCAATGTCAGGGGCCATTACTCAAAAAGCAATGCAATTGCTTTCATGGGCTTTGTTCTCTCCTTCAAGACTCATCCCTCTCCAAAAATCAGAAATAAAAGGAAATTTGGGGTTTTGACTGCCTGCCCCGCCCTGAGCTCACGTTGCTCAGTAGCAAAACACAATTCTCTTCCAACGCACTTAAAAACAACAACAACCACCAAGAAATCTAACGCGGGTCCATTTTCCACTTAATGACGGCACAACTTCAAAGGGCACGTTCTCACCGACCAGGTAACCTTTGTTTCCCTTGGCTTCTCTTCCCTTGTTGAAGAAAGAAATAGAGACAAACGGAAGGACCCTATAAGAGCAATCAAGCCAAATCCCTTTCAAATCCCAAGGGGGGCTTGTTCGGATCCATGAAGCAGACGCGAGGCTCGGCTAGCTTCATTGGAGAGAGCCCAGAAACCGCTGCGAACACCAGGCTACCAAATAAACACGACCACGCTCGTTTTACACCCTAGTATTCATTTGTTTTCTTTAAAATAAAAAATACACTAGGAACGGGCAACCTAGAACAAAGTTAAAAGAGGAAGATTTGCCAGCTTAACAAACGGCGGTCTTTCTAGAGCGCCAGCTGCAAAAATCCCGTTGGTTTTAATGGTTTGGAGGTGTGGGGGGGGCGCGAAATGACGTTTCCCTTGCCCCCCAAATAGAATTGTTTCGCGTTTCAAACGCGCGACTCGTTTAAAAATTGATCTTAAACAAAACCAACGGCAGCCGGTTAAGGGAAGGCCTTTAAAGCATCAGGAAATCGCGCCCGGCCAAAACGCTTCTCTCTTGCTCCTTCACCCAGCTCGCATCTAAAAAAAAAATGGATGTAACAAGGATTATCTCTTTGCAGAACAAATGCGTTAGGAGAGACCCGTGTTTAATTGCCGGACAGAATGAAGGTCCTCGTGTCTTAAAAGAAATATAACTTCCCCAAAGGGAAATAAGGAGGCCTTTCTCCACCCTCGCCGCTGTGTGAATGTATTTTTTGCTCTTTCTCTCTCATGCACACATTCTCTCTCTCCTCTCTCTCCTATTCTCTTTTTCCATCCTCTTTTCCTTCCTCTCTCTCTCTCTCTCTCTCCCTCTCCCTCTCTCTCTCTCTCTCTCTCTCTCTCTCTCTTCTCTCTCTCTCTCTCTCTCTCTCTCTCTCTGTGTGTGTGTGTGTGTGTATGTGTGTATGTGTGCGTGCGTGCTTGTCTGCCCATCCTCTTACAGCGTGGCTTGTGTTCGTGCGATTCTCCCAGCCCTGTCACTTAAGTTGCCGGGAGCAAAATATGCTAAACCGTACCCTGATTTGTTTGTTTTGAGAGAACTTAGCCTGTCGTTTGAATTCGGCTCGTTTGGTGCTTCGGTGTGCTGTGTGTGAACCCTGGAAACGGGTTAACTCGGTAATCAGGTTAAGCACATCTCATGAATAGATAATATTTTATTCCTGCGGCATATATATATGTGTGGTGGTGCGGCAAACGCCGGGACAGAGGGCTCAGGAGCTGGCCAGGGTGCTGAAGATGGAATGCCGGCGATGACTCTCCGGAAGACTCCGAATCAAAGGTTGTCCCAGTTAAACTCAGTTATTGCTCACACACCTACCCACAATCTAATTAACTCACGCCTATTCACGATCTAATCAACTCACGCCTATGCACAAAAATGTAGTCAACTCACGTCTATACGCAAGAATCTAGTCAGCTTATGGCTATGCACAAGAATCTAGCCTACTCATGGCTGTACACTACTCAACTCATCCCTATACACAAGAATCTAGTCAATTCACACCTACGCACAATCTAATCAATTCACACTTATATGCAAGAATCTAGTCAACTCACAACTATGCATAAGAATCTAGTCAACTCATGCCTACATTCATGAATCTAGTCAACTCACACTTATACACAATAATCTAGTCAACTCACACCTATGCACAAAATGTAGTCAACTCACATCTATATGCAAGAATCTAGTCAACGTATGGCTATGCACAAGAATCTAGTCTACTCATGGCTGTACACTAGTCAACTCACACCTATACACAAGAATCTAGTCTACTCATGGCTGTACACTAGTCAACTCACACCTATGCCGAAGAATCTAGTCAATTCATAGCTATGCACAATCTAATCAACTCACGCAAATGCAAGAATCTAGTCAACTCACACCTGTGCACAAGAATCTAGTCAACTCACCCCTATACACAAGAATCTACTCAAGCTATTCTTCAAAGCACCTGAAGGCCAGACAAGGAATAATGGATGGAAACTGAACAAGGAGAGATTCAACCTGGAAATAAGGAGGAATTTTCTGACAGTGAGAGCCATTCAACCCATGGAACAGAAGTTGCCTTTGGAAGTTGTGGGAGCTTCATTCCTGGAGGCTTTCAAGAAGAGACTGGGACTACCATCTGTCAGAAAGGGTGGAGGGTCTTCTGTTTGGGGGGCGGTTGGCTTAGATGACCTACAATGTCCCTTCCAGCTCTGTTCATCTGAATCTATCTAAGAAGATCAAAAGCCTAGAGACTAAAACATACAATGAATGGTTGCAGGGCATGCCTGGTCTAGTGAAGAGGAGGACCAGGGGAGACAGGATAGCAGTCTTCCAGTATTTTGAGGGGCTGCCACAGAGAGGAGGAAGGGGTCAAGCTATTCTTCAAAGCACCTGAAGGCCAGACAAAGAATAATGGATGGAAACTGAACAAGGAGAGATTCAACCTGGAAATAAGGAGAGATTTTCTGACAGGGAGAACCATGAACCCATGGAACAGAAGTTTTGGGAGCTTCATCCCTGGAAGCTTTCAAGAAGGGACTGGACTGCCCTCTGTCAGAAATGGTGTAGGGTCTTCTGCATGAGCATGGGGTTGGATTAGATGACCTACAGGGACCCTTCGAAGTCGGTCTATCTGTTAAACGTCTTAGCAAAGGCAAAACTGTTCCAGATCCAAGGTCTTCAATTTCACTCTTTCAATTCTCCAGGTGACGGTTGGATGAACATTTCCCCACCCCACCCCTCTGTCATTCTTGCCATCTTAACGTCTATTATCAATTCAAGTTTAGCGACGATGGATCAGATCAGATGCTAAGTTAGGCTAAAAATGGTAATCGAAAACAGAGAGTTACTTCCGTGGAGAATGGAAGATAAGTAGAAACTTTCTAAAACGTGAAGACAAGGTCAAGGGCCTCTTCATGGCATGACTCTGAACTGCAGCTGTGAATAATAAAAAGAAAGAAAGAGAGAGAGAGAGAGAGAGAGGAGAGAGAGAGAGAGAGAGAGAGAGAGAGAGAGAGAGAAAGAAAGAAAGGAAACCCCCCCACAAAGGAACCAGGTAAATGCCAAGGCTGGGAAGAGTTCTCCAGGTACAGGAGTGTGAGTTGTTGACAATCAAAGTGTGGCAGACTGTTGTAAGAAAGTGCCAACACTTGGGATGGCCAAGAGGCTGTTGCGAGACAACCATGAAGGATCTCAACGCAAAGATGCACCCCAGGTGTCGCATACAACACAATATGTAAGAAATACCCATCTCGATCCATTTCAGGATTTGCGGGAAATCGAATGCCTTCGTCCTTGACGTACGACCACCAGGGAGCCCATGGTGGCTAAGCGAGACCGTTGTTAAGTGAGTTCTGCCCCCCCCTTTGACGAGGTTTCTTGCCATAGTTGTTAAGCGAATCGCGGCAGTTGTTCAGCTAGTAAGGTGTGATTGTTAAATCAATCTGGCTTCTTGTTGCCTTTTTAGCAGACGCACGGAGTTGGAAGGGACCGTGGAGGTCTTCTAGTCCAACCCTCTGCTCAAGCAGGGAACCTGAAACCGCTCTAGACAAATGGTTGCCCAGTCTCTTCTTGAAAACCTCCAGTGTTGGAGCACCCACAACCTCTGGTGGCAGGGAGTTCCATGGGTCGCTTTTTTTCAGTGCTGTTGTAACTTCAAAGAACCACGGCAAAAAAGGATTGTACAATCAGGCACTAGTCAATGGACAATCGTTGCAATTGTGGTCAGAAGTCAAGAACTATCTATAATATTTTATTTGAACCCAGCATAATTACCTTTTCTGGGGCCAATGTGTTTCTCTCCCCTTCCTGGCTTCTCTTCTCTTCTCTTCTCTCTCTTCTCTTCTCTTCTCTTCTCTTCTCTTCTCTCTCTTCTCTTCTCTCTCTTCTCTTCTCTTCTCTTCTCTTCTCTTCTCCTCTCCTCTCCCCTCCCCTCTCCTCTCTCCTCTCCTCTCCTCTTTTTCTCTTCCCCTCCCTCCCTTCTTTCTTTCCTTCCTTGCTTCCTCCCAAACCCTTTGCCTCCCTCCCCTCTCCCTAACCCTTTTCTACCTTTCTCCCCTCCTCCTCCTCCTCTTCTTTCCTTCCTTGCATCCTCCCTAACCCTTTCATTTCCCCTCCCTCCGTCCCTTCTTTCTTTCCTTACTTGCTTCCTCCCTAGCCTTTCTCCCCTCCCTCCCTCCTCCCTCCCTTGCTTCCTCCCTAAGTCTTCCCTTCTCCCCTCCCTCCCTTCCTCTTCCCTTCTCCCTCCCCTCCCTCCCCTCCCTCCCTACCTCCTTTCCTTCCCTTCCCTTCCCTTTCTCCTTTCTCCTTCCCCTTCCCTTCCCTTCCTTTCTCCTTTCCTTCCCTTCCCTTCCCTTTCTCCTTTCCTTTCCTTCCCTTCCTTTCCCTTTCTCCTTCCCTTCCCTTCCCTTTCTCCTTCCCTTCCCTTCCCTTTCTCCTTTCCTTTCCTTTCCTTCCCTTCCCTTTCTCCTTTCCTTCCCTTCCCTTCCCTTCCCTTTCTCCTTTCCTTTCCTTTCCTTTCCTTTCCCTTCTCTCCCTTTTTCTCCTGTTCTCCACTCAGCTGAAGATGCTGATCCCCCCCCCCAACTCAAAACTGATCCTTTTCAGAGGGGCTTCATGAATCAAATTGGGAGTCCATCCTATTTGGAAGGAAATGAAGTCGAAGTTAGGGAATTAATTTTTTTTTTAAAAACCCCAGCAAATCCTAAACAAGGCGGGAGAATTTTTGCCTCCCAAGAACCTAATTCCTTGCTCCCCCCCCCCGCCCCCGCCCCAGCCCCCGCCCCAGCCCCAGCCCCAGCCCCAGCCCCAGCCCCAGCCCCAAATAATATATCCCCGATAATCCGGCACTCTGACCTAGCAGGAGCTTCCACAAAATCCGGAAAACGCTTTCTCCCCTTCCATTTCTTCTTCTTCTTCTTCCTTTATTTACTTGTGGAATGTTGGGATCAACCCAAGGAGACCCTCGCCCTAAACCCCCTCTATTTTCTGGCAGGGGGAAAATAGTGAGGAGGGGGAAAAGCAACCTTTAATCCAAGGCAAACCAAGGAACGGGAGGGCTGTGATCGGAGGGTGTTTTTTTTGTTTTTTTTTAGTATCGTTCTGTCTTTGTTTTATTCTCGTTTTTTTTTGTTTTGTTCGGGAGATGAACTTGATGAGTTAATTAAGCCGTGGCCTGTAAAAACCAGTTTATTTGCATAGCAAACTCCTGGGCCAGCCCGTATAACTGAGCAAACGTATACAGCCAGGCAATTCCAAGGGAAATTACAACCTCATTAATATGCTAATCTGGTTGCATGGCTGGAACCAGTTTGGGCTTTCTGGCGCTTCCTTGGGGGTGGGGGGGGGTGGGCTTGGTTGCCTAGCAACCCTTTTCTCCAGGTAACCCTTCTCTGCTCTGCCCTTGATATTCCCCAAAGGACTGAGATGTGGGGAAGAGGTAAGCAGGATGGGAAAAGGAAGGAGGGGGGGAAGAGAAAGAATGAAAAGAGAGAGAGAAAGAATGAAAAGAGAGAGAGAGAGAGAAAGGGAGATGAAAGAGAGAGAAACAAAAAGATATCAGAAAAAGAAAGAGAGAGAGAGAAAGAGAAGGAGAGAGGGTAGGAAGGAGGAAGAGGAAGAGTAGGAGCAGGGGAGAGGTAAGAGAAGAAGGAAGGGAAAGGAGAGGAGGAAGGAAGGAAGTAAATGAGGGAGGGAGGGAGAAAAGAAAGAACCCACAACAATAGAAAAAGAAAGGGAGAGAGGAGGAGAGGAAGAGGAGGGAAGGAAGAAAGAGGTAAAGGGAGGAAGATGGAAAGGAGAAGGAGAGAAGGGAGAAAGGAGAAGAGGAAGAGTAGGAGTAGAGGAGAGGTAAGGGAAGAAGGAAGGGGAAGGAGAGGAGGAAGGAAAAAGTAAAGGAGGGAGGGAGGGAGAAAAGAAAAAACCTACAATAAAAAAGAAAGGGAGAGAGGAGGAGAGGAAGAGGAGGGAAGGAAGAAAGAGGGAAGGAGAGGAGGGTGGAAGGGAGAGAAAGAGAAGGAGAGAGGGTAGGAAGGGGGAAGAGGAAGAGTAGGAGTAGGGGAGAGGTAAGGGAAGAAGGAAGGGAAAGAAGAGGAGGAAGGAAGAAAGTAAAGAAGGGAGGGAGGAAGAAAAGAAAGGGAAAATAAATTGGTATTACAAAAGGGATGGTAAATAAAGCCACCCAAACTGTAGATTATAACTTTTTAAGTGGAATAACAAATGCACAAGAATGACAAATGCAAAGAAGAACAACAACTATGTGAATGTATACCTATTACTGTATGTAAGAGAATAAAAAAAGACTTAACAAAAAAAGACTTGTGGACTTCAACTCCCAGAATTCCCCAGCCAGCGGATTACAAACTGAAGAGAGGAAGCCAAATCTGTTGATAACATCCCAGGAGGGGAAGGGGGCAGGGACTCTGGAGTGAACAGAAATAACCCATCTACCCTACTCTGTAAATATTGGCTTTCTAGGGCTTGAGCTGCCAAAGCTTCCCAGCTGTTTGCATCTGCCGTCACCCTTGGAAGCCTGGGTGATGGGCTCCAGCAACATCTGGTTTGCTGAAGACAGCCAAGATTGGTCCAAGTCATTTTGCGACCTAGCAACTGCATCAGTGGTGGGATTCAAAATCTTTTAGTACTGGGTCCTGTGGGCGTGGCTTAGTGGGCGTGGCATGCTTGGTGGGCGTGGCAGGGGAAGGTTACTGCAAAATCTGCATTCCCTCCCCACTCCAGGAGAAGGAGACTGCAAAATCTTCATTCCCTCCCTGCTCCAGGGGAAGGATACTGCAAAATCTCCCTTCCCTCCCACTCCAGGGGAAGGATACTATAAAATCTCCATTCCCTCCCACTCCAGGGGAAGGATACTATAAAATCTCCATTCCCTCCCACTCCAGGGGAAGGATACTATAAAATCTCCATTCCCTCCCCACTCCAGGGGAAGGATACTGCAAAATCTCCCTTCCCTTCCCACTCCAGGGGAAGGATACTGCAAAATCCCCATTCCCTCCCTACTCCAGGGGAAGGATACTGCAAAATCCCCATTCCCTCCCCACTCCAGGGGAAGGATACTGCAAAATCTCCATTCCCTCCCCACTCCTGGGGGAAGGATATTGCAAAATCTCCATTCCCTCCCACTCCAAGGGAAGGATACAGTAAAATCCGCATTCACTCCCGATCAGCTGGGACTCAGGAGGCAGAGAATACATGGGGGCGGGGCCAGCCAGAGGTGGTATTTACCAGTTCACTCCCGAACTACTCAAAATTTCCCCTACCGGTTCTCCAAGAACTGGTCAGAACCTGCTGAATCCCACCTCTGCATTGTATACTATGCTGTTTGTTGAGACAAACAGTTCCTATATTTGAGGAGGAGAGAGAGAGAGAGAGAGAGAGAGAGAGAGAGAGAGAGAGAGAGAGAGAGAGAGACAGAGACAGAGACAGAGACAGAGACAGAGACAGAGACAGAAGGCAGGACAAGAAACAATGGTTGGAGACTAACCAAGGAGAGAAGCAACTTAGAACTAAGGAGGAAGGAAAAAGAAGAGAAGGAAGGAAGGAAGGAAGGAAGGAAGGAAGGAAGGAAGGAAGGAAGGAAGGAGATTATAATGAGGGTGAGGAAGGGTCTCAGGGAGGTCCTGCCTTAGCACTTGACCACTATGCCCACTCCTCCGAGGTCAAACCCAACCCTAGTGTGACCCTCCACGACATCGAGTTTGACACCCTTGTTCTAAGGGACGTCCCTCCAACCCCCGAACCAGAAGCTCCACCCCCCTTGTCTGTCAAAATAGCAGAGAACCCAAACAAGGGAGGGAGGCAGGGACCCCCTCCTCTAAGTCAGACCTGCTTCCCAGCCCCTCTCCTTTTGCTAGGGGAGAATCCCTGCTCTCTGCTTCGTGACACCGGCAAAGTTATTAGGCCTCATTATGGATTGGACTCTAATCTGCTGCAAATAGTACGGCCATTAGAGTATCATAAGAAGCAATTATCTCTTCTCCCCTTCCCCCCTCCCCCCACTCGTCTCTGCCCTTCCCCCCACTGGGTTTTTCATGCAGAGAACTGGAAATTGCTCGGAAACGCAAAGGAATTTCAGCTCCTCACGCCATCGTCTCGTCAAACACTTCCGGAGAAGTTGAATAATTGCTGAATGTTTGGGTTCTGACCTAGAATTCTTCCAAAAGCACGAAGCGGATTCCTGGTCCCGGCAAAAACTCCTTTCATTCAATGGATGTGTAATTCCTCTCGTTCACCTTCAGCCTTTCAAAGGAGTATTGATGACCACAGACTTTATCTCGCTTGGAAAGCTGCCATCTCAATATTTGCTGTGCAAGGGAAGGCTGGGCACAGAGTCTCTGAGAGTCACGGACAGATCTTCACACTCCCGAAACAACTGAAAGAATAAACGGATTGTTTCCTGCCAAAGCCCCCTCCCCTTTCGCTGCTCTTTTATTTCCCATGGGAGGGGCCCTTCACTGTCCACCTGTGGCTTAACTCCCAAGTCGACCCCGATTTCTGAGCTGTTCTTTACTTCTGGCAGCTCTGCGCATGGGCACACTGGGAACAGGCTCCAGCTGTTCCTCCGCCTCACGGCTGTCTAGTTCCAAAGGCAGCTGAGAACTGTCGGACGTCCTTGGATCCCTCTCTGCCTCCAACGCAGAGCCCTCCTCCGAGCCTTCTCCAGACTCCAGGACTGGCCCAGGTTCCTCCCCAACCCTCCTCACTCTCTGACTCTGCTGTGAGCTCCACTGTCTGGCCACAACAGTTTGTGGCTTTTGTCTTCACAAAGTGAGTTTGCCCACCAGGCCCCTCCACAACACACACACATACTGTATATAATAAATAAAATAATAAATATAAATATAAAATAGACATAAAATAAATAACACAAATATACAATAAACAAAACAAAATAAAAGTTGATGCAAAGTTGCCAATGGAATTAGAGCTAGTTGTACTGGGGGCCTGTTTGCCAACTGGACTACCTCGCAAGACTGACTCCCTCTCCCCAGCCTCGCTATGGCTACAGCATCCACCACCCCTGCCTCATCTCCTGGAATACCAGATTCCCTTCCCTGGCATGAGATGGAAAGGAGGAGAGAAAGAATAGCATTTTTCTGCCTGGCTCCCATTTTGTCTCTTTCCAACAACAGGTTGGGAACTCATTGAGGGGTGTGTGTGTGTGTTGATTTCGAGGCGATTCCCACTCAGAGAAAGGCAGCCCAGCTGGGGCATTCTGCGTGGGAGCCAGGAATTCCCGCGCGTGGGGTAGGGGGGCGGAGGGAGAGGCAGCCAGGAGGAATATTAAAACCAGAAGGGGAGGTTGAGTAATTACTGGGTAAGAGGCGGCCCTGCGTGCTAATGGAAGAGCCCGACCGAGGTGAGGCGGTTGTGCAGAACTGCAAAATTCACGGAGCGTGCGGGAGAGGGCAGGGGGCTCTGCGCCTGGCTTACCCTGAAATGCTGGTTTCACAAACAAGAAGAAAATTGGATGCAAACATCTAATTAACCTTCTCACTTATTTTCATATGGATGCTAAGAGGCAGCGGCGGCAGCAACGGCGGCGGCATCATAGACAAGGATTTGCCACCGGGAGTGGCCTCAGCTGGCGCCAGAAGATGGCAGGAAGATTACATATACATATACATATACATAGGTAGGTAGGTAGGTAGATAGGAAAGAGAGAGACAAACAGATTTCACAGGTAGGTAGATATAGATAGATAGATAGATAGATAGATAGATAGATAGATAGATAGATAGATAGATAGATAGATAGATAGATAGATAGATAGATAGATAGATATTTAATTCGATTTGTAAACCGCACCAATCTCCGTCGAGACGGACTCTGGGCGGTGCACAGGACATTAAAATCTACAATAATAAATAACAAATATACAAAAGTTAAAAAGAAATTAAATGATAAACCTGTGCTAAAATTCCCATTAAAACCTAGATAGATAGATAGATGATAGATAGATAGATAGATAGATAGATAGATGATAGATAGATAGATAGATAGATAGATAGATAGATAGATAGATAGATAGATAGATAGATGATAGATAGATAGATAGATAGATAAGTAGGTGGGTAGGTAGGTAAAGAGATAGATAGACAGATAGACAGATAGATAGAAGTACGTACGTACGTACGTACGTACGTACGTACGTATGTATGTATGTATGTATGTATGTATAGGTAGTTAGGTAGGTAGATAGATGATAATAATAATAATAATAATAATAATTTTAATATTTCTAAACCGCGCCCTCTCCCCACAGGGACTCGGGGCGGTGCACAGGCACAGTAAAACAATAAATACATATAAACATTTCATTAAAAATAAATTAAATCCAAACCTGCGCTAAAATTCCCATTAAAACTAAGCAATAATTACAAAACCCCAATAAAACCCCAAAGACAGAGAGACTATCCTAGGCCGGCCAGACAGAAGAAATGAGTTTTTAATTTGAGACGGAAGGAGCGGAGGTCCGTGGTCGTCCTGATATCGGGGGGGGAGGTCGTTCCAGAGGGCCGGGCCCGCCACAGAGAGAGCCCTTCCCCTGGGCGTCGCCCGCTGACAAAGTCTAGTGGACGGCACCCGGAGAAGTCCCTCTCTGTGGGAGCGAATCGGTCGTGAGGATGTATGAGGCAGGATCCGATCCCGCAGATAGCTAGGTCCCGAGCCATGGAGCGCTTTAAAGATGATAATCAACACCTTGAAGCGCACCCGGAAGACGACAGGCAGCCAGTGCTGCTCGCGCAAGAGCGGTGTTACATGGGTAAACCTAGTGGTTCCCATAATTGCTCGCGCGGATAGATAGATGATAGATGATAGATAGATAGATAGATAGATAGATAGATAGATAGATAGATAGATAGATAGATAGATAGATAGATAGATAGATAGGAGAGAGAAAGAGACAAGCAGATTTCACAGGTAGGTAGGTATAAATAGTTAGATGATAGATAGATGATAGATAGACAGACAGATAGACAGATAGATAGATGTATGTATGTATGTATGTATGTAGGTAGGTAGATAGGTATGTAGGTAGGTAGGTAGGTAGGTAGGTAGGTAGGTAGATAGATGATTGCTAGTTAGGTAAGTAGGTGGGTAGATAGATAGATAGATAGATAGATAGATAGATAGATAGATAGGTAGATGGATGTAGGTAGGTAGGTAAATAGACAGATAGATACCGCAGATATAGATAAAGATGGATAAATGATAGATAGATAGATAAAGATAGATAGATAGATAGATATAGATATATTTACATATACATATGTCTCTCTCTCCCTCCCTCCCTCTCTCCTTCTCTCTTTCTCTCTCTCTCTGTATATACACATACATACATCCATACAGTACATACATACATATTTGTATTATGTGTATTCCATCATATCATTCTAGCCATTGTCTATCTACTGGAGGATGAAGGCCTGTTCTGTATGTTTCCAACCAATATGGTCCTGAACTTTCTTTGGCCAATTTGTGTATTTATTTATAATTAAGCGTAAATAATGTAATGTAATATAATAATTGGGACATTTATAATTGGGACATTTATAATTGGGACATGGGACGCAGTGGCTCAGTGGCTAAGATGCTGAGCTTGTCGATCAGAAAAGTCTGCAGTTCAGCGGTTTGAATCCCTAGCTTTGCATAATGGAGTGAGCTCCCGTGACTTGCCCCAGCTTCTGCCAACCTAGCAGTTCGAAAGCCACGAAAAAAATGCAAGTAGAAAAACAGGAACCACCTTTGGTGGGAAGGGAACAGCGTTCCATGTGCCTTCAGCATTGAGTCATGCCGGCCACATGACCACGGAGACGTCTTCGGACAGCGCTGGCTCTTCAGCTTTGAAACGGAGATGAGCATCGCCCCCTAGAGTCGGGAACGACCGGCACATATGTGCGAGGGGAACTTTTACCTTAATCTAATAATATACAGTATTAATGCACATTGCTTACACACACACACATTTATACACACCCAGAGAGAAACAGAGGACCATTTCTCATCCCCAGGATTTATTATGGGGGTGTAAGAAATGGGATCTGGCCCCCAATCTCCCCCAATTATCCTACCGGCTCCTGGCCAAGCGAAGATCCCAAACGGCCACAATCACACCCGCCTTGCCCAATCTTCCCTACCCCCATCCAACCCTCCCCCCCCTCATTTTCTCACCCCAGTTCCCCCGTGGGGCATTCAGCCAGGCTGAACGGTCCCCAGGCAAGGATGATGAAGATGGATGAGTGATTGATTTTCTCCCCTTGGCCCGCCCTACACTCTATGTCCTTCTGGCAGAAAATTAAAAGCGTATTTGTTAAAGGGTGAAAGCCCTCAGGTGCAGTGGCTAGCTGGACAATTTGTTTCCATGAAAAGGATGCTATTAGGGAAAGAAGCCGAGGGGCTGGGGGCTGCGGGGCCTGGGGCCGGCAGGGGAGAGTGTGCAGAGGGGTGGGTGGGAGGGGCAGGGAGTGGGTTTATATTTTTTTGCCAGGAGTGAGGAAGAGAAAGGTGTGTGTGTGAGAGAGAGAGAGAGAGAAAGACAAAGAAGGAGACAGAGAGAAGTGGGAAAGAGAGAGAGAGAAGGAGACAGACAGAGAGGTGTATGTGTGTGTGAGAGAAAGGGGGGGGGAGAAAGAGAGAGAGACAGAAGGAGACAGACAGAGAGAGGTGGGAGAGAGAGAGAGGAGACAGAGAAAAGTGGGAAAGAGAGAGACAGGAGACAGAGAGAAGGAGAAAGAGAGAGAGACAGAAGGAGACAGACAGAGAGAGGTGGGAGAGAGAGAGAGAGGAGACAGAGAAAAGTGGGAAAGAGAGAGACAGGAGACAGAGAGAAGGAGAAAGAGAGAGAGACAGAAGGAGACAGACAGAGGTGTATGTGAGAGAGAGAAAGAGAGAGAGAAAGACAGAAAAAGAAGGAGATAGAGAGAGGTGGGAAAGAGAGAGAGAGAGAGAAGGAGACAGAGAGAAGGAGAAAGAGAGAGAGACAGAAGGAGACAGAGAGGTGTATGTGAGAGAGAGAAAGAGAGAGAGGGAGATAAAGACAGAAAAAGGAGATAGAGAGAGGTGGGAAAGAGAGAGAGAGAGAAGGAGAAAGAGAGACAGACAGAAGGAGACAGACAGAGAGGTGTATGTGAGAGAGAGAAAGAGAGAGAGAGAAAGACAGAAAAAGAAGGAGATAGAGAGATGTGGGAAAGAGAGAGAGAGAAGGAGACAGACAGAGAGGTGCATGTGTGAGAGAGAGGGGGGGGGGAGAAAGAGAGAGAGACAGAAGGAGACAGACAGAGAGAGGTGGGAGAGAGAGAGAGGAGACAGAGAAAAGTGGGAAAGAGAGAGACAGAAGGAGACAGACAGAGAGAAGGAGAAAGAGAGAGAGACAGAAGGAGACAGACAGAGAGGTGTATGTGAGAGAGAGAAAGAGAGAGAGAAAGACAGAAAAAGAAGGAGATAGAGAGAGGTGGGAAAGAGAGAGAGAGAGAAGGAGACAGAGAGAAGGAGAAAGAGAGAGACAGAAGGAGACAGACAGAGAGAAGGAGAAAGAGAGAGAGACAGAAGGAGACAGACAGAGAGGTGTATGTGAGAGAGAGAAAGAGAGAGAGGAAGAGAAAGACAGAAAAAGAAGGAGATAGAGAGAGGTGGGAAAGAGAGAGAGAGAAGGAGACAGAGAGAGGGAGAAAGAGAGAGAGACAGAAGGAGACAGATAGAGAGGTGTGTGTGTGTGTGTGTGTGTGAGAGAGAGAGAGAGAATGGGGGGTGGGGGGCTTGGCAAGCTGGACTTGGATTGCATTGGGGGCATTCCGTCTCTTCGGAGAGCAGGTGTCCAATCACCCTGGATGAGGTTTTGGCCCGGAGCAGAAGGGACGTCTGGAGACCACCTGGTCTTTTGCCAGAACTGGCTGACCACCATTCCTGGGTCTCTTAGAAGGATTGATCTTCCACGCATGGATGACATTTCCCCCCACCCTTCCCCAAAGCCCCTTAGATCTTTGGCATGAAGGGAAGGTTTCGGTCTGTAAAAGAGAGAACATTTGGGGTTCATTTGAGGGGTGCTTTGGGGCTCTCTGGGGGTGTTTCTTCTTCTTCTTCTTCTTCTTCTTCTTCTTCTTCTTCTTCTTCTTCTTCTTCTTCTTCTTCTTCTTCTTCTTTCTTCTTCTTTTTCTTCCTCCTCTTCTCCTCCTCCTCCTCCTAGTCCCTCTCTTCTCCCTCTCCTTCTCCTCCCTCCCTCCTTCTGTTTCTCCTTCTTCTCCCCCTCTTCTCCTTCGCCCTCTCCTTCCTTCTCTTTCTGTTTGTCCTTCTTCTCCCCCTCTTCTCCCGCTCCTTCTCCTTCTTCTCGCCCTCTTGTGTTTCTCCTTCTTCTCCCCCTCTTCTACTTTCCCCTCTCCCTCTTCCTCTCCCTCTCCCTCCTTCTCCTTCTGTTTGTCCTTCTCCTCCTCCACTTCTCCCTCTCCTTCTCCTTCTCGTCCTTCCTCTCTAAGCCTCAAGAGCTCCAAGAACTCTCCTGTTCAACCTTCAGCCACCGATCCTCCTCTTCTGGTGGGGATTTAGATTCATGCGGTGGGAAGGGTCGGCTTTATGGGAGAAGATGTTTGCAAGCCAAGTTCTGCCTGAGAGATTCCTTCCTAAATTGCCTATCTGAAATGGATCAGGACAGAAAGCGACGTCTCCTTCAACCCGGTCGCTAAATCTCAGCAAACTGCCGTTTTGTTCCTTCTTTTTCCTGGGGTTCATTGAACGGGGAAGACCCTTCCCTCAAACGCTTCCCTTGGCAAGGGCATTTTTGAGCTTCTTTGTTAGGACTATACTCCTAGTGTTGGGTAGGCAATATATATAATAATATGATAACAAATGGTCTCTGTTGCTTTAAATGTTTGAATGTAATTAGCAGCTGTAAATATCTCAGCAATAAGAGGAAGTCAGGAGGGCTCACTCTCTCTCTCTGCTCGCTGGCTGACTGACATTGACTGACTGATTGAAGAAGGAAGAATCGTGAATTGCGACTGTAAGCAATTGTTTGTTCGTTAAGGACTTTGTTGGACTCGATATCTACTATCACTGCTTGTGAAGCAGTAGGTTAGTTTTACACACCAGTAAAGCTACTTGTTTTTTTACTAACGGTGCCTGAGACTCTATTCGTCTACTAGCAACGGGTTTTTCTCTAGCTGCGCATTCCGCTGCACAACTTTCTGTCTCCCAAAGGAGATAACCCCAACACTCTTCTCAAGAGGAGGGTTGCAGCTTTACACACAATCCTTTGCTAAGTTGTGCCCTACTACTCTTTCTGGACCTCAGCCAAGCCATTCCCTCAACACCCCGCCCTCCACGAGTTCACTTAAATCCGTGTTCATAGAATCAGTGACACTATCTAACCATCCCAGCCCTCTGCCATTTACTTCTCCATTACCTACCTACCTACCTACCTACCTACCTACCTACCTACCTACCTACCTACCTACCTACCTCTTCTTTCTTTCTTTCTTTCTTTCTTTCTTTCTTTCTTTCTTTCTTTCTTTCTTTCTTTCTTTCATTCTTCCTTCCTTCCTTCCTTCCTTTCTTTCTTTCTTTCCCTCTCCCTCTCTCGTTCTGAGGTCCATTGGCGAGCTAATTTTTCCTTGAATCTTTCTTTTCTTTCCCTCCCTCCCTCCCTCCCATTCTGAGGTCCAATGGGAAGCTAATTTTAGCTCAGACCTTTCTTTCTTTCTTTCTTTCTTTCTTTCTTTCTTTCTTTCTTTCTTTCTTTCTTTCTTTCCTTCCTTCTTTCTTTCTTTCTTTCCCTCTCTCGTTCTGAGGTCCATTGGCGAGCTAATTTTTCCTTGAATCTTTCTTTTCTTTCCCTCCCTCCCTCCCTCCCTCCCTCCCTCCCATTCTGAGGTCCAGTGGCAAGCTAATTTTAGCTCGGACCTTTCTTTCTTTCTTTCTTTCTTTCTTTCTTTCTTTCTTTCTTTCTTTCTTTCTTTCTTTCTTTCTTTCCCTCTCCCTCTCTCGTTCTGAGGTCCATTGGCGAGCTAATTTTTCCTTGAATCTTTCTTTTCTTTCCCTCCCTCCCTCCCTCCCTCCCATTCTGAGGTCCAATGGCAAGCTAATTTTAGCTCGGACCTTTCTTTCTTTCTTTCTTTCTTTCTTTCTTTCTTTCTTTCTTTCTTTCTTTCTTTCTTTCTTTCTTTCTTTCTTTCCTTCCTTCCTTCCTTCTTTCTTTCTTTCTTTCTTTCTTTCTTTCTTTCTTTCTTTCCCTCTCCCTCTCTCGTTCTGAGGTCCATTGGCGAGCTAATTTTAGCTCGGACCTTTCTTTCTTTCTTTCTTTCTTTCTTTCTTTCTTTCTTTCTTTCTTTCTTTCTTTCTTTCTTTCTTTCTTTTTCTTCCTCCCTCCCTCCCTCCCTCCCTCCCTGACGGAGAACTTCACTAATTCCTCTCTATTGCTCGGAGCTGATCTAAGAGAATGGAAAGAATGGCACCCCCAAATTTAAAAATAAATAAATAATTAAATAAATAAATAAAACCCAAGGGTCTTTGGAGCAGCTGAAGCCTCCTGCAACCCGAACCCAGCATTAATTTGCGTTCTCCGTGCCCTCCCCCCCCGTCCCCCCCCTTCTCCGCTCGCCCTCCCTTCTCCCTCCCGTCGCCTCCATTATCGGCCAAGATTAATTACTCGCTTCACAGCTTTTTGGGGGGCTTCCCCCATCTGATAAGACGTGAAGGAGACTGACAGAGCCTGCCAAGGATTTCCACAGCTCCACTCTCTCTGCCTTGGCAGGAACAAATGGGCTGTGAATGGCACCCATGGCAGCCTTTTGCATAAGGCATGAGCACCTACTCCGGTGTGTGTCCTCTCCTCAACCAGAGGCCTGGTGCTGGTTGTCACGGCAACCAAGCCATTGCTAGAGTTTCTGCACGGAGCGCCTCTCCTGGCTTAGCTCTGGGCGTCCTGTTGCTACATGCTACAAAGCTGGGCTTTCCTGTTTGGTGACTTGAAGCTGCCAGGAGAAAGGAGGGCATGGTTGACAAGCCCTCCACCCTGGCACTCCGTTTTTTTTGTCTGAAAGCACCCATCTCACCAACCCTTTTCAGTTGGAAGCTGACCAACGAGAGAGATTCAACCTGGAAATAAAGAGGAATTTCCTGACGGGGAGAACCATCAACCCATGGAACAGAAGCTGCCTTCAGAAGTTGTGGGAGCTTCATCATTGAATGAAGAGACTGGACTGCCCTTTGTCAGAAATGGTGTAGGGTCTCCTGCTTGGGGGGGGGTTGGACTAGATGACCTACAAGCTCCCTTCCAACTCTGTTCATCTGAATTTATCTAAGATGATCAGAGGTCTGGGAGACTAAAACATATGATGAATGGTTGGTTGCAGGAGCTGGGCATGGCTAGTCTAGGGAAGAGAAGGACCAGGGAGACTGGGTGGGGGTTAATAATAATAATAATAATAATTTTATTATTTCTAGACCGCCCCCTCTCCCCATGGGGACTCGGGGCGGTGCACAGGTAGCATAAAAGCAATATATAAACAACAACAATAAATATAACAACAAAATTTAAAAACCAATTAAATAAACCCTGTGCTAAAATCCCAATTAAACTAAAACCTATTCTATAAAATCCCAAGGCAAGGAGGCTATCCCAGGCCGGCCAGACGGAAAAAGTAAGTTTTTAATTTAAGACGGAAGGAGCGGAGGTCCGTAGTTGTCCTAATGTCGGGGGGAAGGTTGTTCCAGAGGGCTGGGCCCGCCACAGAGAGCGCCCTTCCCCTGGGTGTCGCCCGCTGACATAGTCTAGTGGACGGCACCCGGAGAAGCCCCTCTCTGTGGGAGCGAATCGGCCGTGAGGACGTATGAGGCAGGATCCGATCCTGCAGATAGCTAGGTCCCGAGCCATGGAGCGCTTTAAAGATGATGACTAGCATCTTGAAGCGCACCCGGAAGACGACAGGCAGCCAGTGCAGCTCGCGCAAGAGCGGTGTTACATGGGTAGACCTTGCGGTCCCCATAATTGCTTGCGCGGCTGCATTCTGGACTAGCTGAAGCCTCCGGGTGCACCTCAGGGGCAGCCCCATGTAGAGAGAGTTACAATAGTCCAGTCGGGATGTCACGAGAGCATGAGTGACTGTGCGAAGGGCGTCCCGATCCAATAGGGGGCGCAATTGGCGAACCAGGCGAACCTGGTAAAACGCCCTCCTGGCCACGGCTGTCACCTGATCTTCCATGGACAGCCGGGCATCCAGGAGGACACCCAAATTGCGCACCCCATCCACAGGGGCAAGATGTTCGCCCCCTATGGCCAGCGATGGAGTAAGCTGGTTGAATCGGGCAGCCGGAAACCACAGCCACTCGGTCTTGGTCGGGTTGAACCTGAGTGCGTTACTTCCCATCCAGATCCGTACAGCTTCCAGGCACTGGCACATCACCGCTACGGCATCGTTGGGGTGGTTTGGGGTAGAAATGTACAGCTGGGTGTCATCAGCGTACAGATGGTATTCTACCCCAAAACCACGGATGATCTCACCCAGCGGCTTCATGTATGTGTTGAACAGGAGGGGCGAGAGGACCGACCCCTGAGGCACCCCACATGTGAGGGGTCTCGCGGTCGACCTCTGCCCCCCTGTCAACACAAATTGCGATCGGCCAGAGAGGTAGGAGGAGAACCACCGTAAAACGGTGCCTCCCACCCCCAACCCCCCCAGCCGATGCAATAGGATACCATGGTCGATGGTATCGAAAGCTGCCGAGAGGTCTAATAGGACCAGGATGGAGGAACAACCCCCATCTCTGGCCCTCCAGAGATCATCAACCAACGCGACCAATGCCGTCTCGGTGCTATGCCCGGGCCGGAAGCCGGACTGGCGCGGATCTAGATAGTCTACTTCCTCCAGGTGACGGGGAAACTGTTGTGCCACCACACTCTCGACAACCTTCGCCAAAAAGGGAAGGTTGGAGACGGGACGATAGTTGTTCAAAGAAGCTGGATCCAAGGAGGGCTTCTTAAGGAGGGGCCTCACCATCGCTTCTTTTAGGGAAGCAGGCAAGGCACCCTCACTCAAGGAAGCGTTGACCACCTCCTGGAGCCAGCCTCGTGTCACCTCCCAGGATGCCAGTACAAGCCAGGAGGGACACGGGTCCAATAAACATGTGGTGGCTCGCAGTCGCCCACGTAACCTGTCCATATCCTCGGAAGTAACGGAGTCAAATTCCTCCCAAACAAGATCTCTCTCGTGGCATCCCACTGGGCCATGAATGGGGGCTAACTCGTTCTGTATCTGAGCGATTTTCTCCTGCAGAAAAGTCACAAATTCCTCTGCTCTACCCTGTAGCGGGGCTTCCCGCACCCTCTGTTGAAGGAGGGAGCGGGTCACCCTAAACAGGGCGGCAGGGCGGTTTTCTGCGGATGCTATGAGAGTAGCGCAATGATGACGTTTGGCTACTCTCAGCGCCACAATGTAAGTCCGTAAATGGGCTCTTACCTGTGTCCGGTCAGATTCAGAACGAGAAGACCTCCATCTACTCTCTAGGCATCTCTTGCGGCGTTTCATCACCCCCAGCTCCTCGGTAAACCAAGGAGCCAGGGTGTTCCGCCGCCGCAAGAGAGGCCGCAAGGGCGCGACCCGATCCAAGGCTCCCGTGGTCGCACTGTTCCATGCGGCCACGAGGTCCTCCATCGGGGCGCGGGTCAGGGGTACAGGAACTGGCCCAAGCGCCGTTTGGAACCCATCCGGGTCCATCAGGCGCCTGGGGCGGAACCAGATTGGTAACTCAGGTCCCGCCTCCCCGTTGGACTAGATGACCCCCAAGGTCTGGATGGGAAGTAACGGACTCAGGCTCAACCCGACCAAGACCGAGTGGCTGTGGTTTCCGGCTGCCCGATTCAACCAGCTTTCTCCAACGCTGGCCATAGGGGGCGAACATCTTGCCCCTGTGGATGGGGCGCGCAATTTGGGTGTCCTCCTGGATACCCGGCTGTCTATGGAAGAGCAAGTGACAGCCGTGGCCAGGAGGGCGTTTTACCAGGTTCGCCTGGTTCGCCAATTGCGCCCCCTATTGGATCGGGACGCCCTTCGCACAGTCACTCATGCCCTCGTGACATCCCGACTGGACTATTGTAACTCTCTCTACATGGGGCTTCCCTTGAGGTGCACCCGGAGGCTTCAGTTAGTTCAGAATGCAGCCGCGCGGGCAATTATGGGGACCACCAGGTTCGCCCACGTTACACCACTCCTGCGCGAGCTGCACTGGCTGCCTGTCGTCTTCCGGGTGCGCTTCAAGGTGCTAACTATCATCTTTAAGGCGCTCCATGGCTCGGGACCTAGCTATCTGCGGGATCGGATCCTGCCCCATACATCCTCACGACCGATTCGCTCCCACAGAGAGGGACTTCTCCGGGTGCCGTCCACCAGACTTTGTCAGCGGGCGACGCCCAGGGGAAGGGCTCTCTCTGTGGCGGGCCCGGCCCTCTGGAACGACCTTCCCCCCGATATCAGAACGACCACGGACCTCCGCTCCTTCCGTATGAAACTAAAGACCCATTTCTTTCGACTGGCCGGCCTTGGATAGTCTCTCTGTCTATAGATTTTTAAATGTATTTTAATGGGTTTTAATTTTTTAGCACGGGATAACATAGTTTAATGGTGTTTTAAACTGTATATTTTGTATTGATTGTTTATATTGTTTTTAGTTTCTCCTGTGCACCGCCCCGGGTCCCTGTGGGGAGAGGGAGCGGTTAATAAATGCAAAGTTATTATTATTATTATTATTATTATTAAGGTCCCTTCCAACCCTGTTAATCTGAATCTATCCAAGATGATCAAAAGCCTGGAGGCTCAAACATACAATGAAGGGTTGCAGGAACTGGCCATGGCTAGTCTAGTGAAGAGAAGGACCAGGGGAGACAGGATAGCAGTCTTCCAATATTTGAGGGGCTGCCCCAGAGAGGAAGGGGTCAAGCTATTCTCCAAAGCACCTGAAGGCCAGATAAGGAAGAATGGATGGGATCTGACCAAGGGGAGATTCAACCTGGAAATAAGGAGGAATTTTCTGACAGGGAGAACCACCAACCCAAGGAACAGAAGTTGCCTTCGGAAGTTGTAGGAGCTTCATCACTGGAAGCTTTCAAGAAGAGATTGGACAATCTTGGACAATCGCTTGACCTTCCCTCCTCTCTCCGCTACTGGTTTGACTAAACCAGAACCAGCCGAATGCGACCTCTGATCGTTATGAGTCTGTATTCCCATCCAGAGGAAGGAGGGAAGGGTGCAAAGCATAAAGGAAAGGAGAGATTCAGGCTGCTTCTGTTCCTCCGCCTCTGCCTCTCTTCCTTCCAGCTGCTGTGCCTTTCCAACGTCCTTGACCCCTTTGTGAGGGAGGTCAGCGTCTCATCTGTATTGCTCACTACAGAAAGGTAGTGACGGCACTCCATGTATCACAGTGGCAGTCATGCTGAAGCCCCCGTGTCATTTCAATTCATCTTTCTCCAAACGCTGCTTGTCACAGCCTGAGACTCTGACTGGGGAAAGATGGTGGGTGGGAGGGATGGGCAGAGAGAGAGAGGGAGGGAGAGACAGAGAGAAAGACAGAGAGAGAGAGAGAGAGAGAGAGAAAGAGAGAGGGAGAGAGAGGGGGGAAGAGAGAGACAGAGAGAGGGAGAGAAAGAGAGAGAGAGGCAAGAGAGAGACAGACGCAGAGAGACAGAGACAGAGAAAGAGAGAGGGGAGGGAGAGAGATGGAGAGACAGAGAGAGACAGAGAACAAGAGAGGGGAGAGTGGGGATAGAGAGACAGAGAGAAACAGAGAGAGATAGACAGAGGGGAGGGAGAGAGATGGAGAGACAGAGAGAGACAGAGAACAAGAGAGGGGAGAGTGGGGATAGAGAGACAGAGAGAAACAGAGAGAGATAGACAGAGGGGGGGGGAGAGGGGGGAGAGAGAGAGAGAAAGAGAGAGGGAGAGAGAGGGGGGAAGAGAGAGACAGAGAGAGGGAGAGAAAGAGAGAGAGAGAGGCAAGAGAGAGACAGACGCAGAGAGAGAGAGAGACAGAGAAAGAGAGAGGGGAGGGAGAGAGATGGAGAGACAGAGAGAGACAGAGAACAAGAGAGGGGAGAGTGGGGATAGAGAGACAGAGAGAGAAACAGAGAGAGAGATAGACAGAGAGGGGGGGAGAGGAGGGAGAGAGAGAGGGAGAGAGAGGGAGAGAGTTGGGAGAGACCTTGGAGGTTTTCTAGTCCAGCCCCCTGCTCAGGCAGGAAACCCTATATTCTTCCAGACAAACATTTGTCCAATCTCTTCATTAAAAAAAATATTTCCAGTGTTGGAGCACCCACAACTTCTGTTAGGAAGACCTTCCACTGATTAATTGTTCTAACTATCAGTAAATTTCTCCTTAGTTGTAGGCTGTGTTTCTTCTTGGGGGGGTTGGACTAGAAAACCTCCAAGGTCCCAACTCTGTTATTCTATTCTATTCTATTCTATTCTATTCTATTCTATTCTATTCTATTCTATTCTACTTCTTACTCTACTCTACTCTACTCTTTCTTCTTTCTCTACTCTACTTCTTCTTTCCCTATTCTACTCTACTCTATACTCTACTCTATTTCTTCTTTCTCTACTCTACTCTACTCTACTCTACTCTACTCTACTCTACTTCTTCCTACTCTACTCTACTTCTTCTTTCTCTACTCTACATTACTCTACTCTACTTCTTCCTACCCTACTCTAACTTACTCTATTCTTCCTTTTTCTTTCTCTTTCTGCTTCTTTCTTCTTCTTTCTTTCACTTCTTCTTTCCTCCTTCATTCTCTTTCTTTTCCATTTTCTTTCCCCCCCCTCTTTCATTCTCTCTTTCTTTCTCCTCCCCCCCTCTCCTCCTCTCCCCTTATTTTCTCCTTCTGATCATCTATTGCCCATCTCTTTTCCCATCCTCAAAAGCCAAGCAAGTTCGGAGCTGCCTTTGAAATCTGCTGAGCTGTTTCCCCTTTGATGCCACGCTCCGGAGGACTTGCTATAAAGAGAGGCCCAGTGATGTTCAAGGCAAGGGTTCAGCCAGCTGGCTTGAGTCCCACCTCCGTGGCTGAGAGCAGCCAGTTGGCAGGAGTCTCTTGGGTGTCTTTGGGTCCCGAAATGCCTGCTGAGAAACGTGAAGGCTTCCATCTTTGGGCCTTTTCTTTCGGTTTCCCCACCAAGATGTGTTTGTTTGTTTGTTCTGTTTCCCTATAGGCACTCTTGGAGAGAGAGAGAGAACAAGAGAGACAGAGAGAGGAGGGGAGAGAGAGAGAACAAGAGAGAGAGAGAAGAAGAGAGAAGAAGAGAGAGAATGGAAGAGAGAAAGAGTGAGAGAATGAGAGAGAGAATGAGAGAGAAAATGAGAGAGAGAACAAGAGAGAATGAGAGAGTGAATGAAAAAGAGAATGAAAAAAGAGAACAGGAGAGAGAGAGAATGGGAGAGAGAAGAGAGAACAAGAGAGAGAATGAAAGAGAGAAAGAGTGAGAGAATGAGAGAGAGAAAGAGAGAGAGAGAATGCGAGAGAATGAGAGAGAGAATGAGAGAGAGAACAAGAGAGAATGAGAGAGAGAATGAAAAAGAGAACGAAAAAAGAGAACAGGAGAGAGGAGAGAATGTGTGCCTGAGAGAGAGAACAAGAGAGAGAATGAAAGAGAGAAAGAGAGAGATAGAATGAGAGAGAGACAGAGAATGAGAGAGAGAACAAAAAAGAATGAAAAAAGAGAACAGGAGAGAGAGAGGAGAGAATGTGTGCCTGAGAGAGAGAACAAGAGAGAGAATGAAAGAGAGAAAGAGAGAGATAGAATGAGAGAGAGAGAGATAGAAAGAGAGAGAGAGAATGAGAGAGAGAATGAGAGAGAGAATGAAAAAGAATGAAAAAAGAGAACAGGAGAGAGGAGAGAATGTGTGCATGAGAGAGAGAAGAAGACAGAGAATGAAAGAGAGAAAGAGAGAGATAGAATGAGAGAATGGGAGAGAGAACAAGAGAGAATGAGAGAGTTAGAGAGAGAAAATTAACATGGGAAAGAGAACAAACCAGAAAGGACGTGTGTGTGTGTGTGTGTGTGTGTGTGTGTTTGTGTGTGTGTTTGTGGGTGGGGGATTCTAACAGTTCAGGAATAAAGGAACGTCAGCTGGAGCACAAGTGAGCCTGACCGAAAGAGCCACTTCAGATGGAGAATGAAATCTCCTCCGGTGTCTTTCAGAGAGACGACATGCGTTGGCAGCCTGTTTTGGCATCACGGAAAGTCCTCATGGGCCACCAATGCTCCAGGCTCAGTAAAGCTCCTCTTAGAAACACAAGTCGTGGCCACAAAGAGAGAGACCGTTGGAGGAGGAGGAGGAAAATAGATTGGGACCCTGAGAAAAAATCAGCCTAGATCCCTCATCCCGACTTGCTAATCATTTTTTTTAAAACATTCTTTTAACATTTGTCTTTCGGCCAAGGGTCCCAAACCATTTGTGGGTTTCTTTTGAGTGGTTCTCACCCCTTTCCACCAGCACTTTTGAGCAGTTTTCAAACACAAATGGAATGGAATAGAACAGAACAGGAACAGAACAGGAACAGAACAGAATAGAAGAATGGAATGGAAAGGAAGGAATAGAACAGAACAGAATAGAACAGAACAGAATAGCATAGAAGAATGGAATGGAACGGAACGGAACAGAACAACAGAACAGAACAGAACAGAAGAATGGAACGGAACGGAATAGAGAAGAATAGAATAAAATAAAATAGAGTAGAATAGAATATAGAGTAAATAATAGAATAGAATAGAATTAATAGGAATGGGAATAGAATAGAATAGAGAAGAATAGAATAATAGAGAAGAATAGAATAGTATAGAATAGAATAGAATATAAAGTAAAGAATAGAATAGAATTAATAGGAATGGGAATAGAATAGAAGAATAGAATACAATAGAGAAGAATAAAATAGAATAGATTAAGAACAGAATTAGAATAGAATAGAATAGAATAGAATAGAATAGAATAGAACAGAACAGAATTAATAGGAATGGAATTAGAATAGAATAGAATAGAGAAGAATAAAATAGAATAAGACTAGAATAGAGAAGAATACAATAGAGAAGAATAGAATAGAATAATAGAGAAGAATAGTATAGAATAGAATAGAATAGAATATAAAGTAAAGAATAGAATAGAATAGAATTAATAGGAATGGGAATAGAATAGAATAGAAGAATAGAATACAATAGAGAAGAATAAAATAGAATAGATTAAGAACAGAATTAGAATAGAATAGAATAGAACAGAACAGAATTAATAGGAATGGAATTAGAATAGAATAGAAAAGAATAAAATAGTAGAATAAGACTAGAATAGAGAAGAATACAATAGAGAAGAATAGAATAGAATAAGAATAGAATACAATAGAATAACAAGAGTTGCAAGGGACCTTGGAGGTCTTTGACTTCCAACATTTCATTTAGTGACTGTTCAAAGTTACAGCATTCCTGAATGCTAAGCGCTTCCTCCTCCTCGCTCACCTCCCGGGTTTGAACCCCCGCCCCAGACCCCAATACTTCTGCCCTCCGCCCGTCGGCCGGCCGCTCCGGTCCCCTTCTCCCCGCGCAGCTGAAAGTCAGGAGAGCCGGCAGGGACCGCTGGCCGCTTCCTGCGGCTCATGAATATGGACGAGCATCTGCTCGGGAGGCGATAAGCTGGCCAAGGCTCGACAAATACGGCCTAATCTTTCCATTTCGGGGTGCAAATATTCCTTCCGAGTCCTGTTTGTCACCGAGATTAATGGGCGCGGGTCTCCTGATCCGTCGGCGCGCATTCAAGGGGCGCCTACCGGGGACGCCGCCAGCGCGCGGGACGCTTGGAGCCATCGCAAGAGGAGATTACGCCCAGCGGGTGGGGGGCTTCCCGGGGCCGGTGGGGCTCGGTGACCCCCCCTTCTCTCCGCCCCCAAAGCTCCTGCCAGAAGGACCGAGCCGAGGGGCCTGTCCTGCCCTCCCCAAGTCCCACCGGCGCCCCCCGAGGGCGCCAGGCCACGTTCCCGCAACACCGGGTGGGTGTGGTTAGGTTTGCACCTGCTGGGAGTTCTTGTACGGGGCACCGGGGGTGGGTGGGGTTGGGGTTGGAGGGTCCACTCCAAAGGCTAGGCAGATCCGTCCCGTCTGGTTACACCGGGGTGGGTTGTGTTGTGTAGTGATTAAGGCCTTGGGTTGAAACTAGGAGATTGTGAGTTCTAGTTCTCGCTTAGGCATGAAAGCCAGTTAGGTCTCTCTCTCTCTCATTCATTTTCTCTTCCTCTCTCTCTCTCTCCTCTCTCTCTCATTCACTTTATTTCTGTCTCTGTCTCTCCTCTCTCTTCCCCCCTCTCTCTCCTTTCTCATTCATTTTCTCTTTCTCTCTCTCTCTCCTCTCTCTCAACTTTATTTCTGTCGCTGTCTCTCCTCTCTTTCTCTCCCTCCCTCCCTTCTTTCATTCACTTTGTCTCTAGTCTCTCTCTCCTTTCTCTCCCTCCTCTCTCTCTCATTCACTTTCTGTCTCTGTCTCTCTCTCCTCTTTCTCTCTCCTCTCTCTCTCATTCGCTTTCTCTCTGTATGTCTCTGTCTCTCTCTCCTCTCTCTTTCTCTCTCTCCCTCCCTTCTTTCATTCATTTTCTCTCTAGTCTCTCTCTCCCTCCTCTCCCTCCTCTCTCTCTCATTCACTTTCTCTCTCTCCTCTCTCTCTCATTCGCTTTCTCTCTGTATGTCTCTCTCTCTCTCCTCTCTCTTTCTCTCTCTCCCTCCCTTCTTTCATTCACTTTCTCTCTAGTCTCTCTCTCCCTCCTCTCCCTCCTCTCTCTCTCATTCACTTTCTGTCTCTCTCTCTCTCCTCTTTCTCTCTCTCCTCTCTCTCTCATTCACTTTTTCTCTGTATGTCTCTGTCTCTCTCTCCTCTTTCTCTCTCCTCTCTATCTCATTCACCTTCTCTTTCTCTCCCCCCCCTCTTTTTCTCCTCTCACATTCACTTTCTCTCTGTGTCTCTCTCTCTCCCCCCTCTCTCTTTCTCCTCTCTCTCTCTCATTCACTCCGTCTCTCTCTCTCCCCTCTCTCTTTCTCTCCTCTCTCTCATTCACCTTCTCTTTCTCTCTCCTCTTTCTCTCTCCTCTCTCTCATTCACTTTCTCTCCCTGTGTTTCTCCCCTCTCTCTTTCTCTTTCTTTCTCTCCTCTCTCTCCCTCATTCACCTTCTCTTTCTCTCTCTCCTCTTTCTGTCATTCACTTTCTCTCTGTCTCTTTCTCTCCTTTCCTCCCTCCCTCTCCCCCTCTTTCTGAGCCCAACCCACCTCACAGGGCTGTTGTAGTTGCTGCATGGAAAATAGGAAGAAGAGGCCTGTATTTGGTATGTTCGCCATCTTGAGTTATTGATAGAAAAGGCAGGTTAAAAAACATATCACCATCATTTCACGAATGTTTGATTGCTTGGAGTTATTCCCTTGGCTAATCTAAAGGTGAGAAAGGAGACCACTGGGTGTTCTACTTAAATTATGAAAATAATAATAATAATAATTACAGTTTGAAAGGAAGAGGAGAAAGAGACAAATTATTCTCCAGCTCTTGTTGGAATGGAGCTACTGATTTTTTAATCATACAATTTACAACATACATACAGTCTGCGTGTCTCTAACATTTTGGAAATGTATCCAATTTCTCCCTTCTTCCTCTCCCTTTTCCTACAATCCTTTGCAAACACATGCGAGAAAACCACCAAGCTTAGAGAGCACCAAGGAGCCCACTGTCCTCCTCTTCCTCTTTTTCTTCTTCCCCTCCTCCTCCTCTCCTCCTCCTCCTCTTCTTCTCCTTCACCTTCTTTACTTCCTCTTCTTCTTCCCCTCCTCCTCTTCTTCTCCTACTTCTTTCTTTTCTTCCTCTTCTTCATTTCCTTCTTCTTTTCGTCTTCCTCCTCCTCTTTTTCTTCTCTTTTTCTTCTTCCTCTTCTTCCTCCTCCTCCTCTTCTTCTCCTCTTCTTCTTCCTCCTCTTCTTCTTCCCCTCCTCCTCCTCTTCTCCTACTTCTTCCTCTTCTTCATTTCTTTCTTCTTTTTTTCTTCCTCTTCCTCCTCTTTTTCTCCTTCTCCTTTTCTTCTTCCTCATTTCCTTCTTCTTTTCCTCTTCCTCCTCCTCCTCCCCCTCCTCTTCCTGTTCCTCTTCTTCTTCTTCTTCTTCTTCCTCCTCCTCCTCTTCCCCCTCCCCTTCCCTCTCTTCCTCCCTCTGTATTCCAACTAGCAAGATCAAAACAATGCAAATTACATAGAAGGAACAATGAAAACAAACAGAAATAGCGAGTTGGTAAGAAAGAAAAATAAGAAAAGAAAGGAGGAAAAACCAGAACAAGAAGAGAAGAGAAAGGAACAAAAGGTTACGAAGGAGCCGCTTCTGCTCTCCTTAATAGTTATAAATGCATTTATATTTTACCTCCCCTCTCTAAAATAACATAATTTCCCTTCTTTCCATAGTCCACCCTTTCTAATCATCAAACCCATAAATCACTCGTTTCCCCCTTCCTTTTCTTTAGCAAAAAGTCCATAAGGGGTTTCCAGGCACTAATAAATGAGGTTATTGTGCTTCCCCCCTCCCTTAACCAGACAAGTCAATTTTTGTTCATTATGTATTTCAAGAGAGCGGATGGAATCTTGCAGTTCAAAGCCATCCTGTTCTGGAGACTTGTGAATGGTGTGTTTCATACAAACATTCCCCCCCCCTCTCTGTCTATCTCTCTATTTCTCTATCTCTATCTCTATCTCTCTATCTCTGTCTCTGTCTTTCTGTCTGTCTGTCTGTCTCTCTCTCTCTCTCTGTCTCTCTCTCTCTCTGTCTCTCTCTCTCTCTCTCTCTCTCTCTCTATCTCTCTGTCTCTCTGTCTATCTACCTACCTACCTACCTACCTACCTACCTACCTACCTACCTACCTACCTACCTACCTATCTATCTATCTATCTATCTATCTATCTATCTATCTATCTATCTATCTATCTATCTATCTCTGTGTCTCTGTCTGTCTATCTGTCTCTCTGTCTCTATCTATCTATCTATCTATCTATCTATCTATCTATCTATCTATCTATCTATCTATCTATCTATCTATCTATCTCTGTGTCT
This sequence comes from Rhabdophis nuchalis, assembly GCA_039707465.1. Classification (NCBI taxonomy): domain Eukaryota; kingdom Metazoa; phylum Chordata; class Lepidosauria; order Squamata; family Natricidae; genus Rhabdophis; species Rhabdophis nuchalis. The sequence goes on from CM077660.1 coordinate 4,760,039, forward strand.
CTGTCTGTCTATCTGTCTCTCTGTCTCTATCTATCTATCTATCTATCTGTCTCTCTGTCTCTATCTATCTATCTATCTATCTATCTATCTATCTATCTATCTATCTATCTATCTATCTATCTATCTATCTATCTATCTATCTATCTCTGTGTCTCTGTCTGTCTATCTGTCTCTCTGTCTCTATCTATCTATCTATCTATCTATCTATCTATCTATCTATCTATCTATCTATCTATCTATCTATCTATCTATCTATCTATCTATCTATCTATCTATCTATCTCTGTGTCTCTGTCTGTCTGTCTGTCTGTCTGTCTATCTATCTATCTATCTATCTATCTTTCTTTCTTTCTTTCTCTTTTCCTTCCTTCCTTCCTTCCTTCCTAGCTCCCCCCTCCCTCCCTCCCTCCCTCCCTCCTTCCTTCCTTCCTTCCTTCCTTCTTCCTTCCTTCCTTCCTTCTCTAGGCAGTGAAAGAAAAACTTTATGAGCAATGCCTCTTCAGTAAGACAAAGTGGTCTCTATGCAACAACCGTGTTGATTTAGAAAACTACAGTGAATGTTGCAGCCAAGAAATCTGAGCTTTCTTAAAACAAACATATTTTATTTTTGCAGCTCTGCTACCGAAACTCGGCTTGGGGAGCTCCAGTAAAAATGACTCGGAATTCGGAAAGAAGGTAGAATTTATCCTTTTTTTTTTTTTTTTAAACCAGTTAGCATTTTTCAATATTCCAGCTGAGCTATTCAACATCTTAAAAGGCGATGCAGTAAAAGGACTGAACCCCATTTGCCGGCAAATTTGGCAAACTCAACAGTGGCCACAGGATTGGAGAAGGTCAGTATGCATTCCAGTTCCAAAGAAGGTTCAAACTATCCCATCATTGCCCTCGTTTCACATGCTAGTAAATAATAATAATAATAATAATAATAATAATAATAATAATAATAATAATAATAATAATAATTATTATTATTATTATTATTATTATTATTATTATTATTATTATTATTATTATTATTATTATTATTATTTAATGTATAAACCGCTCTCTCTCCCCGAAGGGACTCGAGGCGGTGCACAGGGAATTTAAAAATACATATATAAAACCACAAACATAATACAATATTAAAATGAATTAAACTAAAACCCTGCGCTAAAATGCCATATTAAAACTAAACTAAACCCCTAAAAACCCTAAAAACAGTTAAATTATCCCAGGCCGGCCAAGCAGAAGAAGTGAGTTTTTAGTTTTTGACGGAAGGAGCGGAGGTCCGTGGTTGTTCTAATTTCGGGGGGAAGGTCGTTCCAGAGGGTCGGGCCCGCCACAGAGAAGGCCCTTCCCCTGGGCGTCGCCTGCTGGCATAGCCTAGTGGACGGCACCCGGAGAAGCCCCTCTCTGTGGGAGCGAATCGGCCGCAGGGATGTATGGGGCAGGATGCGATCCCGCAGATAGCTAGGTCCCGTGCCATCTTGTCTTTTATATCCTTGCAATAAAGGTACAAGAAAGTTTCTTTCTGCCAGTATAAAGGAGAATATTTGGGTGTAATTTGAGGGGTGCTTGGTTCCCTCTGAGATTGCGCCTCTCCTCCTCCTCCTCCTCCTCCTCCTCCTCCTCCTCCTCCTCCTCTCTACAGACCCCACTCCCTTCTAGCATGGATGACATTACCTAGTTTAGTTAACAAAACGCCTGCAAGAAAACCACCAAGCTCAGAGAATACCAAGGACCCCCCCCCCAGTCCTCCTGTCCTCCCCCTCCTCCCTTCCACTCCTTCTCCTCCCCAGGCCCTCAACAGTTGCCGACCAATTTATTGCCCGAGAGCTGGGTCCCAGTTCGGCAAGCAACAGGTGATTTTGCTTAATGAGGAATAAATGAGATTTAGAGGAGAAGGGGAGAGAAGGGAGGCCCTGGACCTGCAGGTTTTATTTAAAAAAAAACACACACACACCCAAACAGCTGGCTGAACGGATGAGAATAAAAAGGGGTCCATCGGAGGGCTCCCCCCCCTCTCCAGGGCTCCCCGGCTCCTTTTAGGCTCCCCCCCTCCCAAATTAGCCTTCATCACACACACCCGTCCTTCTCCCTGGTTTGCTTTGACCCTCCATCCCCCTCCATCCTTTCCCAATCAGCAAATTACTGCCTGGAAAGTCAGAGATCTCAGGCTATGCATACAAAATGTAGACACCCCCCACCCCCGCTCCGTTTGACTTTGGGTACCTGTGTGCCCGTGTGCGTGTGTGTGTGTGTGTGTGTGTGTGTACGTGTGTGGAGGATGAAAAAAATGGATTGAGGCTTGGGCTCTTCATAGGTGTGTGCCTGGTATGCCTTCAATCCAGTGGTGGGTTTCCAATTTTTTTAGAACCTACTCTGTAGGTGTGGCCTATTTTGTGGGCGTGGCTTGGCAGTCATGTGACAGGGTGGGAGTGGCCACCTTTTAAAATGTGGCGAAACTCATTTAACAACGCTCTTGCTTAGCAAGCAAAATTTTGGACTCAATTGTGATGATAAATTCTTTCTTTCTTTCTTTCTTTCTTTCTTTCTTTCTTTCTTTCTTTCTTTCTTTCTTTCCTTCCTTCCCGTTGGGTCACTGGCAGCGGCGGGCCAGATTTACTTCCAGGTATGCCGGTGGAACCCCCTCTCACCGGTTCTCTAAATTTCACCAACCGGGTCTCGCGAGTAGGTGCGAGTCTGCAGAAACCCACCACTGCTTCAATCCTCCCTAAAAGGACACAAACAGCCAGCAGTCTGCAAGGAGTATCAATCCTTTCCATTCCTCACCATCCCTTCCAGAGCTGAAGAAGCTCCTTGGATGAGAAGCGAAACGTCTTCAAAGAAAAAACAAGAAAGTCCTGGGGAAAAAAGCACCTTTGGGACAACCGAGGGCACAGATAAACCTCCAAGTGGCCTCAACGACCCTCTCAAAGGATGCAAATGACCAGCTTACTGCAAGGCGTATCAATCCTTTCCATTCCTCACCATCCGGTCCAGAGCTGAAGAAGCTCCTTGGATGAGAAGTGAAAGGTCTTCGAACAAAAAACAAGACAGTCCAGTTGCTCTTGAAAAAAGTATCTTTGGGACAACCATGACCTGGATGATGGAGAATCTCTACAGACATTTAGCTATACAATTTGGGATGAATCCCCTTTGAATGGTGTGGGAATAAGGAATGGATTTCCAGAGGAAAACCATTTCAGACTACAGGAACCATTTGCACCACTCAGGTGACCCTGAGTGGTGCACAGATAAAACCTCCAAGTAGCCTCAACGACCCTCCAAAAGGATGCAAAGGACCAGCTGCCTGCAAGGAGTAGAAATCCTTCCATTCCTCTTCATCCAGTCAGAGCTGAGGAATCTGCTTGTATGAGAAGCGAAAGTCTTTAAGAGCACAGATAGAACCTCCAAGTGGCCTCAATGGCTCTCTAAAAGGATGCAAAGGACCAGCTGTCTGCAAGGAGTATCAATCCTTCCGTTCTTCTTCATCCAGTCAGAGCTGAAGAAGCTCCTCGGATGAGAAGCGAAACATCTTCAAAAGAAAAACCAGAAAGCCTCTTGGAGCGGGGTGGGGGTGGGGTGGAGGATCTTTGGGACAACCATGATCTGGATGATGGAGAATCTCCAGAGACACGAAGGCCTTCAAGCAATATCAGGAACTTCCCTAACAAAATTGTTTTTTTAATTTCTTTTTTTAAAAAAACTTAACCATCCTCACGGCCGATTCGCTCCCACAGAGAGGGACTTCTCCGGGTGCCGTCCACTAGACTTTGTCAGCGGGCGACGCCCAGGGGAAGGGCCTTCTCTGTGGCGGGCCCAGCCCTCTGGAACGACCTTCCCCCCGACATTAGAACAACCACGGACCTCCGCTCCTTCCGTCAGAAATTAAAAACACACTTTTTCCGTTTGGCCGGCCTAGGTTAGTCTCTACCTTTAGGGTTTGGGATTATTAGTTTTAATTAATGGGAATTTTAGTGCAGGGACAATTGAATTGAGTTTAATTTGGTTTTTAACTTAGTGTATTTATTGCATATGTATGAGCTCTTAGGTCTCCAGCTTTTCCAAGGAAAGAGAACGTAGGCACGGGATTGGGAATCCAAAATTCCGAAAAGTTGGCTCTGTTGGCCCTTAAGTTTCAATTCCTTCCAAAGGACGGGGGGAAGAATGACACTCAGAATAAAAATAAATACATTTCCTTTTCTCCCAATGTTTTGGCAGCAGGGGGTCTGTGCCACCCCCTCCCCTCGGCGTGCCTGTTCAAAAGCCACTCCATTTCATTATCATTGCATAGAGCAATTAAATGTAGTATTATCTTATTTATTTTGGCTTGCCTCCTTGCCAGTCCCCTGCTGTAAATTAAATGATTGCTGAGTTAGATTAACAGAAAGCATATGTGGAAATTACCTTTTAATTTCTTAATTACATTGCATTCACCGCAGCTCAACCCACCTGTATGGCTGAGTGTGATGCTAATTTCCATTGATATATTATCTTCATTTTACAAATTAGGTTTCTGTTAAAGTGAGAACACGTAGGAAGAGCCCGCTTCCTATGACTTCGGATCTTGGGGTGGGGGTGGCGGGGAAGGAAGCTAATCTTATAAAACTGTGGGGTGGGGGATGGGAATTTTCAGAATGGTAGGTGTGAAAGATTTTCTGGTATTAGACTAAATCCCCGCATAGATCTTTCCAGTATTATTCTTTCTGGCAATTTATTTGCGTTAAGTAAAAATAAAAAGATTGGAAATTGGCCCTGGACCACAATCCCAAGACTGTAAGAATTTTGCATGCAGCTCTTCTCAACGGGCAGCATTCACTGCCCAGTTTTTTCCTAAGAGAATATATATATATATATATATATATATATATATATATATATATATAGGCTTGGGAACTGGCTTGGCTTAAGTGCTAGGCTTCTTGCCTTATATGCAACATAGCCCCGGTTCGAATCCCAGTAAGGGGTATGGCCAGCTAATGAGAGCTAATAAGCTCGAAATAGATCTATCCTGGTCTCTCTCTAATTTAATTTATTGATCAGCTCATAAAACTAACATATATATGTGTGTGTGTGTGTGTGTGTGTTAGTTTTATGAGCTGATCAATAAATTAAATTAGAGAGAGACCAGGATAGATCTATTTCGAGCTTATTAGCTCTCATCAGCTGGCCATACCCCTTACTGGGATAAAACTAACACACATATCTAAAATATTATACAACGTAATTCTTGGCTTGCTGTTTGGATGGTCTCTAGCGATGAGCCGATGGGCAGTAAAGGAAACAGTATGTCTCCTCCCTTTAATTGGGGCCTAATAACAGGTTGTTGTGAAACAATTACATATATATATATATATATATATATATATATATATATATATATATATATAGAGAGAGAGAGAGAGAGAGAGAGAGAGAGAGAGAGAGAGAGAGAGAGAGAGAGAGAGAGAGGGAGGGAGGGAGGGAAGGAGGGAGGGAGGAAGGGAGGAAGGAAAGAAAGAAAAAAGGAAAGGAGAGGAAGGGAGGAAGGGAGGAAGGAAGGAAGGGAAGGAAGGGAAGGAAGGGAAGGAAGGGAAAGAAGGGAAGGAAGAAGAGGCGGGGGAGGAAGGAAGGAAGGGAAGGAGAGGGAGGGAGGAAGGGAGGGAGAGAGGAAGGAAAGGAGGGAGGGAGCAAAGAAGAGGGAGGGAGGAGAAGAAGGGAAGGAGGGAGGGAGGGAGGGAAGGAGGAAAGGAAAGGAGAGGGAGGGAAGGAAGGAAGGGAGTAAAGAAGAGGGAGGGAGGAGAAGAAGGGAGGGAGGGAGGGAAGGAAGGAAAGGAGAAGAAGGGAGGGAGAGAGGAAGGAAAGGAGGGAGGGAGTAAAGAAGAGGGAGGGAGGAGAAGAAGGGAAGGAGGGATGGAGGGAAGGAGGGAAGGAAAGGAGAGGGAGGGAAGGAAGGGAGTAAAGAAGAGGGAGGGAGGAGAAGAAGGGAGGGAGGGAGGAAAGGAAGGAAAGGAGAGGAAGGGAGGGAGAGAGGAAGGAGAGGAAGCAAGGGAGGGAGGCAGGGAGGGACGGAGGGAGGAAGGAAAATTGCTTTTATTATTATAATAAAAGGAAATTGTATCTTGACCAGGCTGAAAACTATTGAGAGGGAACAGAGAGATCTGAGGCTAATGGATGCTCTCCATGGTACTGAAAGGAGTTTTCTCTATGGATATCAAAGCACACAACAATGTATTTTAGTTTGATTTACTGTTACCTACTCCAAGGTAACTCCAGAATGGGTAAGTTATTAGTGAAATAACATCTTTTCCCCTCTTGCAAGTCTCCGTAAGGAAAAAAGGGAGGGTCATCCAAGTATTTAAAAGAGGGGTATTTCAATGGGGAAGCCCGATTCCCTTAACAACCATGTTATTAACTGAACAGCGTAACAACTGCAGGGATTCACTTAACAAATGTCTCCTTTAGCAACAGAAATGTTGGGCTCCATTGTGGTCATAACTCGAGGACTACCTGCATTCTATGTTCTAAAGGATCCAAACTCTCTGATTCCACTTCCCTTTTCTCTGATTTCTTACTTTTGCGGTTGATGTAATCTTCCCATGTAGCTTTCTGAATCAGACAGATCTGCTGCTTTCTGTATTGTAAGGTAAAGGTAAAGGTGTCCCCATACATATGTGCTAGTTGTTCCCCACTCTAGGGGGCGGTGCCCATCTCCGTTTCAAAGCCATAAAGCCAGCGCTGTCCGAAGACGTCTCCGTGGTCAGGTGGCCGGAAGGACTCAACGACGAAGGCGCATGGAACGCTGTTCCCTTCCCACCAAAGGTGGTTCCTGTTTTTCTACTTGCATTTTTTAACGTGCTTTCGAACTACGAAGCTGGGACAAGTAATGGGAGCCCACTCCTTTATGCAGCGGTAGGGATTCGAACCACCAAACTGCCCGTGTTTCTGATCCACAAGCTCAGTGTCGTAGCCACTGAGTCACCCCTGTACTCCCTCTTAAAAGAACTGTACCCCTCTTGGTGTCTATCCTGTTCTATCAATAGAGCTTTAAATGCTTTGAGTAGAGATATCCACAAAAACTTTCCTTCCTTGGCTTTCTCATCCACAAAGCACATTGACTGGGTATTGATTAGGGGGATAGCTGATGATCCACTGAATTCTAATCACAATGGTGACATAAAAATTCCCTTTGGAAGATGTTGCCTAGCCTGGTCACAAAATGTTCAGAAACCGACCCACAAGTTCAGAGAACGAACCTTCACCCTCCTCCTGCACCCGAGCTACAGATGGCGGCACGCTTAGGCGCTGCGGCTTTGAGCTCCCGGTGTCACAGTAGAGTTGGGCAAAAACTAGTCTATACCCGCAGGCAGTTATTAAGTTATTATTAAAGATTGGATCTTCTAGTCGACTCGATATTACCAGCGACTTCAGCAGTCTCATAATATACCGAGTGACATAGAAAGACTGCCAGGCTCTCCGTGGATCGTTGTTTGGCCTAGGAGGCGGCGAAGAGAGCCGAAGCAGAAGCGGGGATGCAGAGCAGGTTTGCTAGTTCGATTACGGAAGCAGCCTCACAGACCAGCATTACCAAGCATTTTCCTAACCAACTCTAGATCCTTTGTCCACAAAACCGATGAACTAGAGCTATGGATGGCAGCGAATAAGCTCATTCGTGACTGCTGTGTGATGATCATCACAGAGACCTGGCTTCATCCACTTGTACCGGATGCGTCTGTGGAGCTAACTAACCGCACCACACACCGCAACAACAACTCTGGTAAAAGCAAAGGTGGAGGACTGTATATTTACACATATAATAACTGGTGTACTAACAGTAGAGTTGCTTATACACACTGTTCTGCAGACGTGGAATTCTCAACTGTCATTTGTCAGCCATTTTATTTACCTAGAGAGATTTCTGTTATAGTTATCACTGCTGTCTATATTCCACCTGATGCAACACAACGCTCAAACCAATTTCATTGTAATTTTATTACAATGACAATAAAGATGATGATGATGATGATGATTATTATCATTATTATCATTATTATCATTATTATCATTATTATTATCATTATTATCATTATTATCATTATTATCATTATTATCATTATTATTATTTTCGCCTCCATTGGCCAATATCCGTGTTTCTCAACCTTTGCTCCTTTAAGATGTGTGGACTTCAACTCCCAGAATCCCCCAGCCAGAGGGGTTAGAGTTAGGGTTGTCTGTTGAGAGACACATCAAGCTACAACCAGCCTATGAACCCCTCAGAGTACTGGAGACAGCACCGACCCTCAACCAACCAACCAACCAACCAAGCACTTCACCTTCCAATGATCCTGATCTGATGAAAACTCCCCATGGCAAGACCCTCAATTGACACACTCATACCTGACCCATCACAAGACCCACTACAAGATTGGTTAGAGGCAGTACTGCAGGGCTATTTCGGCTGCCTGCCGGCTGTCTGCAATTTGGCAGTTCGAATCTCACCAGGGTCAAGGTTGACTCAGCCTTCCATCTTTCCGAGGTGGGTAAAATGAGGCATGCCACGCCCACCAAGCCACGCCACACAGAATCAGTAGTAAACAATTTTTGAATCCCACCACTGGCACACACCAGAAACTGGAACACCAGTTCTCCCAGTTTCCGGCATTGCCACCCATGCAAAGGCCAGCTGAATATCGCCCATGCATGCGTGCCAGAAACCTGGAAGAGGAACGAGTCACATTGCGCATTCCAGGCAACCATGGCTCTGTGTGCCACTTCAAACACATGTGCCATGGGTTCACCATCACGGTCATAGACCTTCTGAGGGTCTCTTCCACAAGATATTCTTGTCTTCCTTGCGTCTCCTGTTGGTGGCCTTCATTTCTTCATCCTACCCGTTCATCCCCATTTCAGAAGGGAAAAATGGCTCAGGATTTGAGTTGACTTCTCTCCAGAAAGACCGGACAAGCAGGGAACCATCCCCGAACCACCAGCAGCCAGGAGGACAAGTGTACCATAATGAGGTAGCTTTCCGATGACAATTTTTTTTAGCGCGATGACCGAAGTACCGAGTCTCGCTGATTTGCAGCAGGGAGTTAAATCTTACTTTAATTGCCTGCGTTTGAATCCATTTGGGCTCAATTATCACTTTTCCAGAGGTGTTACGAGGAGGCTACATCCTGGCTTCAGGCAGAAGTATGAATCCAACATTTGTTTCTCTGGTATGGCCATGCCAAGGGTGGAATCTGTAGGGACCATCTCTCTTTCGGTTCATTTTCGCATCCAACTGTCACTTTTTTGTTTAGTTTTCCGGCCTTCCTGTGTCTTCTTGGACATTTCCCCACCGCCTGCAATTTTCTCTTTCTTTTCAAGTAGAGGTCATCCTCAACTGACGACCAAAATTGAGCTGTTCTTGTGGGGGCTCCACCGCTGGAGGTTTTCAAGAAAAAAACTGTCTGAATGGTATAGGCTCTCCTGGTTGAGCAGGGGGTTGGACTAGAAAGCCTTCAAGGTCCATTCCAACTCTGTTATTCTGTAAGTGAAACAAATGAGGGGTCCTTGGTGCTCTCTGAGCTTGGTTGTTTTCTTGAGGATGTTTCATTACCCAAACTAAGTAACATCATCAGTGCTAGTCGCTCTACTAACTAGAGATGAGAGCGAACGTTGTTGGAGATGATCAACTATATAGAGATGAGAGCGAATGTTGTTGGAGATGATCAACTATATAGAGATGAGAGCGAATGTTGTTGGAGATGATCAACTATATAGAGATGAGAGCAAATGTTGTTGGAGATGATAAACGATCTATAGATTAAAGCAAATGTTGTTGGAGATGATCAACTATCTAAAGATGAGAGTTAACGTTGTTGGAGATGATCAACTATCCAGAGATGAGAGCTAACGTTGTTGGAGATGATCAACTATCTAAAGATGAGAGCTAACTGTTGGAGATGATCAACTATCTACAGATGGGAGCGAATGTTGTTGGAGATGATCAACTATCCAGAGATGAGAGCGAACGTTGTTGGAGATGATCAACTATCCAGAGATGAGAGCGAACGTTGTTGGAGATGATCAACTATCCAGAGATGAGAGCGAACGTTGTTGAGATGATCAACTATCCAGAGATGAGAGCGAACGTTGTTGGAGATGATCAACTATCCAGAGATGAGAGCGAACGTTGTTGGAGATGATCAACTATCCAGAGATGAGAGCGAACGTTGTTGGAGATGATCAACTATCCAGAGATGAGAGCGAACGTTGTTGGAGATGATCAACTATCCAGAGATGAGAGCGAATGTTGTTGGAGATGATCAACTATCCAGAGATGAGAGCGAACGTTGTTGGAGATGATCAACTATCCAGAGATGAGAGCGAACGTTGTTGGAGATGATCAACTATATAAAGATGAGAGCAAATGTTGTTGGAGATGATCAACTATCTAGAGATGAGAGCGGAATGTTGTTGGAGATGATCAACTATATAAAGATGAGAGCAAATGTTGTTGGAGATGATCAACTATCTAGAGATGAGAGCGAATGTTGTTGGAGATGATCAACTATATAAAGATGAGAGCGAATGTTGTTGGAGATGATCAACTATCCAGAAATGAGGGAGAATGTCATTGGAGACCTGTGGGGACTTTGGCGTCTGTGGAAGCGTACGTAGAAGACCTCCAACATGCCCTTCAGGCACATATCCAATCACAAACCCCTACATTCCCAGGGGGTCTTGCTCCATCTTCTCCTGCCCTCCCGCGGGGCCCATAGCACCTCCCGGGTTCCTCCCGGCTTACTGCACCCCACCCCTGATTAGATCACTGTCGCCGGGGACCCCGGAGGTAATTGGCCTCCTCTTTGTGCGCCGCTTGGCAAGGAGCCCCAGTTTGCAGTTTGCGGGGTTGGGATTATGCCCCCCCACCCCACCCGGGCTTTTGAGTGTGCAGTCGTGTCTTGTCTCGCCCAGTCAAAGAGGAGTGCTTAACAAGTAATAAGAGACAGAAATAATTCTTCCATTCTCTGCGGCCTTTTCTTTCCCTCCTTTCTCTTGCCTTGTAAATCCTGCTTAGTGCAGCTGAATAGGGCAGGGGCTTCACACTGCACCTTTCTTTGGGGGCCAAACTGGTGGAGGGATTAACTCCTCTCCCGCCTTCCCCCAACCGTGGCTTCCTTGCTCCGCGTTTGTCTCAGAAGAAGGGAGCAAGGAAGGCTTAAGCGGGCAGGGGGAGGCAGGAGGAGGTGGAGGACGGGGGAGGGGGGGCGCTTCCCCATTTAAGGGGATCTGGCCTATTCAGGGCAACTTGTCCTGAGTTCGTCGTCTTTTGTTCGGCTCTCATTCTTCGGGTGATTTCTTCACTCTAGTAAAAGGGCTTTAATTCCTTTTGAGATACCGAGATTCCATCTGCCTCCCATCCTGGGGGTGCCCCCATCCCGAGCCGTCCCCCCCAGCTCACCTCACCCATCTTTCTCTCTCTCTCTCTCTCTCTCTCTCTCTCTCTCTCTCTCTCTCTCTCTCTCTCTCTCTCTCTCTCTCTCTCTCTCTCTCTCTCTCTCTCTCTCTCTCTCTCTCTCTCTTTCTTAGACTCTGAAGTGAAGGTCTTCCTTTAAAACACCAGCAAAGGCAATGGGGGTAGGGTTAGGGTTGGAGAGAAGGGAGGAATGAAGGGAGGGAGGAATGAAGGGAGGGAGGGAAGGCTAGAAGAAGGAAGGAGAAATAAAGGAGAGAGGAAGGAAGGAAGGAAGGCTAGAAGAAGGAAAGAAGAAATAAAGGAGATCAGAAGGAAGGCTAGAAGAAGGAAGGAAAGCAGGAAGGAAGGAGAAATAAAGGAGGGAAGAAGGAAAGAAGGAAGACTAGAAGAAGGAGGAAAAGCAGGAAGGAAGGAGAAATAAAGGAGAGTGGAAGAAAGAAGGAAGAAAGGAAAGCTAGAAGAAGGAAGGAAAGGAGGAGGGAAGGAGAAATAAAGGAGAGAGGAAGGAAGGAAGGCTAGAAGAAGGAAGTAAAGGAGGAAGGAAGGAGAAATAAGAATAGATAGAAAAATAGATGGAGAGAGAGAGATGGAGATGGATGATATGCATATTGATATGGACAGAGATATGGATAGAACTAGATAGATGAATGGATGGATGGATAGAAAGATGGATGGTTGGATGGATAGAAAGATAGATAGATAGAAGGATGGGTGGATGGATAGAAAAATAGATGGAGAGAGAGAGATGGAGATGGATATATGCATATTGATATGGACAGATATGGATAGAACTAGATGGATGGATGGATGGATGGAAGGATGGGATGGTTGGATGGATAGAAAGATAGATAGAAGGGTGGGTGGATGGATAGAAAAATAGATGGAGAGAGAGAGATGGAGATGGATATATGCATATTGATATGGACAGATATGGATAGAACTAGTTGGATGGATGGATGGATAGCTAGAAAGATAGATGGAGAGAGAGAGATGGATATGGACATAGATATGGAGATAGATGGATGGATGGATGGATAGCTAGAAAGATAGATGGAGAGAGAGAGAGGGAGGGAGAGGAAGAGGGGGGAGAGATGAATTTTGGTAATGCTGTGTGGATCCTGGGCATCTTCCTTAGTTATTTCTGCCCTAGATAAGCCCCGTAGTGACTTAGAAACAGCATCCATTCCTAAGCCTTAAAAAAAAAGAATACAAAAGAAATATAATGTCATCATTTACTGGGGTGTCTCCTCCCCCTCCCTCCCTATCACCTTTTCTGCTAATTAAGTCTGCCTTCCATCTCTTCCACTTCCCCCCTTGCCCTGTTTGAGATCTTTAATGAGTCTGGAACCTTTTACGGCTCCATAAAATATTAAATAAATCCTCTTCACTTTAAGCAATTCCGAGCTCGCCCAGATCTCTCTCTCTCTCTCCCTCCCTCCTTCCCACACTCTGCTTTTCTCCCCCTCTTTTTGGGGGGTCCACCACAAACCCAGAAACCCCTTCTTTTTTTATTGCTGGGCTTTTTGCAACCACCTTCCCTTCCCTGGGTTTGGAGCAGGGGTGGGTTTCAAATTTTTTAGAACCTCTTCTGTAGGGAGTGGCTTGCTGGCCATGTGACCGGGTGGGAGTGGCTTGCTGGCCATGTGACCAGGTGGGAGTGACTTGTCAGCCATGTGACCAAGTGGGAATGGCTTGCCAGCCATGTGACTAGGCGAGCGTGGCCAACTTGTAAAATGTGGTCAAACTCATTTACCAACACTCTTGCTTAGCATCCAAAATGTTGGCTCAGGAACTCTGGCATTTGAAGCACGCAAGTCTTAAAGCCATCAAGTTTCCAAGACCCTGACACCCCTCACCCTTTAGGGGAAAAAACCCCCAGGGGTGTTCAAACTTGACAGCTTGAAGATGTGTGGACTTCAACTCCCAGAATTCCTCCTCTCGCTCTTCTTTTGATGATGGGCGGACGGGCGGGGAGAGGGAGCTGGAACCGGTTCTCAACGGCCGTGTAGATTGGTGGAACCTCTTCTATAGAAGAGCTTAGAACTGGCAGGAACCCAGCCCTGGTTTGGAGGCAAGGCTTGTATGCAAAGGAATGGTGGGATGAAAGAAGAAAAAAAGGAAGGGAGAAAAAAGCAGATGCCGAGATATATTTGATCACAAATAAAAGCTTGGGATGACAGCTGTCCCTGGTGTCTTTCCACCTGTCGGTATTTGCTTAGCAAACAGTGTTAATTCAACAGCTTGCCTCCGTAGGACTCAGACCGAGAGAGGATTTTTTTCCCTTTGGGTCACCCGAGCTGCTTCGGTGGGGAACATTCAAGAAAGATAAAGCAGCATGCCTATCTCTTAACATCGATGGTGCCTTCACACAACCTTGTTCCTGGAGGAACCCACCTACTAGATTTGGGTTGTTGTTAGTTGCGAAGTTGTGTCTGACCCATCGCGACCCCATGGACCACGTTCCTCCAGGCCTTCCTGTCCTCAACCTTCCTCTGGAGTCCATTGAAGCTCACGCCGACTGCTTCAGTGACTCCATCCAGCCACCTCCTTCTCTGCCATCCCCCTTCTTCTTCTTCTACCCTCCAGGGTTCCCAGCATGAGGCTCTTCTCCAGGGAGTCCTTCCTTCTCATTAGGTGGCCAAAGTCTTTGAGTTTCCTCTTCAGGATCTGGCCTTCTAAAGAGCAGTCAGGGTGGATCTCCTCTAGGATTGACCGGTTGGATGGCCTTGCAGTCCAAGGGACTCAATGCAGGAGTCTTCCCCAGCACCAGAGTTCAAAGGCCTCCATTCTTTGGCGCTCAGCCTTCCTTGTGGTCCAACCTTCACAGCCATCCATAGCAACTGTGGGAAAACCATCGCCTTGACTAGATGGGCAGCATATATTTTTAAAAGACACTTGGTTGATACCGAGGACACTGGCAACAACCCATATCAACCATTAGCCCCAGTCAATGGTATTTGTGATGCATATTTGAATGTTCAGTTGACTGAGCTTCATGTTTAATGAATAAAGTATATAATAATAATAATAAACTGGCCATCGAAACTACGTGATTATGTATGAAAACATGTGACAGAGATACCCATCATCATCACAGTGGGCAACATTTAAGAGAAGTCACCACCACCCCACCACCCAGTTCTGCACCCCAAAATATGGCAGGAGAATTTTCCAGGTTCAGGTGGAGAGAGGCAGATGTCCTTCCAAAACAGTGTAACTGCATCCGTTACATCCTGGACCTTCAGCCCTGTCAATCTCATAAGTCAATGGTCCTTGTCTTTCTTTTCTTTCTTTCTTTTTTCTTTTCTTTCTTTTCTTTCTTTTTTCCTTCCTATCTTCCTTCCTTTTTCTTTCTTTCTTTCCTTCCTTCCCTTTTTATTTCTTTCTTTCCTTTCTTTCTTTCCTTCCTTTCTTCCCTTTCTTTCCTTCCTTCCTTTCTTTTTTTTCCTTCCTTCCTTCCTTTTTCTTTCTTTCCTTCCTTCCTTCCTTTTTTATTTCCTTCCTTCCTTCCTCTTTCTTTCCTTCCTTCCTTCCTTCCTCTTTCTTTCCTTCCTTTCTTTCCTTTCCTTCCTTCCTTCCTTCCTTTTTCTTTCTTTCCTTCCTTCCTTCCTTCCTCCCTCCTTCTCTCATTGTCCCTTGTTCTTTTAAGCCTTCTGCTCCAATCTTTGGGGTGCTCGCATTTCCACCCCCTGTTTGGCTGCACAAAGGCCATGGAGGTCAGGGATCCCTGGAAACAGCCCTAGAGCCATCTTGTATGGTGTGCCTCTCTCTCTCTCTCTCTCTCTCTCTCTCTCTCTCTCTCTCTCTCTCTCTCTCTCTCTCTCTCTCTCTCTCTCTCTCTCTCTCTCTCTCTCTCTCTGTGTGTGTGTGTGTGTGTGTGTGTGTCTTTGAAGGCAGAGCGAAGGGAAGTAAGGGCAGACGGAGGGGAAGACTGGAGGAAGGGAGTGAGCATGTGTGCCCGTGTGACCAGAAGCACCGATAAATCAGGACCCCGCTGCCTTCCCATTTAACACACTCTTCGCCCGGAGTTGTCAGTGAAACCGTTAATTAATTAGCTAATCCCACAATGAAGTGGTTTCTAAATGGATCTTCCCCTCCTGGCTTCCCCTTTAAATAATTACTGTTGAGGGAGCCTTTGTAAAGACCAATTTTCTAGCTGGACCAACCTCAAATAGCGGAGGGAGGTGATGATAGATAGATAGATAGATAGATAGATAGATAGATAGATAGATAGATAGATAGATAAAAGAAAAAGAGAAAGAGGAGGGAGAGAGAAGAGAAAGAAAGAGAGGGGAGAGAGAAAGAGAGAGGGAGAAGAAAGAGAGAGAAAGAGAGGAGGGAGAGAGGAGAGAGAGAAAAAGACAAAGGGGAGAGAGAGATGAGAAAGAGAAATGAGAGAGAGAGAAGAAAAAGAGAGAAAGAGAGGAGGGAGAGAGAAGAGCAAAAAGAGAGAGAGAGGAGAAAGAGAAAAAGAAAGAGTGAGGAGAGAGGAGAGAGAGAAAGAGACAGTGAGAGGAGAGAGAGAAGGAGAGAGAGAAAAAGCGGAGTGATAGAGGAGAGAGAAAAAAGAGAAAGAGAGGGGAAAGAGAGATGAGAGAGAGAAAGAAAGAGAGAGGGGAGAGAGAAAGAGAGAGAGAAAGAGGAGGGATAGAGGAGAGAAAAAAATAAAGAGAAAGAGAGGAGAGAGAGAAGAAAGAGAAAGAGAGGGAGAAAGAGCGAGGAGAGAGGAGAAAGAGAAAGAGCGAGGAGAGAGAAGAGCGAGAGAGGCAGGAAAACTACATCCAAGCCTGCCACATCTGACTTTGAGGAGTTGGTGGGGTGGAAGGGAGTTATGGGAGTTGTGATCCTGTACTTGATACTTAGTAAATCAGCACTACTGTTGACTGACAAGGGGTCCACTTTCCAAGCTTCAATCATTTCTCTGGCTATTTTTGTACCTGCTCAACCAACAATCTGAATAGCCACTGCTAAGCCACCTCTTAGCCACTGAGCCAATTCAGTCAATGTCAAACATGGTGACCGCGAGACGGAAGCCACGCCCCTTTTGCAAGGCAAAGTCATGCTGACGAATCTACTCAAGGGGGTGGGACTTTGATCACATGACCACAGCAACCATCTTGACTCTAAAACCTGGCCCAGGATCCACCAGAGGCCCCTTCAAAACCGTTAGAGGTTGTCTCCGGACGCGCTGAGGAGCTAGAAATCCTACGTGAGCAGAGTTTCGATATTTCACATTAAAACACGGGGAGGGTCCTGCGAACAGCCCTGAGTTCCTTTCAATTTAATTATCTGAAATCAAAGGGGAAATAAATGCGGTGTTAGTCCTGCCCTGGCTTGTTTATTTATTTCATTTCCTTTTTTAAAAGCCTGGTTCTGCCTTTTTGGGTTGAAACAATTGCGTGCCATTTTTGGATCTCGATGCAAATAAGAGATGTCTGGAGAAGGAACTTTGGCGGGTTGATTTCCAATAATTTATTCCAATGACCCAGCGACGAAAACAGCTTCAAAAGCAGGCAAAGTGTATTATTATTATTATTATTATTATTATTATTATTATTATTATTATTATTATTATTATTATTATTATTGTTGTTGTTGTTGTTGTTGTTGTTGTTGTTTAAATTATTTGTTATTAAATAAAAGCATGAATGTTAATATGGCTTCACTGCGTTGCCCAGGCAGAGAGAAGGAGAGAGAGAGAGAGAAAGAGAGAGAGAAGAGAGAGAGAGAGAGAAAGAGAGAGAGAGAGAGAGAGAGAGAGAGAGAAGAGGAGAGGAAGAGAGAGAGAGAGAGAGAGAGAGAGAGAGAGAGAGAGAGAGAGAGACAGGCAGGGAGAATTTGCAATTTTTCACACATCTCCCTTAGGTGAAAATTTGTCAGTTTCACAGTAAAATCATATTTTTAAAAGGTGGGGGAACATCAGTGGTCCCTACCGCTGCCTGCCATTTCCATCACAGGTGATTAGAATGGGGGGGGGGGGGAAGGAGGATGAAAGGGAGGCAAATCCTTCTATCACTCCCACCCCCCCCCACCCCCCACTTTAAAACACAAACTCCCAGTGTTGCTTCCTCACTCACCAGAGTGTCTGACGGGGAGCCTGGGTGCCATTTTCTTTTTTTTAATGTGAGGCTAAATTAGGAAAACGCCTCCCTCTCTCGTTTCTTTTATCCGGTTTTTGATAAAAGTGCAAAGATTTCTAAAAGATTCTCCCCAAATTTTGGCTGTTCTCTTACACTTTGAATGAAGTTCTCCTGCTTGAGCAGGGGCTGGACTAGAAGACCTCCAAGGTTCTGTTCTATTCTATTCTATTCTATTCTATTCTATTCTATTCTATTCTACTCTACTCTACTCTACTCTACTCTACTAATAATAATAATAATAATAATAATAATAATAGTTGAATTTATTGACCGCTGTACTCTACTCTACTCTATTCTATTCATTTTCTATATACTATTCTGTTCTGTTCTGTTCTACTATCCTAGTCTCCCTGATTTATTTATTGATCAGCTCAAAAACCTAACACACATATAAAAAAAGTACACAATGGAACTTATAGCTTTCGGTCTAGATGGTCTCTGGTGATGAGCCGAAAGGCAGAAAAGGAAAGCAGTAGGCTTCCTCCCTTAATTGGGAGCTGATCAATAAATAAATCAGGGAGACTAGGATAGATCTATTTCGAGCTTTTTAGCTCTCATCAGCTAGCCATACCCTTACTGGGATTCAAACCGGGGCTGTATTACATGTTAGGCAGAAGCCTAACAGGCACAAATATATATATATGTAATTGTTTCACAACAACCTGTTATTATTAGGCCCCAATTAAGGGAGGAGACATACTGTTTCCCTTACTGCCTATTGGCTCATCACTAGAGACCATCCAGACAGCAAGCCAAGAATTACGTTGTATAATAAACTATCACACATATCTAAAATATTATACAACGTAATTCTTGGCTTGCTGTCTGGATGGTCTCTAGTGATGAGCCGATAGGCAGTAAGGGAAACAGTATGTCTCCTCCCTTAATTGGGGCCTAATAATAACAGGTTGTTGTGAAACAATTACCTATACTAATATACCCTGTCTAAGCTGATGCAATAAGGGGAACCGGCTTGGCTAAAGTGTTAGGCTACTTGCTTAGCATGCAACATAGCCCCGGTTCGGATCCCAGTAAGGGGTATGGCCAGCTGATGAGAGCTA